>VZTH01003410.1:760080-828268 GCA_013397815.1 Aleadryas rufinucha | reverse complement strand
TTTTTTTTTTTTTTATTCTGTAAATTTGAATACCTTTGTGGTGCAAAGCTCTTCTATGGAAGAAAGCTGGTGTTCTTCAGGCTTGGTATGCTGAGACTCAAATCATTCTCATATTTTCTGGCTTTGCTATAATTGCTCTAACAGTCAACAATACCAACTTGAAATGGATTTCTGTGTCTGCCAGTTTCTGATTGGGGCTCTTTGAAAGAGAAAATAAATATTTCTATACCTTTACTACAAGAGTGGCATGTATATAAGTGACAGTAATTAATGGGGGGACTGCATATCCTTACTGCTCTGGCAAATCTGTGCCTTTCGTTCCCTCTTGGCTGTTAGAAACAAAAAAATTCTCAATATCTATGGGCACACTGAAGAACACTTAACATGAATGCTGCTGAAGCTTGGAGGAAAATAAAACTGTCCCTGGATTTTTGTATATGAAGGACAATAGTCTTCAAAATAACAAAACCAGACTAATTCCAAATATCCAGATGTAATCTAAAGAGAAAAACAAAACAAAACAAAACAAAACAAAAAGACTACAGCAAATTCTTTTTCCATATAGGCTTTATCTATACCATGTAGACAGATCTCTTGATAAAGGGCTGAGTTTTATCAAACAAAGTTGGAGATAGACTGTCTCACACTTCAGGAAATTTTCAGACTCTTCCATTATTTTCTTAGGGACATTTTGCTATGCAGTCAATTGCTCTGAGTCTTGTGTATTGAGCTCCTTTAACTTGCTTAGTTCCTAAACAGATCCGTTAGCAAACTCAAAATACAGACTTGAAACTATGAGAGAACAAGCATCAAAATGAGATACCAAATTGCTAGTACAATGCTAGTTAGTGCCTGTTTCTTAAGGTGTCTGTGGTCCTGTGAGTAGAGCATAGGGGTAAACAGGGTATGGATGGCAACTGATTTTGTTCCTAGTGAATTAGAATAAACTCATTTTCATCTTAAATAAAACCCAACACTTCAGAATTACCATAAATGCAAGAATAAGAAGGTATGAAAGCCATTTCTAAAATATACAACACAAAGAAAGGGTGGAGAAAAAGCTCCTCTGTTTTAATGATTTGTGTTGCAAAATGAAACTATCGGAACAAAAATCCATGGTGATAATCAAAATTAAATATATGCGTGAAAGGCAAAATTCATTTTAAGAGTAGCTTCTGAACTGCCATAAAAATTGATGATGGTAGGATATGTGGGATTTGTTCCCATCTATCACTAATCCATAGCATTGCAAAGAATTGAAAAGCCTACTTTAAGGTGGTAGACACAGAGTGACTTATTCAAACTTCTTGCTTTCACTTAAATTACATACCGACATGTAAGCAGTGAGACTTCTCTCTGTTTTCCCCTCTAACCACAGCCTATGTGTAAAACCAGGTAGCAGAAATTTTAGCCCACATCTCTATTAAATTGGGTAATGACTATTCACCATGCAGTTTTTGGCAAGTACAGACAGGGCAACTGTTCAAGAAAAACAAGAAATTTCCTGCTGTATATGAACTGCTCATAAACACTTGAGCCCTGGCACTTTTTACTCAAACCCTGCAGGTCTCAGATGCCTAGTATTAATAGAGACTGCTAATTACAAGCAGTGTGGTTAAAGCAAATGCTTAGCGATACAGAACATTAATTGACACTGTTGTTGGGGAGAATGAAGGGCTGTGTGTGGGGAACTGTTTTCCCAGTGAGAAGGCTCAAGTCACTGCACTTTTTGCTGGGTTTATTCTTATTTTCCCAAAGCAGGTCTAGATTTAGACTACATTCTCTGCCTTAGAAGACCAAAGAGGGAACTGTGATTCCTTTCTGGCTCCCATGGTTCAAGGTGGGAGGTAGTCTGATATAAAGACCTATTCCCATGAAGTTTCCACAGCCACGCTGGCCAGGCCTTTGGGGGTGTGAAGTCAAGGTTCAGTTCACTGCCCGTGCTGTAGCTGTGCTACTCTACATTCCGGTGTCTCACATATTATACCTCCTGCCCCCATGCCTCAGTCGGCTGTGCTGGGCATCACGGCAACAAAACCCAACCAAACAGGATGTCCCATTCTTGTCTGAGTCATTCACAGGGTTTGTGCTAGTGGATTCCTTCATACATCTCATATTTCTCGTCTCAGAACACAGCACAAAGCACAAAGCCTGTCTTTGGAACAGGAGATTTACTAGCTTGTTCTGGCTGCTTCCTACCTAAGGAGCAGCCATTTTAACTTTTGACAATACTTGAAATCCCCTTCAGTCAATCTACCAGCTTCTAGGATGAAATTAAGGATGATAGGAGTACCTTGAGTAAATAGCCAGGAGACTAAAGAAAATGAGTTAACCAAGAAGAAAAGATAAGAAAGAGTGGTCATATGCATCATATACTTACACATAAGAAAAGCTGTTAGATGTGATCCCAAAGAATTTACCCTTCCCAACATAAAGTGAGTTGACAGCTAGAGAAATTATCCCTAGTAAAAGCAAATTCTTACTATACCCTGTTTGTCCAGTGACTTGTGCTGGGCAGGAAGATTTTTACCTATATGACAAAAATTTAAAGAACAGAAAGTAAAAGCCTAGGAAAACACTATAGAAATTAACACCTTGTCTGACCTAAGGAAGAAAAATTTATTTTTACTTCATTTTCTTTTCTGGAAGAATTCCAAAGGTTAATGACCCAAACAGACATGTTTATTGTCGTGAAGGTTTTTTTTTTCCCCCTGAATTGCTATTGTACAGAAAGTAAAAACAAATTATTGCAGGAAAAAAGGAGAAAACCCCTCAATTTATGGAGTGTTCTGTTACTTTGCACAGCAAAGAAGGGTCAAGGATCCAGCAGGTTTCTAGTAGGAGTCACGGCTGACAGGGTTGTATGGCAGGGCTGGAGCAAGGCTGAGGGAAGGACAGCTGAGGCACTTAAAGTTTACATCTTCCAGTCTCACTCTAGAGTGAAAACACTTTAGTACCGTGGGGTGCATTCTAAGCCTCTCTATTTATGGTAGGTAGGCTTTGCAGATGAACTGTGCAAGGAGAGAACTGTGTGTTGCCTGGTAAACCTGCGGAGATGAAATGCCGGCAATGAAATATTGTCTGAAAACATCCTTTATGTATTAAATACTAACAGTGTCAGCCTTACATAACAAACTATCTCATTTAATTAGCACTGATTTGGAAATGGACATTTTATACCTCCCCTCCTCCTGTACACAGCACCGCAGCCTCTCAGGTATTTTTAACTCTGAAACACTACGTCCAAGTGCAGATTTCCCTCCGTACAAGAGAGGGCAGCCTAGTCCTGGTAATAGTGCCTCCAGAGCTCTGGACATCTGGAAAATCTGTTACCTTATTTGTTATGCTTGACTGTAAAAATTACTCTGTAAATCGCAAATTAATCTTTGTTCTTCATTTTATGGGGGACCGGAGGCTCCTCTAAGGCTTCCTAAGGTTGAAGAAAAGTTTAAAAATAAAATCCTTTGTTTTTTCATGGGAAATTTCTGCTAATGTGATACAAATATGTGGGTTTCTTCAGTGATAAATTACTTTACAACTTGTAGTGTGAAAGCCAAGCTGAATCAGAGCCCTGTGTCTGGACTGATCTCATCAATTTTGGTTCCTCAGCAGGGATTTGGCTTTTGATCATACACTTCTTAATAGATCCAAATAGCTAGACACTATGGCCACTTGTGTTTAAATCCTTGCTGCTTGGGTTTATTTCATGCATTGCTTTTAGGTCTTAAAAGCTGAGAGGTGCAGTGCAGGGTCAGACTGAAGGTCTGCATTGTCTGGTAATCTGTCTCTGAGAGTGGTTATAGCAAATGCTTAGGGAAGGACTATAACAGAAAGGGTGAACACAGAGGGATCGTTGTCTGACATACCTTCCACCTTCCAGCAGTCACTGGTCTAAAACAACAATTTCTTGAGCCAGAGTTAATATCTTGAGAGCCACTCTTTCCTTCCTCTGAGGACATTCCATGTGCTCAGTATACCTGAGACTGGGAAGACAATTTAAGTATTTTCCTTGTTTCATTTTAAGGACTGCTTTGCTGTCTGAGATGGACTTTCTCCATTCCTGAAGCTTGCTGTCTTTTGACATTTTTTCTTTCTCCCCTTTTCCTTTCTTTTTGATTTTCCTTATATAGTCTTTTTTGCTACCATTTTCAGAAGTTAAGCCAGTTCAATCTCAGTCATTCCCTCATGTCTACTGAGACTGAGATCTTGTCCAAGTTTTGTTTCCATCAAGTAATCTTCCTAAACTTGTTCCAAACTTCTTGTAAACTTGTGTAAACCTCAATTCTATCCATTTATTTTCTATTTCAATATATCCCATAATACTTACTTTTCTATTTCAAGGTATCTGTTTCAGGAGTTCCTTTCTGCATTGATGTCCTCTCCAAATTAAAAAAAAAAACAACAAACCAACTCCTAAAATCAAATATCCAAAAACCAGAAAACCAGACTTGGGTGATCTGGTTTGCTGAGATGTGGAAGACTGAGTTCTTGGAGATGGCAATAATCCTAAAAAAAAAGTGCCACATCTCATTATTCCCTCTAAAGAGCAAGGGCAAAGGACAGTTTCATTGCCAAGGCTGTTAACAGCAATTAGATGTGAAAAGAAAAAGAAAGTTTAAAGGGAGAAAATCTTCTTCACCTAACTTTGATCAGCCAAAATGTCCCACAACTTTTCTTGCTCGTGATTCCTGTCACTAAAGCATGTTGCATTAATGTTGCACACTCTTGCTACTTAGGCCTTGCAGTTTTCATGGATTAAGGCCATTCTTACCTTTAAGCTTTTACTCTTACATGAGACTTCTCTTCCTTGTTTAGAATATTGTGGGGCACAAAAATGAAAGGAAAACTCATGAGTGTGGACAAGTTGAACACTAGTTGGTCTATGGCTATTTTCTATTCAATTTTTGCCACTAAGCTTAAAGCTCCTGCTATCCAAACCCTGGATAAATGCCAATATTCTTCACTGCAGAGCTGCCAGGCTACAGAGAGAGGGTTCTGCCACCCCTTGCTAGTGCATCAGTGACATTAATTTCTTTGCCAGTTAATATAATAAGATAACACGTCCCTTCTGGATTTTCCTCTCTTAAAGCAACTCTCACGCGATAAAGTGTTGGCAACGTGGATATTTCTCAGTACACTCATTACAGCATTATGGTGATTTATGGATGATTTATGGATCAGCTAAACCACAGTCTTGATGCGAATGCCCTGGTTAGCTGTGGAGGTGATGTGTGCATGGAAGGCAGTGATTTTACTCTATGACTAAGTTTCAAACCCACAAAGTTCAAATGGGTTCAGAATTTACTCAAACACATTCTCACATTCCTTTATTTTACAGACAAGGGTAATGATCCTAAAAGCAACTGCCCTGCAGCGTCACTGGAGTGAAAAATTGAAGGGTTGTTTTCCAAGTAATCTGACTCTGTACAGCTGGATCAATAGTCAATATTGCCAGGGCTTGGCTGCCTTGCTTCTACCTAATTTTTACCATTGCATGTCACAATAAAGCCCAATGTGGAAGACCCTCCAGAATTTGGATGGGAAAAGAGGACAAGAAACAATATCTGTTTTCAATGTTCTTTACTTTTTAATGTACAATATGTATTGAAGATTCAAGCACTCCAGTAGGTTTATAAATTGGACAGAAATGTGTAAGTCCCTGTAATATTAAGAGTAGATTCCTATCATTTGCAAAGACACCGGTACAGCATAGGTATTTCACTCAGGAAACTTATCCCAGAGCTGTCCAGGCTAATTTAGTTGCACATTTGTAAAATGCTGTATAAGTCAGTACTGACCAGTTTTTAAAGCTAAATTTCAGCCTTGTGTTAATCTAGCTTTTCTAGTTATAATTTATACCCTCTCTCCAAAATTATTTGTGCTGATTTTTAATGTACTTGCAAAAATCCCACAAAAAATTGTAGTAAGCTTGAATCAAATTAATGGAGACCTTGGAGCACAAAATCTCAAAAGTTTGTGCCAACAATTTTTTTAAATTATAAATGGTTCCCCTTGCTATCCAGTCATATACCTTGAAAGTTTCTTTGATAGAATAGTGAGATTTTTTTCCCTACTCCTTTTAGCCCTCTGGAAGGTCTGTTTCTGGGTAACACTGATGTGACCAGGAGTTATCCTTTACAGCTACCTACAACAGAGACATAATGAAGACACAGTGGGTAATGGTGTCCTCTGCATCAACTGCTTTACAGTTGCCAGAGTGAGGGAAGCAGATCAGACAGTCAGGGCTTTATGAAGGTCAGACCTAGACCTAAGACTAGTCAGTGTTACAAACAGCTACTTGTGACTGAGCAAGATGTCTCCGTGGCAGCACTGCCCCAGTCAGACTTCATGTTAGGAGTGGAACAGTAACCTGGCAGGGACATGGATATGGCAGGAAAAAAAATGGTTTTCTAGCATCAGAGGGCTCCTGACCAGGAATATGTAGCAGATTTGTGACCACAGATGCCACTTGGGTGGTGCAGACTAGCTCTGACTGCTCTCAAGAATTTGTCCAAGCAGCTCTTTAGAAATTCCACCTGGCGAGACTTATAACGTACCTTTTCAGGACATTGTTACTGACTTCCTCAAACATCTGTAAATAGCTGGTTTGTGTATGTTCATGCACCGTGGAGGATAGAGTTTAGAATTTTTTACTGAGGTTATCCTTTTAACACAGGGCCAGATTGTCAGGGGGGCAGATCTATGCAGGGGAGAGCTGTTTGCTTGACTTAGTGGGTGGCATTCTCAGAGCTGAATAACAATTTCTTTGTTTTGTTTCTTTTATTGTACCTTTACTCTTACGGAAAGGACCCACTGTGTTTATATATATGAGCAGATTGTTCTCCTGAATGTTATGTGTTTTCATTCTGAACACTGTTTCTCTCCCCAGCCTTTACTAACATCTCCCAAAAATCAAATTTAGAAAACCCAACCCAGAAATATATGGGCAGGTTGACAATGGCTGCATTCATTCTGGAAAATCCTAACCCGGTGGTTAAAATGAAAAGGATCAGTAAAAAAATCATTCCTGGTCTTTCTATATTCTGTCATGGATCCTTTTAGCTGCTGCTGCACAAGAAACACTGAGAGCCTGTAATAAGTTATCTTCTTTGCTACAAGAAGCTGTAATTTTGATTTTTCACATCTGAATGACTTTTTTTTTCTGTCGTAACTTCACTTTCAAATTTAGACTCCACTGCAGCAAAATTAAAAATTTGATTGTTGAAAGGTAGCAATGAGTAATGTAAGTTGTTCTTTCTCAGAAGCAAATAATAATTAACTGGATTTTAATTCATGTGTATCTACAAAAAAAAAAATCAGAAAACAAAAATTAAACACAAGATGTAACAATTATGTCTTCGAATTTTTTTTGCCAGCAAAAGTAGTTGATTTGCTGAAGCTTAGTGGAACTGGTAAGAAGATGTGGGGATATAGTCAATATGGACAAACAAAGAAGACGGTGGATTGCTTAATATTCTAATAATTTCATGAACAGTTTTCAGTCAGGAACATTTGTTTTGAGGTTTTGAGTAATTCTACTTGGATTCTTGAGCAATTTACAAGCTCTGCAAACCTAACTGGTCTTTTTTTCTTTTTCTTATTTCATTTCTGAAAGAAAGGGAAAGCAATATGAAGCAGTTTAATTACACTTGGACTGAGAATATTAAAGGTAGGAAATTCTAAAATATGGAATGCTCACTGGCAACTTTTTGCCTGGTGATCATTCCCCTGCCATATTACTTAGATAAAATTTGCTTCCTTTCTGTTTGCTTTCTATATACAAACAGTCTGGTTTTCATTCTCTCTTTTTTCTCACTTATACTAATTAGCATTCTGACAAACTCTAATATAATAATTAGCATTCAGCATTAGAAGACGTACATGTGAGGTATAAAAGTACATTTTACTTAAATTTCTTATTTAAGTCCACATAGGACAACAACTTTTTAATGTGAGCTTGCTTTCTATATGCACAACAGTTTTCTTAAGGTAGCTGGTTTTGTTTTCTTTCTGTAAATAAAATGCTTTTGTAAGGGTATGAAATATTAAATTTTGGATAAATAAATCACCCCTTCAGTCACTTATGAAACTGTTTAGCACAAGTCTGCACTCTATTTCTGGTTACTGCTGGTTTCTTCAGTTTGTCGGTACTTCACCAGTGAATTTGGGTTCTGTGGGATGGAGTACATTTGTTGTTGCTCAGAAAAAACATGCCAGGGTATTTCCTCTTTCTGTCTTTTGGGGTTTTTTGTTGCTAACATGGTCATGGAAAATAAGAGGGTCAGCTACTAGGAACTTGATACTTTATAGCTCTTTCTTGACTTTACTATGCCTAATTTTTAAGAAGTTACTTCACTTTTTTCTTTTTAATCAAGATCTATAAAATCTTAATTTCCAGTTTATGCTTACCCTGTGCACTCGTGGCAGTTTTCTTTGATATATCTGTACTACTTGCATATCAGACAGATTTTTAAATTTTGTACCATGCTTAAGTTATAAGGCATCTGTTCCACAAATGCACTGAAGCCTATGCTTATCATGAAGCTATTGAACTACAAAAGTGCTTTAGCACTCTGATGACTGGGCGAAATCTAAAGCTGCTTCAAATGAGCACACACCTCAACTTTTTTTCAAAATTAGACATTATAAAAGTACATTTTAATGTCTGTTGAAAAGTCGAGAAGATCTCAAAATGTTGATAGGAAGTATGAGAGCAGAATGAGCAATCCTGTTATCCTACAGACACTGCACTTAAGGTGAAAGCGTCTCCTTACCAGGTCTTTATTGTAGTTCCTGACATGTAACTCCGCGTGTCTGCTTTAATATGGTTAGGGAAAAACATAGTTTTTAAAAATGTAGTTACTTTCCTATCACTGTCCTATACAGAGGAAAAGCCAGTTCATGGTTCGAAAGAATGTCCTGAATATTTGGAAGGTAACTTGGAGCAGAAGCAGCAGCAGTAGGCTGTGTTGGTGGTCATGTCTGGGTAGACTAAGCAGATGCTAAACCTTATGATCCCCTTGGAGGAAATAGTGATTGTATGCAACCTCTCAAAAGAGAGGGTACTGGAGGGGAATGTTAGGCTAAAAAACCCAATCATTTGGTGTCTTCTCCTCCAGGGATAAGCTGCTTTTCAGATGATAAGGTCCCGATCTGCACAAACCCTGAAAAGAAAATTCTTTGGTCTTTTCTCTATAATGCTGACATTGAATTTATACAAAGGTTGTAGTTCTGTTTTCAAAGACTTGGCTTGGGTTCCAGCTGCTCAACACAAAGCAGTACAGAGTAAGCGGTGCCTCTGCACCATGATCAGGTTTCCTTTTTAAGACATTGGCAAAGACTTCCCAGTAGCTGTTGATCCCAGCAGCTCATGTAAATCCTGCATGTACCCCATTCTCCTCAGTTATTTGCAGTACAGAGACTGTATTACAGCCAAGTCCTCTAAAGTTCTTCTCTTCTTTAAGCAGCAGAATGCATCCATATTTTCCCAGTCTGCTTACATCAATGTGGGATTTGGCAGAGGAGCCACCCAAGGAACAGGCTGAGGGTCTTCTCTCCTGTATTGGTTTTCTTTGGAAGGGCCTAAAAATAGTTTCCATTCCTTATGCACATCTCTGGCTCCTCAGCTCACTAGAGAAAAACTAACGCACAGAGATATCCTTGTCCCCTTATTCCTGGCTTCCATTCCATTGTGAGGCAGATAGCTTCACTTTTTCTGCCCTTTTCCCCCTCTTCTGATTCTTCTTCCTAAGAACAGCAGCTTCAAAACATCAATCAGTACAAAAAATTTGTCATTATATGAACTTATGTAAATGAGGCTCATCAACTCCCTGCAGTGTGATTTACTTACGTCAATGAATACTTAAGCAAGTGATGCCTCTAAACAACACCTTCAAACACACCCAGGTCATGTGACTACTGTGAGTCTCCCAAAACCTATTTATGTCTGGTTTTGTACCAGAGCAGAACAGTCATGCATTTGCAGGTCCTACCTGTCTTGTCTAGCAGGTATTAATTAAATAGCAAAACAGACTCCAGAAGCAAAATTTTACATTTGACCTCTTCCATCTAATGCCATTTGACATAAATTACTCCCTGTCCTGTTGTGCCATGCTATATCAAAGTAATCTCACACTTTTAGTAGATAATTTCCTTTACAGCAAAGCTATGATGTGCACAATAAATCCACATTTTTCCTGTCTTGTAAATCACTGGATTTACATTTTTCAGGTGAATGGTAGTGTGGTGACAGCAGTGGTAGCCAAGAGGTAAGACCTCGTTGCCTTTGCATGGATCTTCGAAGTTCAGGAATATTATGATTTATTATGATTACCCTTGTAAGAAGGGAATAGAGACCACATTCTTCTGCCTTATAGGCTATTTGGAAAGAGAACTTGATGATCTTAGAGAGGTTCTTCATGATCTTCAGAGAGAAGGTGCCACAAAACGAAAACCTTTTTTCTCATACCGTGCAAGATGGTATTTCAGTGGTGTCACCCATCTTTTTTCAAAATAAAACTGGAGAGAAATTTCACAGTCATTCATTTTTAAACTTGCAGAAAGCCCCAAGAAATGTATCATTTGTAACTAGTATAGTAAATCACAGAACCTAATCCAAGCAGATCTGATCCACACGTAATAAATTGTGGATGAATTGAAGAATTTTTGTGCACTGAAAAAACTCAGAATTGCACTGATTCTTCAATAAAAGAATATCACAAGTAAGACAAATCATTTAGGAGAGAGCAAAATATTCAATCAAGATTAACCTTCAAATAAGAAAAGATTGTTTTCTTCAATACTGCCACAAAAACAACCTAAAATGTCCCCTTCAGCACGTGGTACGATTAATCTAAACTACTTCTGTTTCAATTACATTGGCTAAAGACTCTTTAGACTTCTAGGTCACCAAATATCCTTACCAACCTATGTTCAAATCACTTCCACACTCACCCAAAATACAGGGTGTGGAGAGATTGTGTGAAAGATAGATATATGCATATGAAATATTCTTCAATTCCTCTATTCACGCTTCAAGCTGGACACATACAAGCAACCTCTGACCTGGGAGCCATGTGGCAGATTTAACATTAGCATCTTTCTGGGTCCATGCCAGTAGGACCTCCAGAAACACAGGGTTAAGTAGCTTGTGCACATCACTGTGCTAATCCACCACTATTCCTTAGCACTATTAGTACAGTCCTCAGTAGCTGTTTGGCTAACACAGTGTAAAACTGACTGGCTTCACCTATTTGTGAAGGTGAAGCCTTCTTTTCTCCATAAAGACCTGATGAGAGTGGAGCTGATCAAAATGCTTGTGAAGCTGCCCTGTGTGTTTTTTCATTTGAGACCAGTGAGGTTGTTGCAGACCTCTCAGTGGGACAGCAACTTCGTGGCTGCCCACCTTGAGACTGACTGTAAAATGCTGGCTTTGATCTCTATGCCCTGAATTAACCAGAGCTCTTGTTATAGGCGAAATTGCCTCCCCATGCAGTCAGCCACAGCTGTGCTGGAGGAGGGCATGAGTGTGGATTGTGCTCTGTAAAAATGAGATCTCACAGGAGATCGGCTCCTAGTTTTGACCAAGCATCTACAGAATATAAAACAAATTAAAATTTTTAAAAAGCTTTTGTCACGGCAAAATGGATCTGGGTATTTTCATAATCAACAAAAAGCATGACCCAGATGCTGAGGGTGTTCTGAAGTTCCCTTTCCAAATCGCAAGTATCTTAGAACTTCTCAGCAATGCTATTGTACAGTTTATTTTTGTTTTAGCAGGAAGGTAATATTGCACTTATCTCTAAATTATTTGGAAATTGTTGAACCATTTTAATGAAATTTTCCAAAATAAGCCAGCCCAAGACAGATACTTTGTCTGGGAAAGTTCAGCCCAAACAGTTTAAGGTTGGCAAAGTTTTATAAATTACTTAAAACTGTATCTTATAATGGTAGACATTGGGCAGCCCAGCTGTATTTGTCGCTACCAACTCTGCTCAGACTCCCTAAACTGTCAGAAGGTGTTTGTGTTTCAGAACATTATTTCTACAGTCTATTTGAATTGGCAGATGTTTGTTTTTTAGCTGCCAGTATTACATTTCGCTTGAGATAAGTGAGGTGCTGAAATTGCAGCTCAGAATGTGCTTGGCTTGTAGCAATTTCAATTTATATCACAACCGTGACAAAGCAAGTGCATTCACATTTTTTATTTTCTATTTTAAGGATAGGGAGTTCTGTGCTGGCCAAACTGAGGTCTGCAGCACACACTGGCCACATGAAGGCTGGTCTGGGGTGCCTTTGCAGAGTGCTGGCTCCAATGGACACAGAGTGAGGCCTCAAGCAGGTGCACAGAATTTGAGTACTCACCTGCTGGAAACGTTTGGTCCAAGTATTTAGATTCTGTGTGAATGAACTGACTGGGGACCATGAAAGACACATCAAATTGCGAGGTCTGAGGTTGTTGTTCTGTATTAGTGGCTGAAGTGTTGCTCACATCCTCTGTGCCTCTCACATATATCCTGTTGGTGATATGGGTGCTCTTGTTTTTTCTATTCCCTCCTTGCAGCTTTCTCATCTCTATAAGGGCGGCAAAGGGAGATTTCCCACTCAGTGAGTTATGTGCAGTTCCAGGAGACATTCTCAGTGGCTGTTGTAGAGGTCTGAACAGGCACAGACGATCTTTTGTTCCCCCCAAGGAACCAATGGTGAATTGATTCACAATTGAATACCTAACACACAGACTTAAAGGTAAACCTGCCAGTTCCTGGCTAGGAGATAAAAAGAAATCACCTTTCTTCTCATAATCATCAAAGACAGAAAATGAAAATTTCCATTTTTTTAAAATTAAAATATGTATAGTTTAGATGCATATATATAATATAGACACATGCTTTGATTGTATGTGCACAAATATAAATAATTATTTCAAAGGATTTCAAAATTTCTTTAATTCTGACTCAATGTAGTACATTGTCAAGAAAGAAGATTCAGACTGTTGCTTCAGGTTAAGAGAAATGCAGAATTATGGCAAATAGAAACATTCTATTTCATGGGGATTTTTTTCATCTAGTTTTGTAAAATGGAACGGAACAGAACATTTAAAAATCAATGGAAAAAGTAGCACAAGATGTTCCATCTCATAGAAATCTTGGACTTTTCCTTTCCCACAGAATTCCAGAATCCTGAAAAATGACCAGAAAACTAGCAAAATCATCATTCTTTAATGACACGTTTTAATTTTGATGGACGTATTCTGACAGAAATACATGGTTCTGAGTTTCTGCATGTGTAACTAATTATAAAAACGTTGAATTAATCCTACCAGCTGAGTGCTCACATAAAAGACAAGAGAACACAGTGTGAGGAGTGTTTCTTGTATGGCTCTGAATCTCCATGGCAATCCCCATTTCAACACAGCTGATCACAGTAATGAGGCCTTGGCAGCACCATCTACTGTGATATACACAGAGCTGTGCATGTCCTCTTCCAACACAGAAACACTTACGGCTGTGTGGCTGAAATGTGTTAGTTGCAATATCAAGCAGCTGCATCATCTCTTTATCTTATCACTCACCTGGGATCATCACTAAGCTCGTGAGTGTTCCCTGTACAGGTGTGCCCTCGCAATGTTTTTGGTAGACATGCTCCTCGGATGGTGATACCTGTGTGGATTAATTGGATCACACAAACTGTTATTCATACTGCTCTAGAGGCCTGGATAACGATAGTTCCTTCTTGTATTTGTGCTCTATTTTCACGTGAAATGGAATTTCAGTCCTTTCACTAGACGTCAAATATTGTTCATAACAGAAATAATATCCCATGAACTAGGATATGGTGTAGGTCTTGGTATGGTTGAAAGTACACTTCTTTATTTGGACATCTCCTTTAAAAATAGTGTTGCTGAATAAATTTTTCCATCTTTCCAAATTTTTTGTATTTTTTTTTTCAAGGGATTGTGATAATCTGTCTTTTTCAAATGCTTAGAAAATTGTGGTTAACAACATTGTCTTTATTTAAAATTAGGTAAAAATTTCCGTTAATAGACACAGTTTTCTTCTGTTTGACAGATCTTTGTTTGGTCTGAAATCCCACGTCTGTATCAGGCTAAATTTCCTGGGAAAGTCTCAGCAAAAATGCTTTGGCATGGGAGGATTAAATGATATTTTCTGAATTAAAATATTCTGGTAGTTGTACTGCCACGGCTACAGTGGCCTAAAGCAGTGTGTAGATAAGGGGTGCAAGGTCCTTTATCTCTGCATTGTTAAGAACACTCCAATAATGCCATTTGAAATCTGGGCAGTGTTGAGAAAAATTCAAAGTGTTCTGTCTACCCTGAGCATGTATTTATATGCTACTGGACTGAATGCATTTTACCCTCTAAAACAACTAAATTTGCTCTTTCCAAGGAAGAAATAGCAGGAAGTTTCCTGGAAAAAAAAATCAGGAAGTAAAACTCTTCCTTCTCTTAATTTAGGTTGGGAACGCCCCTGTCCAAATCTTCTCTCAGTATTAGTGAGATCCCAACATATGTGTGTAAGAGTGCTATGCTGCTTGAAAAGTTGCTGTCAGATGTTAAACTCTGTTGGGTTGGTTGTTGAGATCCCACCAGGATACGTGGATGAGTGATGGTGTTAACTGGGCACCAATAGGTACTGCCTTTACACCTCTTTTGTCTTTTTCCCCTCACAAATATTCCCTTTGACATCATTACTTACAAAAGCAAGTGTCAAAAGAAAAAAAAGAAAAAAAAAGAAAAACAGCAGTTCAAACAATGCTAACACAGCTACATGCCTGGAAGGCCCTCATCCTTCAGTAGCACTGATCTCTTTTCTTCCTTCACTGTCCTCTCATTCAGCCTTGCCTGGTGCAACTCACAGAGTGGGACTTCTTCGCCCCTCACACACCTGGGCACATGCAGGACTTCTCCCTCCCATGCTCCTTCTTCCCATGCCATGAGAAAGCCTGCTTGTCCTCAGCCATGGCAGGGGGTCAGGGTTTTCCTACTGTGGCGTCTCAATACTGAGGCAAGACAAACAAAAATCTAGTCCTGGCATTAAGAAATCTTGTGCCACTTGACACAGAGACCCCAACCATCTCTTTTTACTTTGAAAACTAGTGGAAACAGCAATATCTGAAGAGAGTGCAACAGATGTCCCTGAAACTCAGAAGTATTTCCATTTAATTACACAGCCAGGGACTGTGGGACTCATAAAGTTTCTGTATTTGCACCTTTTTTTGCTCTTATGCATGCTTAGAAATGCTGCAGCTGCAGAAAGATTTAAGGAAATCTTTGCACCTTATAAAAACTGGAAATATCAAACCCTGGTGGGGTATCTAAAAGGTGAGGTTCTGGTGTAAGAATTTGTTTAACTGGCATATTTAAAAGCGAAAGTAATAAACAACATGGAACCTCATTTTTGTATATCCTGTCAGGTTTTCAGGTGTATTGAAATGAGAGCTGAGTGAATACTGCTAAAAGGACATTAAACATTCATTCAAAGGCTTCAGATGGCTGTGGTAAGATTTTACGGGATTTGCTAAAACATACAAATGAAAAAGTTAGTTGACAGGGAAATAGCAACATTTAAATAAATATTCTGAGGGTTTCTGTAGAGCACACCTGAAGGCATATTCAGTTGGGTTTACACCAGTTGCCAGCAGTAATATTTATATTTGCTTCAGGAAATGCAGGCCATTTTGTGAACTACTGATTTAGTTGTTGTATCCATCAGAGGTATATTCTGATCTGATGTGATCAAAGAATCTCCAGGTGAAACCATGACACAACAAGAGATATTTATGGAAAGCCAAATGCCAACTCCCTGCAAAACTGTGCAGCCTCAGTCCATTCACAGAACTACTGAGGGAGAGTTCTGAGCTCATGAATAGATAGCTAACATCTCTAAGATACAGATAAACATATTGGTTCAGGTTCTGAATGAAAAATGGAGAGCTAGTCTGGTTAAAAATGTATTATTTCTGGATGTCCTTTGGATATACTAAGCAGTCATAAGTAATGGAATTTTAGTTAACTATTAAGTATCAGATATTCTTTTTGTCAGAATTACATTGGATGCTCATTTTTCCCTTAAGATGTTTAAAAACAACATTCCAGAATTTCCTTCTCTATCACAAAAATTTCTATTTAGAAACCTTTTCCTATCCACCTGATCAGTTTTAGATTATCCAGCTCCCCGCAACCACTTAATAATACAAAAGCAAGTGTCAAAAGAAAAATAACTTGTGTTATTTTCCATCAGCTCACTGCATGCTTTTCAGCACAAGTTGGAAGGAACTTAAGTCACTAAAAAGTCATCAGTGAGGAGACCCTAAATATGTTGGATCTGTGCAATGGTTCTGAGTGAGGCATACGAATCCCAGTTTATAATTCTTAAATGAGACCACAGCTCAAACGCTACTACATTTATCTTCAAAGTATACTTCAAGAACTATGTCAGGAAGGAACCAAAGATATGACGTTTCCTTGTAAATAGTAGTCTGATACGCTCAGTAAGATAAGTACTCAGGGAAGTATTAGGAACATTTCAAAAATAAATATGTCTGTACTGTCATCCCTGTAGAAATATATTGCATGTCTTTCAGGATTATTTTTCAAAACAAGTTTCTAACGTTTTTCTTTTTTAATTCACTACAGACGTACACAGGACTGGGACTAGTCATTTTAGGAATCTTTTATGCCTTTTCATGCATCTTGACTGTAGATGAAAGAATTCTGTCTCTTTGAAGGTTGTACAAATCATAAAAGTACAACTATAACGTGTTTAAATCTATTTTTAAATAGCACTAAATGGATTTCTCTGTCTGTGTGTATGTATCCATGCCCACTTGAAATATGTCTAATCCATATATTTTGCAAAGAGAAGGAATGGAATTTGGGTACAAAATGTACTTCTGTTCAGTAAATTTAAAGCAGTGACTTCATCTTAGAAAAGAGAGATTTATGGAGATTTACAGATATGGATGTAGAAACGTATCATTGTTTGAAAAGAATTGCAAGAATTTGAGTGGAATTTTAAACTATAAGATGTTCATTCAATAGCATTCAAAATGAAACAAATTTACAAATTTTATAAATTTATGCTGCATTTTTGCCATCAAGGGCAATATGCTTGTCCTATTCAGTTTTATTTTACCAAAAATTCCTGGCAGATTTTCCTTTCAGAGTGTTATCAGCTACAATGCTAAAGACACTGGGATCATACATTTATTAATATTTATTTAAAATAAATTATAAATAATTGATTAATATTAAAAATTTTTAAAACACATGAGCATAAGCTGGATTTTACAAGCTTTTTTTTCTTACTATTTTTCTTGTACTAATAACAGATCTGAAATATCAACAAGAGGATACTACGTGTGTGTGCATATTTGCATGTGTCTGTGTCCTGAAAAGAGCTTCTTGGATGGCAAAAGCTTGCTAATAAATGTTATCTATTTTTCCCACAATTTTCTTTTTCCTCTTCAATTTCACCTGGCTCTGAGAGGCCTATAGCTCTTTGCAGAGTACACACAAATCACACTTTTGGTTTCTTTTTTTTCCCTAAGCAAAGAGCCTCACCCAGCCCAGATTTGTGTGCTCATCCAACCAAAATACCATCTCCTAGGGGCATTAATTTAATTTCTCTTTCATATTAGCTGGATCAGCGATAGGGAAAGTGGAAGGAATAATTTTATATCTAAGGTTTTTATTTGCCTCTTTCTGGTCTTTCAGGTCAGTGGGGAAAAAATGGATGGCACTAGTTTCATCAGCAGCTCTCCCTCACTTGGCTTCATTTTTATTTTGTCTGGCATGAAGCAATGAAGCCTGTGTGAGTTATTACTGTCTCATGTCTCAGTGCACAATTAATTTTTTTTCCCATCTCAAACTGCCAGGGCCCGGCTTTCATCCAATCTTTACAAAAAGGCTACTGTGCGAGGGGGTGGTTTTCATTCTTTTTCCGATGATGAAGGCAGTAGTGTAGAATTTTCTTATTTTAAGATCTCTCCCTCTGAAGAAGAGAAAAAAACCCTGGAATTAGTAAGTTCTAAAGTCGCACTGTCCTACGGGTAGGGCTGACTCTTTTAGAAGGGCCAGTGTATTACGTACACAGATTTTTCCTGACTGAATCTTATCATAAGTGTTAATTTCCCATCCTGCATGTTCTTCCTTGCTTGGTTTATAAAAAGCTAAGTTCATGCAAGTAATTGCCTCTTGGAATCTTTATATTAAATTGCAGGTTTTGACATCTAATTAACTCTTATTAACTGCTCTTGAAGTTGTTATTTTTAAAAATCTGAGCCTTTAATATACTGGCCCTTAGCTTTATAAAACTATCTATAATTAATTTACCTGCAGGTTTCTTTTGTCATCAGAGGAAAATGTCTGGCTTTACTTTGAAAACTCTGAACTGATACTCAGTATTTTAAGTCCCTGTAGGATGCAAGTGCTCTGAAGTGAATATAAGAAATTACTCTTATTCAAATAATGTAGTTCAAGACCTCACTCAAATTTGGGCTTTTGTAATGGAGGCTTCACAGTATAAAAAGAAAAAAAAAACCAAAAAAGTATATTTTGCACAGACTCTACCATAATTCCAGTATTCAGATCCGGAATGAAATAGATTATCCTCTTGGCCTGTGAACAGGTCTTCTATTTTGTATTCCTTCTATTTCCATATGTTTATTATTCCTATGGAAACCAACACTGTGGTGTTCACTGCTTAAACTTCTTTTCTAGCTGATATTTCTCAGAAAGGTATAAGAACACTGTGGCAAAATACTGGGAAAAACAAGATGGAAAGTGAGGAGAAGATAGAAAGAGAAGTGCATGGAATAAATGAAATTGATTAGAAATGTAACAAAAAACCCTTCCAAACTTGCCAAAAATCAGGTCAGTTATAACAACCAGTTGGCAGGACTTGGTCCTGTGCTTAAAGATGTAACATCAGGAAAAGTAATCCAATTCTATGTAATTCTTGAGCTAGATGATACATATCTGTGCATTCACCAGTAAATTTCCATAGCTGCTTGAATCATCTGGACATGCTTAAGTTGTCACATCTTTGACCATGTTAATCAATTAGATTTCCATTAAGCTTCTTTCTACACACTAAATACTTGCCTGCCTATCCATGGATGACATCTGAATGCATCTTTAAGATACAGACTCTTGCAGTGGCATAGAACGGATATGAATATAGGAAGAGAATAGAACTGTAAATCATGTCCAGATGTATTAGGAAAAGTTTGAGATACAGAAAGCCCTTCTGAAAACTAGTTTCAATATTCTGTATTCCTATACTCTTAACAACACCTAAGAGACACAGTTCATCCTCCCTTCCCCTCTGGAGCCCCTCAAACAACTGCTAAGAACCCTTCTTCTATGCCATCCTAGAAGACATTGGAACAGTTCTGAATTTTCCCTTTCACTTCTGAGAAGTTTTAAGCCTCTACATGTTGCTTGATGAATGGAAAACCAGTTAAAAATACTGACTTTCACTGACACGAAAAGGACTGAAAGAATACAGAATTCTCCAACTCATGAAATTTTACCCCAGTGATGGGAGATGAACATTCAAAGACTTCAGGCAGAGTGTAATGACCAGGTAGCCTCAGGCACCGACCTTACCACGAGCAGCAGGTTAGGCTAGGTGACCTCCTGAGATCCCTACCGGCCTAAACTGTCCTCTGGTTCTGTGAGCCTTCGTGACTCCAGCTCCAGAACACGATTGACAATTATGAAACCAAATCTTTCTATAGCCAGAAAAAGCCTATGTCTTCAAGAAAGCAACACATTTTCAGTGCAACCCATCTTCCTGACAACCATCTGCTTAAGAAGCTTACTGCTCTGAGTACTGGGTTTTGTGGTTCTCATTCCTAAAAGGCCATTCTGCCAAGCACAGTTTAGAGTGTGCAGTTACAAGTTTCATTAGGTGGTGAAACAGCTGAACACCACTAACCCTTCTGTTTGGTCACATTACTGCTTCAGATGAGGGAGTGGTATAGTTTGCTAAAGCCTGTTAAAACATACAAGTCCTAATAATTTCAGCATTTTTTTTATTGGGCATGTAATTTTTGTTTTCCAGAAATGCACATATTGCACAAATGCTAATGCTGACCTTTTCATTGCCACACTTCTAGTTTCCATATCTATTAAATATATCTAATTATTAATAAAACAAATCAAGACAGGAAAAGTAAAGAACTACCTCAGATTAGGAACTGAACAAAATTTAAATAAATAACACAAGGAATATTATTAAATGGTCAATCTCCAGTGCTGCTTGAAGATAGCAATAGAATGTTTCAGCAGAGTAGAATATATCTGTCTGTTGACTATTAAGCATAATTGTTGATGTTATTTCAGAGAAATGAGGTAGAAATATTTTCCAATTTGTGTAAACAGGTCATATAATTGGAGAGTTCTGTGAAAAGCTCCATGAAGAAGCAATCATGTTTAAAATAACACAAATTAGTACATTTATAGAAACAGAATGACAATCAAAGGTTGGCAGTGCTTTTTCTCCTTTTCTTGTTGAAAAGAGGGTGCATATATCACTTAGGACATAAATGGATCTTTGACATAGTAAAGATTTCTAACAGATCCATTGTTGCATGGCTGGCCTTCACATGCATCCTGATCTGCTGTTTGCAAGTCACCATATTTGATCATCGCCTCAAGGTCAAAATGAAAATCTTGCGTTGTTTTGATCTGCGGATTTTTAAGGACTTCCTGACATGCCGCAAATGTGACAGAGATGTCATTCATGAAGATGATACTGTTACCTGCCTAGAGGTAGAGCAGCTGCTCTAACAGCATAGTCTCTTTGTTTTTCAGCTGATGTTAAGAAAAGGTCAGGCTAGAGGCTGCAGAATGACACATGAACTTGCAGCATGGGATAGTGCTCAAGGTGCTTCCTTTCATTCAATTTGGAATGCAACAACTTGTAAATTTGCTGGTATTTTGTCCCTCACTACTAGCTCTTTGTTATGATTGGTTAGTAATGATTTGACTGAGTGAAACAGCTGTGTTAATCTGAAAACAGAAGAGAAATAAACATAGAAAAATTGTTTAAATACGATCCAAACAAATACACAAGTAGGCATTGCCTGTGTTTTTACTATCTTGCTGACAGACTTAGATGTGAAACAACCATTCAAAAAAACCAGGCAGCTTGAAAAGGATTTTTCAGCGTAAATATTCTGAGATATTTATGTAATCCCCTACCAAGCTTGTGAGAAGTACAAACCACCTTGGCAGTATTTCTAACATAGTAGTAATATAATTAATGTACTTAGTGTATCAGCTAGTAAATTAGGAACAGAATTTTGTTTTCTTTCATTCTTTAGTGCTGGTAGTTGGATTTCTACTGTAAAATGGCAAATAGGAAGGCTCAAGTCTTCTCAGCAGCAAAACCAAAATTGATTTTTTTCCCCAAGAGGTAAGATAGGGCCTGTGGTGAAAGAAATGGTAGAGATACGACAGACAAGGGTGAAAATTCATTCTTGCTGCCTGCAGCAGCTGGAGATGTTGATGAGCACTGGTGGCTGCTGGTGCCAGAGGAGGCCTGCCCTGGTTCCTAGAAACAGCTGCTGCTCCATTATGGCTGTTTGCTCTCATCACAGTAGCAGCATCTGGGTTAGATTTTCAGAGTTTGGGCTGTGCGAAATAAGTGACTTGTTATCCCTGGCAATGTGCTGTCATAGCTCTGAGTGTGTTTTGAGGTGACTTTCATAACCAGAGTGATCAAATGCTATGTTGTTAGCACACGAACGCAGACCGGTATTTCAGGAATGAAGTAGTTGATGTTACAGATTCCCCATGGAGAAAATGTGTCCCATCTCAAAATGTGTTCCTTTCCTTCATTCTTTTTTTCTCCCCTTTCACAGCAACATCAGCATGGTAGAAATGAAAATCCCAACACAAGGAAGAACATTTTTGGTATTGTAGAAACTTCATTAAAGGGGGTAAATCTACAACAGGACTCAATCAGCTTCAAGATGAACTTAAACAAATTTTGAAAGAAGATGTGACTTTTTAAGTGAGGGTAATTGAAAATCAGACCAGATTTCCAAGGGATGTTGCAAATTTTTCACCTGGCATCTTTAAAAGAAGATTGTCTGTCTTTCTAAAATAAGCACACCATTTTAAACACCAAGCTATTGATTTCTGTTATGTTGTAGGGAAAAATAATTATATTCAATGTGGAAGCAACAAGCAAAAATATTTTGATTTTTGCTGGACAGTTCAGAGTAGTGATTTCTTGTGGGTGACATGATTAGAGCAGTCCTTTCTAGGACTATTAATAATATTCCATAGAAAATGCATGTAGCTGACCCACTGTGGACTACAGGGCACTAGTGGCTACAGAGGTCCTCAGTCAGTCCTTTGCACCTTTGGGCAACATTGCATGATGGCTTTTGCAGTAAACCTGAGGTGCTTGTCAAGATGTTGCAGAAGACACAGTCCTCCAGTGCATTGCAAATGGCAGAAATCTTCATTTGTTCTGGGTTCATCACAAAAGTTCCTTGCTGTTCTAAAGTAATATCTTTAGATATTACTAACAGGCATGACATCCTTCATAAAGACCCTCCCCAGGCAGCAAAAGTCAATTTATTTCTGCTGTTTATTCTGCTGTTACTATTATTGTGCTGTTCTGTGGTTGGAATACACTGCCCACACAAAATTTTTGGCTCTTGTCTTTTTCTGGGAAAAGATGGAGTAATACTACAGTTACTTTGCTAGATAAACCAGAATTTTCTCTTTGCATCAGTTACAGCTATTAGTCTTCGGCACCATTCAAAGCTGCTATCATAATGCAAACTGGACTTGTTACTTCAGCTGTTTGGGCTTTATTTTGTCATGGTTTTATAATAATAATTTCAGGGCCAGGGACAGACAAACTACTGAGGCTGCTGATCAGGTATTTACAGATTATTTCTTCTATCCTCACTTAATAAGCACCAAATAGTAGTTTCTTGTTATTTTCTTTACTGGTCTGTACTGCAGACAAGGAACTCAGATGAGTAATCTCCTTGACAAGTGAGAGTGGCCATGTGAGAAAACTGGTTCTAGGCCTAGCAGCCCTGAAAGCAAAGCATCCTAACCTTGTGTGAAACCATGGATTCGTCAGAATTCAACAATTTACAGTTATTTGATTTTATACAGTCAGTCAAATGACGGAAAAAATTTATTTCTAGTGCAATACATTCTTGGGGGTTCTAGATTAGAGTAGGAAAAAAGCCTGCTGACCCTAATGGGTTATTACTCAAAAAAGAATCATTGTTGGATCTACACATACTCTTTCAAAGACACCCTAAACTTTTGATGCAATACATGTCACTGAAACAATTTTCCTTTCTGGCCAGGGATTGTTGGCTCTAACTGGAGACCTTCAAATCCAGCTCATTGGTTAACAATTTATATTATTAGCAAAGGCTTTTTCTTAAAAGGAAAGAAACCTCGAACTTTTCATTATTCTAATTTTTCTAATGCCTAACTTTTTCTCTGAGAATGAGCTGGAACATATTTGGGGTTTTCCTAGGAATACAGATAAAGTATTTCCAAGTATCTGATTTAAAGTCACCAAATTAACTTTTTTTTTTTTTAATAACTTTAGTTTCCATTTCATATGCAAATAAACAAAAAAGCTCACTTAAAAATGTGGGACAAATAGTTGCAGGATAGGAAAAGATTTATCTGCCTCACTCCATTTAGCAGGAGAAAGAGGTTAATACTTAACTGTGTATTTCTGTGAGGCATTTGTTATTCTAGCAATTAAACACTTACAATAAGCACTATATATGTCTTCACTGAATCTTAATTTAATCCTCACCATTTGATGACACGTCAGACCTCATCAATTTTACACCTTTTTTCCCCTGGAATGAGTTTTCATTTACCAATTTCAACCCAATTACTCTTTCTCTCCCATTTCATTAGGCCTTGTAAATGTGATCCCACAATACTGCTGTTAATGACTGCTAGCAAGACCTCATAAATATATTTTATAATTGATGGATGTTATATACCAAATGAATGCCTTAAAAATCATGTTGAAAGGCATTAGAGCAGCATTAGTCCTATTGGAGGAAAAAGTGAAAACCTCCCTCTCCACATCTGGAAATAAATTCAGTTCGACAGTGTTTTTGCTTGTTAAAAGTTCTGTGTTTGCGTGTTGTGCTTGATAAGTTATTAGAGATGACAGATGGCATTTGACTGAAATTTACAGTCAATTACATATTCTGAACTCACACAGAAATTCAGAATTGTGCTGAAGCAGACTGAAAGTTAGCCTAAAAAAACCCAGAAAGTATAAAACTCAGATAGTACGTAATGTTACAAATTTGTTCACTGAAACCCAGCAGAAGTCAAAATGTGTGATGATGAGCACGTGCTAGTATTTGGAAAGCCCAGGTGGAAGAGGAATACAGCTTCCTCAAGAATGATCACGGTTCAGCTGCGCACTCAGTTGCTATAGATATGCCACAGGAGGGTGATTTCTGTCAGATTTGTGAATATGCATTTTCACATCTGACTAAGTGGATTTGCAGCAACCAGTTGGCTTGAAAACAGCTCAGGGAGACGATTAATATAAATATGTGGAATCATAGAACAGTTTGAGTTGGAAGGGACTTTAAAGATCATCTCACTCCAACCCCTCTGCCATGGGCAGGGATGCCACCCGCTAGTTTAGATTGCTCAAAGCCCATCCAGTCTGACCTTGAAGACTTCCAAGCATCCACAACTTCTCTGGGAAACCTGTTCTAGTGCCTCACTACCCTCTGAGTACAGAATTTCTTCTTAACATCTAATCTAAATCCCTCTTCTTTCAGTTTAAAACCATTCTGTCTTGTTCTATCACTACTTGTCCATGTCAAAAGTCTCTCCTTCTCTTTTTTTAATAAGCTCCCTTTAAGTACTGAAAGGCCACAATGAGGTCTCCCCAGAAAAGCACGGCATGTAGTGTAAACTACTTTCACCCTGTGGGATGAAAGAGGTGATTCTTGTATAAAATGTTTAATTAAATGTATATTCTTGGAAAATCCTCAGCCATGCTTTCTATGTCTACAGTAAAGTTGTAAATTTAGTTCCTGACATGAGTGAGGCTGGGCATGAATGACTGGAAGGGATCTTTGAGGACCATCTAGTCCATCTTCCTGCTCAGAGCAGGGCTAACTTAAAAATTAGATCAGGTTGCTCAGGGTCTTTTGAACACATCCAAAAATAGAGGTTCCACAACCCATTCTAGTGCTTTATCACTTGCATTACATATTTTTGGTTTCTTTAAGTCTAGCAAGAATTTTCCTTCCTGCCAATTGTGGCAACAGCTTCTTACTGTGTTGAAGTGTGCCTATGAAAACAGCCTGAATATTTTCTCTATGGGCCCTCTTTAGGTCGTTAAAAACTTGAAACTGCCTCATATGGCAACATTGTCTTCTCCAGGCTAAACAGTATTTCTTTCTTCATCAGCTTTTCCTAATGCATAATATCTTCTAACCCCCTCACCAACACAACAGACCTATTCTGGACTCTTCAGCTTTCAGTCCTCTCTCTTGTAGAAGGACCAAACACTGTACATAACACCTCAGTTGTGAGTCACCAGTGTCAGAAAGCAGGATGATTTCACAAACCCTGCAGGTTCTGCTCTTTCTAACGTAGTGCAGTGCACAGGCACCCTGTACTGTTGCAAGATTGCACTGCTGACTCATGTTCAAAGCAACACCCTCCAGAATGCCCCAACTGCTTCTGCAAATCTGCTTTTGATCTAGTTGGCCCCAGCCTGTTGTAGTGCATGGGGTTATTTTCTGCCAGACAAAGGACTTGGCATTTCCCTTTGTTGAACCTCGTGAGGTGCCTGTGTAGGGTTGGTCCTGGTCATTGATGAAGATATCAGAGAGCACTATGAAGATAAACAGAATATGAACATGAGCAGTGCCATATCAGTCCCTGAAGGATGACACTCACAACCAGATTCCAGCTGGGCTCACAGCCATTGACCGTGGCTCTCTTTGCCCAAGTGTATGGCCAGTTTTTCAGCCACACTATAATTACCCAATACAATCCATCTTCCCTCAGTTCAGCTGCAAGGATGCTGTTAGAGACAGTATTGAAGGTTCTGATGGAGTCCGGGAGTACTGCTTTCTCCTCACTCACAAAGCCAGACATTTCACAATAGAAAATAGTCAAGTTGGTCAGGTGTAATTTTCTTTGATAAATCCTTGCTGGCTATTCCCAGTCACCTTGTATTTCATGCCTAAAAATGGCTTCCAGAAAAGATGTATCCTTCCAGACCCTGAATTTAGGATGAAAAGCATCCTCCTCACTGTTTAATATTGACATGGCATTTGGCTTTTTCCAGTATGCAGATGCATGCTGCAATTGCTACAAGCTTATCAAATGTCTTTCAAGTACTTAAGGCAGTTCCTTTGACATCCTTGGTTACCTTCTGATATGCCTTGATGGACTTGTATATCCAACTTACTTAAGTAGCCCTAGTTTTTTCTTCACCTGCTTTGGATAATATCTGTCTCCCTTAAACTCTTCTGTAATGAGTAGAGACCAGGAAGGTTCGTGAACAATAAAGATCAAAGCAAGGAAGGTGTTGCTACCTAAGTTTTTCCCGTGTCCTTCAGCACAAGATGGCCTGTTCCAGTAAGAAGTGGAAAAATTTGTTGAATCTTGATTTTGCTACCAATATATCTGTAGAAGCTTTTCTTTTTCACGTTTCACATTTCATTCCACTCAGCCATAACCTCAGCCAAGTTTTAACCTTCTTAATGATATCTCTGCTTTCTATATTGCCTCCTTTCTTGCCTGTTCCTGCCTTCATCTCTTGAGCATTTCTTTTTAGCAGTTTAACTCAGGTTACTTGGCCAGCCTTCACCTGGTATACATGCACATGTTCATGGCTACTCAGGTCTGAGTGGATGATTCTTGTCCTTTGAGGATGATGTCCTTGAAGACTGGCCAGCTCTCCATGGCTCCTTTGTCTTCTACAGGATTGTCCCTGCCACTTCCCTGAACAATCCAAAATGGAAAGTCCAGGGCTGATTTCAATTGATTGGCATGTTTAGCTCTCTCCGAATCTTAAACTCTACCATCTCCATCCAGTTCTGCCTTAACCATGAGTAGCAGGTCCATAAATATGGGCTCCATCCCTAGTCCAGCACCTGTATTAAAAAATTGTCTCTGATCATCTCCAGAAATCTGGATTGCTTCTGGGCGCTGTGAGACAAAGCCTGTGATCATGAGACTTGTCCACCTCCTTTTCTTGGCCCCTGGCCTACAGCCTCACAACCTGTCCCCAACTATAGAGAAAAGTCTGTATTCAAGACAGTTCTTTGTATAGATGGCAAATGGCCCTTCTTGTCACCTTTGCCTGAATTTTCTTAACAACCTGTGGGTTCCAGACTTCCCTAGGACTGAAAGACAGCATTCTTCATTATGCCTTTCATACACATTTTCTCTACATTTTGCCAAAAAATCTTAATTTGAACCATCAACTAATGTTTGTCTAAAATAAATTCAGAACACATTCCTCATTTTTATCCCTGCTCTTTGGCATGCACATAGTTTGGACAGCAGGATGTAAGCACAGGGCCTCATGTCTTGCCTGTCAGACATTGCATTGCTCATAGTGCACCAAATTCACCTCTGATAAATCTTCACAGTAGTCAGCAACTACATCACTCAAGGCCTCTGTGACAAGTCTCAACTGCAGTCAATCCACAGAATTGCTCCAAGTATTCCATCTTTGCAGAAGGTTTGTCTCTGTATGTTTCCTTGATTTATTTTCGCCCTGCACAGAAAATCTCCAATGCATCATTTACCATGAAACTGGCTGTTACAAGAGATGAGATTATGAAGAATAATTGCTAACAGAAGTAAGCTGCTTAAAAATCATTAATGCAGCTCAATGAAAGTGGTTATTAACCTTCCCTTGAGAACAGTGATCTATATTTAAGGTCCATGGGTTTTTTTCCTACAAGTTTTCCTTCTTTACTTTTATTTCATAATTTCTTCTCAGCACCAAAGGTGATACTTGAAGATTTGTCTGGTGGTGCTGCTTCAGGCTTTAGCTGTCAAACAATTTTAAGGGATTATGTGTCGATAACAGGAGCAATGCTGTTTCCAAGGGTCTAATAAATCAGAGCAGCTGTCCTCTGCCAGAGTCCAGTGTGCTCCTGCACGCAGACTGCAAGACCTAACACACCTGCACACCAAGAAAGGGGTAGCTTTAAGTTCTTGAGCTGTTCTAATGATATCAAATAGACCATTTACTACTGACTGAACATTCTGTGATTGTTTCTGATGAATAAGTACTATTAGAACGAGCGAGGGTCTTTCATGGAAATGAGTTTCCTGCCTGTCATATAAATAGAACAGCCATAGCATAACTTTCTCAACCCTGATATAAACTAATCTATTTCTTAATGTTGAAACAAATATTTTTATTCTCTTCTTCCCAAGTAAATGTTATGGATTAGTCAAAAGTTCTATTAAACAATAAGACATTTAACATGCTTTTTGGCAATTTTTATTTATTTTTCTTGCTTTCAACTCCAATTTGCTGTACACACAAACACACGATCTTTAACTGTTGTAACATCTATTCCCATGATTTTGGAGCCATCACAAAACACCATTTCATTGAGAAAGAATTTAATTGTTATACCTCATTAGCTGAAATTTAGTTAGAGTGGACAAAAAACCCCAAAACACCATACTTTGTACTTTTCAGTCTCACTTTCCTCCAGATTTGCAAAGCACTCAAATCCTTCCAGTCAATATTTCATTCTGAAAGTAAACACTTATATGGACATGTGAAAGTGGAATTTAAGGTAATAATTTTTAAAATTTGGTTTCTGTTAAATCACTCAGCTTGTTTAAGATATAATACATGTTGAATGAAGGTCACATTATTAGAATCAAAGATGATAACATATCAAAGTAACCTGAGGAAAAAAAACTCCTATTATCCTGGATAACCCTAAATAAAATAAAAAATTGTCCTTTTCTGAAAATAATATTTTGCCAGATTTTGGCAGCTTCCAGAATATTAACTGTTGTAAAGCAATGGAGACTTACCTAATAATGTCTACTACACAATATTTGAATTAAGGCTTTGACAGGATTTATACATGGTTATGTCACATGAATCTGTGCATCTGTGACCCCAACCATAACTAATGCATTTGCCTATCTACACAGTATTGTGGGAATATTGTAGACAGGAAATTAGAGTATTATAATTTCTGTTAAAAGTCTCTTGGGAATATTTTTTTAAGACACATTGTGAAGTGCATCTAAAAAGACATCTGTTATAACATCCCACAAGGTCCATGAATCTGTACCGTAGTAAACTGTATCAAGTTATCTCCTTTCGATAGACAATCAGTACACCTGAGAGCCAGCCTTTCCTGACAGGGCCATTTCATCTGATAGAGTATCAAATGGCTTGTTGATTATTCTGACTTCAAAGACCAACGGTGCTGATATCTTCAAGGTGGTCTGTAATGCCTGAGTGATGAGGCCACCTGTCAATGTGACTGCAAAATTAAAGAGAATCTGTTGGGAAATGGAGGGTAAACTTCCTCTCCCTTAGATTAGCCTGATTAGCCTTGAACAATTTAACTTCTACAAATCAGTTTTGTAGCTATGGGAAAATTATTTATCAATGGCTACTTTTTTCTTGGGGCAGGCAAGGGGAAGTTGTTTATGGTGAGTAGTTCTGTAAAATGTGCTCACCCACCTCAGAACCAGTTTTCCATTCACTGAGTTACAATATAAAGACAATTCCTCTACAGTTCTATCAATACTTGCAGAGATGATATTTTTTTTTTGAATGGCAAAAATAACTATTCCACTGCAGTCTTGTTCTTTTCACTTGTTTTAATGAAAATGTTCTGTTGAGGACAGCAGAATGTCAACAACTAAGTAAAAGAAAAACATTTCATTTATTAAATTATAAGTTCATGGCCGGCAATAATTTCTTAGCTAACAACGACAGTATTTTAATATTTCTGTTAGGAAGAGGAACAACATTTTGCATTTGAGGAGGCAGAGAAAAGGAGAGAGGCTGGCCCTCTCTCCTCTCATTAAAATAGGGAAGAAGAAGCTGTTAAGGGCCTCTAAGTCATTTATGAAATTGGGGTTATGTGTTGCAATGTGGAACATGTTTCTGCTTTTCTTTGCCTGTAATCATAAGTAAAGCAGGAAGTTGCAAGTGGAATCTCAGTGTGAGTGTGTTAATACAACTCGCTGATGTTTAGGCTGTCCCACAGCCTGCTTACTGCCACTCCTCTGCAAGGAACCAGGGGTCATCCCTGTCACAATCAGAAGGAGTGCATCCAGTCCATGGCCGAAATGGAGGCATCTCCATCACCTCACAAGTACCTCTCTGGGCACTTGTTTGGAGTGCAGAGTCATGTCAGGTCACTCACTGAGGTGGCCTAAATATTGTTTTAATGACAATCATGTGCTAGAAAAGGAGATAATCATGTTGGGCCTTCCAGTGTCTCCTCTTCAATCCACCATTTCAGGAAGTTTAGACAGATCTGCTGTTAAGACATAATAGCCATGGTCACAGGAAAAGAAACACTGTGTAGCCACTCAGGGCAATCTTTGCCCATGTAAATATTTAACTCCATATATAGGAGCTGGTTTTAACAAGCCATCCATCAGAAATAGAGTTCTCATCTGCCTATGAGATGTTTTGCTCTGAATCTTAATCCTTTGCAGGATCTAAATAATTATAAAGGGGGCAGAACACAAAAGAACACAAAAATAAACACACAAATTGGTCTTTAATATATTTTGGCTGAAATTATGTAGGATTATTTTTTAAAGTTTCTTGCTTAGTTTCTCACAGGTGTGACGTGGTGTGACTGCCTCCAGCAGCAGCAGGGCCCTGTCCTGTTCTGTTGAGCCCACGCTGGGCACAGCGCATGTACCCAAGGGTGCGGTGATGACGAGGGCTCACGCTACGCAGTGATCCCAGCTCTGCACTGGCAGCCAGTCCCACGGCTCCAGTCCCATGGCCCCATGGGAAGTCCACGCTGGAGCAGGCTCCTGATAGGGTCTGTGACCCCATGGAGACAGAAGCCTGGCCTGGAGCAGATTTGCTGGCAAGATTTGTGACCCCACAGGGGACCCATTGCTGAAGCAGTGTGTTCCTGAAGGACTGCACCCCAGGGAAAAAAAGGGACCCACCCTCAAGCAGTTTGTCAAGAACTGTGGCCCATGGGAAGGGCTCAGGTTAGAAAAGTTGGTGGAGGACTGTCTCCCATGGAAGAGACCCTATACTGGATCAGAGGAAGAGTGTGAGGAGTCCTCCCCTGAGGAGGAAGGAGCAGCAGAGACAATGTGTGGTGAACTGACCACAACCCCGACTCCATACCACTACATGGAGAAGATAGGGAATTTGGGAGTGAAGCTAAGCATGGGAAGAATGGAGGAAGATGTTTTTAAACTCGTTTTTATTTCTCATTATTGTATTCTGTTTTGATTGATAATACACTAATTTCCCCAAGTCAATTCCTTTTTTACCTGTGACAGTGACTGGTGAGTGATCTCTCCCTTTCCTTATCTCAACTCACAAGCCTTTTTTTATATTTTGTCTTCCCTGTCCTACTGAGGAAGGGTGTGATAGAGCAGCTTTGGTGGGATCCAGCCAGGGTCAACACTGTATTCCAGTAAATGCTGGGAGATGTGCAAAACTAATAACCTCCAGGTTCAAAAGTGGATTTTCTGTAGATCTTCATGACTGAGCTGGAATTTATCAACCCTGATAAAGTCCTGACAGTAATGTTTAATTTATCTAGTGGCTGGGATTTTTTTAGTTAATCACCTTAACTGTGCTATTACTTAGACCTGCAGGACCTTTGAAATTTATCAAAAGAATTGCCATTTTAATCTGGAGCATGAGTATATGTTGACATCACTCCTTAGCAGGCTCCTTTGGTTGAGCTGAAAGCAAAGTTTGTGTACTATTGATTTATTTACATGCCTAGTTTTAGAGTACACAAGGCAGTGACTATGAAGAACAGCGGGAAAGCATTAACAATATGCACATGTGGCTTTGAAGAAAGACATTTGTGCTTCTTCATTTAGCCCTAATAGGAAAATTGAGTCTAAACTGGGACAGCCACAACCTGCTGTTGGAACAAATGGTTCTCTTGAGACAGCTCGTGAGGCCTGTTTTCTTCTAGATTTTGATTTACTTGTTGTCTAAGAAATCTGATAGACATGTTTATGAGCTCTCTGTCATACGTGTATGCTCCTGTGACTGATAAGCTGCATTGCAAACTGCTCCTCACTTGGGCCACTTATCAGGCCTTGCCCCTCTATCTGCATATAATATTTGCAGGAACTTAATTATTGAAAGACTATTGTTCTTTTGCCAGGTTTGGCTTAAATCAGGCAGCAGATGCAGAAGCTACTCTGCGAAGGAGAGAGAGAGACAGAAATATAGATCTAAATACACATTCACACAGAGATACATTGACTCCATAAGATTGACTCCAATAGGAAAGGAGCCTAAAATGACTTGAGACTTTTCTTTTATGGCACTAATAAACAAATCTAAAGAGAAAGATTGAAACAAACCCAGCAACAATTTGGCATAGCTGCTGATGTAGGAAGTCATAGGAGCAAAAGGAAGAGATATACTCCTTTTTAACTTTTGATACTCACTTTCTTATGAGCAGGGCACCAATGCTCAAAGTAGTTAGTACATGTTAATATGTCTTGTTATGGGACAACGTGCCCTGCTAACCATGAAAATTTAACCTCTCCTCAAAGTAATTCTGCTACTTTCTGTCTCAGCCACAAAGCAATGAGAGAATTGCAGTGTCATTTGTTCACGCATGGATGATATGTTGCTGTTTGTGACTCTTCTGCAAAGTTCATGAATTAGTTCAATTAACTGTCCCTCAGTAAATGGAACTGTAAACAAGGTTTTCACAATGTGGCACCTAGCAGGCAAAGCAAGAGTAAGTGCTCCAGCTGGCATCCCTAAGAGGCAGAGCTTCTGCTCCCCTGGCACACAAATGGGTACATGCAAGGCCACAAGTGCAAAAGTGTGTGGACAATAAGTTACGGGACACTGATTAATCAGTAACGGCACCAAGACAGCTGATTTTCTACTTCCAGCAGTGGGCAGAGGAAGGCATAGAGTTTCTGCTTAATACTGTACAGTAGATTTTCCAGAGGAGGTGACCTTCCCACATAAATTAAAGCTACTGGAAGTCCCTACGGACAACCTCAATCCACACACAGCTGGTCCTGCACTTTGTGTATTTGATATTGAACATACTTGATATAATTTTAGAGTTTAGGTTTGCACTTCTAGCATGAAAAATCAACTTCTTTTGTCTGTTTCAATAGTCTTGGAATATTATTTTCATTATTGACCTTTTTTCCTTTCATAAGGACATCAGAAAAAAAGGGCTTACAGATACCATTTTGATTCCTCCTACATACTGTCACTCTCTTTCAGGAATGGCTGCAAACTTTTGGTGCTAAAACAGCATCTGAATTACCTGAATAAAAGTAAAGGATAATTTTTTATCTGTGTTGAATGGCCCAGAGCATGAAAGGATGCATTTCCTATGTAATGAGAAAGTTAATTGTTTTTGTGTGGATGTTGGCCCTACTTTCTGAAGCTCTGTTGTCTTCAAAAATATCATCTCAAGCTGAAAACCACCTTTAAATGTGACTTACCCGGCATGGAGAAAAAAGACTGTCTTTTCTTGTTCTTTCTGGTTTTGTCCTTGTGGTTCCAAAAGCATTCTTCATGTGTGCCTATTTTTCTTTCTGATTTTACTAAGAAACTTCTAAAAATAACACTTTAAAATCAAAGTTGATTTTATTATTTGCATAAATAGTATATTAAGCTTACTATTCTTTATTTGGCTCCCCTTTAATTATTTTTCATTCTTTAAATTTTGGAAAGACTACATTGCTTTCTAGCTATTGTTATTTTTAATTCTGATGTCCTACTTCCTTTTTCTTTCCAAACAAAATAGTTGTAGCATATTTAATCTTTCCTCATATTGAGGTCTCTCCAGTTCCCATGACTTTAATTATTTTTGTTACTTTTTCTTTGGATATAATCTGCATATTAGGCTTAAACTCTAAAAAATCAGCCATTGCCTCACTAACCTCTGCTCAGTTTCCAGTCCTTCTTCAGATGCTTTCTCACACTTCATTAGGCCAAATCTGGATACAAAAACTTCAGAGGAAGATTCTCCAAGCAGAGCTTCTCTTTTTGTCATATTAGCCTTCTTTTACTGCAGCTGAGAAACATACTCCATCCTCATGTACCTACTCTTCCAACCCACTCACTTTTCTTATTTATCTCTGCATTCCACTCTTTACTCAGCAATGTACAGGGAGTGCTGCTATTTTTAGCTCCTGAATACATCATTTAACATTTGCTCACGTTGAAACTCATCAACTATTTCTTCAACCGTTCCCTTGATGGGTTTAAATATCACAGAGAACAATCTATACCACTTAAAGTATTAGTCTTACTTAAGATTTTGCTTTCATCAGCAAAGTTTATCAGTGTACAGAAAGATCATTAGGATCAGCTGCTGACACCTCTTCCCTGACTTAATACAATGAAGTGATGGGCTCAGAAGTGTATTGAAGGATAGTTAATGAGATATATCTGATGTAAATTAAAGAAAGAGCAATTAGCTCCATCATGAAAAAGAAATGCATCTGAAATTTATTATAACCACAGAAATGAGCTGGTTATACTTCCAGTTCTAGCTTTATAGTTGTATCCCACAAAGTTTCTCATCAGGTTATTGAGACAAGCTGAAGTAACTCTGGTTTGTTGGTTGACAAAGAGGATTTTAGTTGTATTCAACTGTAAGTAAAGTGGTAAGCTCAGAAGGTGAATGTTCTACAGGGGACATTTCAAGTAAAGGATTGGGGTATGTCTCTGTGTGTGTGTGTGTGTGTAGAAATATCTACATGTATGCAAAGTAATTTCTTTTTCTCCATCCTAGAACTCTATCTTTACACACTGCTGCTTTGATTTGTATGGTGCAAAGCAGTTTCTTGCAGAGAGTACACTCCAACACAGCTCTTTTCTAACAGAGTTACATATGGGCATCTTTCTTTCAGTCCCTTCTGAGTTGATGCAGAATGTCACATAGGTGATGCAATGCTGAATGAATTGTGTTTGCTCCAGGGCTCTTGCCCCCAGATGTGTTCCAGCTCTCTGAGCAAGGTGCTTGGTTTTCAGAGGAGACACAGACACCTGTGGACAGGAATGAAGATTATTACCCTTCGGGCAATAAATCTGGGAAAACACTGAGGAGAATTTTAAATTTCACCATCTTCCAATATAATTTGTCCTCTACTTGGGATCCTGGCACAAAATCTTTTCCTCACTTATTTTTATAATCAAACAGAACAATATAATAGTTATTTGGAAAAATGAGCAGGTGAGAAAAGATTAATGGATACAGCTGATAATTAATATTCTAGCTACTGAGGCCATCATATGAGATGTGAGTGGTCCAGAGCTTCAGATTCACCCTCTTCAGCTCTCACATATCTGCCTGAAATGTTCCCTGAACCCAGAGACTGTTTTGAACCTCACATCTTCTGTTTCATGTGTCCACTGCATAGGAAAGCCTTTTCTGATGAGGCCAAACCAAACTCATAAGAGACAGAGTGCATATTCCACCTAAAAGGAGTGGAAATAATCTGAACTTTTGTAGGGAGATTAAACATAAAATGCAGAAATAATCCCCAACAAGTTGTAAGCGAAGGTGGCCCCAGAACCAGGACTTTTCTACTATGCACAGTCTGAGTGACCTAACCACTAATTGGTGAGATCATAGAGATCTCCTTGCCCCTAAGAAGTCAGATATCTTTGCTTCTATAAATTTTAATGGCAGAAGAACAGCATACATGCCAAATTTCCTACAATATATGCAGTGCCCTCACAGCCAGGGTTTCTTCTGTAGAACCTTGGATTCTTCTGTCATTAAAGACAATAGGATCTGGGTGACTGCTCTAGTCTGAAAAAAAGGACAATTTTTTCCTTCCCAGCTAACCAATATTAAAAAAAAAAATCAATAATAGCTACAACACTTCATGCAAAAATTTTCATTCATTAAATATACTTGGAAAACTTTTACTGGCTTGACTTCTTGAAGGGACCTAAGCAGATAAGCTCCTGTTCATAAGTATCTACTCTGTGTCAGTAAGTAATTGGAGCAGTGATACCTGAGGAGGTTTTGAGCATCAGATTGAGAACACGGAGAACTTGAGCAGAACTTCGGAGCAGTAGGGTCAATACTGAAAGGTCTTTAAGGTAGAGCTATTTTCAAGACTAGGAGTTTGAGCATGTGGTTTTGAGGAACATGTAGCTACATGTTGCTCAAATCCTTCTTTAGGTACCTACTTGCTTTTCTGACTCAAAACAAAAGTGGATGTACTGAAACATGTCTGGCTTTTGCATGTGGAAAAGAAGTGTTTTCTTTTGGCAAATGCTATTAAATCATTTACCACATAATTGCTCACCTGTAGTTCCATATAGGGTGGAACAGTCTTTTATTCCCTAAGACCCTTGAGATTTCTAATGTAGCCACTTTTCCCTCACCTTCCCATCCCGATTTATCTTCAAGATAATTTAAAAGACCACCCAATGTACTCCATCTACATTAACAACTTCATGTTAATAAATAAAAATCTGTTTTCCAAAACCCAAGTAAAATTACCAAACTTTCCCATGCAACTCCCATAGAGCTGAATTCGGTGCTGACTATTGCAAATTGATTAGAAGACTCTTAATGGTTATTAAGTTATGAACAAAGCACATATTGATTTAAATAGCAGCTTGAATTTTGAAGGCTGCATGCATGAAAACAAATACAGTATGCCATGATGCAGAAATGCAGGGCAATTAATATCATGACCTAGGAGAGTAAAATCTACCTTGAAACAGCCAAACGTATAAGCACTACTAAATCAAGGCCTTTATTTTCCTGCCTTTGTCTTTCCAATGTTTAGTTTCACAGTAAATGAAAGGGGCTATTTGAAGTGAGGGAGAGAAGAAGACAGGTCTGTGACCTCTAGATAGACCGTGGAGATCAAAGGCAGTCCCCATATGTGTTAGATATTATCTTTTTGAGGCAAGTGGGCATGATGTTTTGTGATGCAGCAGTGTGGAAACACACAAATAACCTGGTTAGTGACCGCTGAGAGAAGAATGATTGACATTGTGTTGGAAAAGCAGTAGTAAAACCATGAAAAAGAGATTTAGTTTTAGTTTACAGAAGGGTCCTTCAAAGCTCTGTAGTGCTCAAAAACTGGTTTAATAGAAAATTCCTAAGCTTACATAAATATCATCATTTATATGTTGAAAAGAATAGGTTGCTACAACTAACAAAATTTGAAAGCCAGTGTCCTCTATAAATCTGTTAGTTTAAGGTCTCTATCAAACTACAGTTTCAGCATATAGATCTTTTTGTCAGTTCATTTTTTTTCCTTTGAAATACATGCACAATTTAGACTGTATCTAATTGAGGGCAGTTTACTTGTTACATTACAAAATGAACACTGTCAACAGAAAATGACACAACTACTGGGAAAAACATGATTTTGTGGTCAAAACAGAGGATCAATACAGCAAAGCAACTACCCCATTGCAGTCAACACAGAAAAGCATTCTAGTGTGGGAATCATATAAGGCACATATGTCCCACTGCATAGAGATGTCAGGAGAGTGAGGGTTTTTCCTACATGAGCCTCTAGCTCAATCAAATGACCAACACATTTAATGTGTCCCTAATGACTTTCCTCTTTGTGTAGGGGTGCATAGTAGTATTATTACCTCAGAAAGACCATGAAAATTCCTTTGTGTAGTCTTCCAAGTCCACACTGAAAGGAGTGAAGTAAAAGTGAATAAGATTACCGCAAAGGATACTCTATTAGACTAAAAACTTTGACAATTGCTCAGGAAGCCATGCTGCAGAAGAAAACCTCTTTGTTTTTGTTCTGATTGCCAAGTATGTTAAGAGGAGAATGTTGTCAAATAGCTGAATATCATCAAAATCAGCTTAAGAAGCCTTAATGCCTCCCTGTCTGCACAATGTCAGTCACCAGTCTGGCTTTTGAAGTTCCCCAGTTCAAGAGCAAACACAACCAAAGGTGAATATGGTTACAGCCCCAAAGTTGAACTTGACCTTTAAGTAACTCTTTCACTTTTCCCCGCTCGCCTTTCCAATTTATCATTCACTTTGCAAAGCTGGAAAATGCATTGTACCTTTTCTCTTTCAATATGATTTTTGGTGGTGCTGTTCTGAACTTTCATTTTAATCTTCATGGTAGTTTTCTTTAAAATATATACTTTTTAATCCAGAACACCAGACACATTGATTTGATTATCTAGTTTATTATATTTTTGGTATATTCAGGCTGCCCAAGCACCTGAAAATTCCTTTTTTGTAATCACAGAGAATTCTGAAGTTTCTTTTAAGAATGTATTACAAAAGCTGGAAAACGTATTTCTTTTTAATGTCTCTGAAAATGAACATCGAGGTCCTCTTAATAATTTAGAGTGAGATGGAAAATACAGAATGCTGAAACCATGAATTATGTGGAATGCAACACACATTCTTTAGTAAATCCAAGTATAACAGAGAACAGTTCATAATCTTTTTACACTAAGAATAGTCCAAGAAAGCCTTGTCATTTTTATTGACTTGAGTTTTAAGAGGCTGCTGCCTCCCTATTTTGCTGTGTTCAGCTAAAATTTATCTGTAGGACATGACTGCAGAATATGCTTGGCTATACATCAACTCTGCTTTCTGTACCTGTTATACACTTTGGCCAGGGTCAGGTCCTTTCACAAGCAAGAACCACATGCCTGTACAGAAATGCCTAGCCCATAGAGAGGATGTGTGTTCCCTCCTTAAAGACTCTGTGGATGGAGAATAATGGAGTGAACCACACAGAAACTCAGCCTGTAGTCAGTCACTCAGTTGCAAAAGAGCAGTAGCATTTTAACAGTTACCGCATCTCATCATTTTATCATAGTCCTTCACCTGAGATGATTATATCTCCCTGCGACAGCTCTTCATCTGTGTCAGCACAGAGTCAAAAAGATTAGATTAACTCATTGCTGAGAGAGATTTGAGCTGACTGATGTTATTTGCACTGAAACAGAGCCAGGCTGTACTTGGCCTTTGCTGGAAGAGTGTTAGTTAAAAAATAAAGGACGCAAAAGGGCACCTTTAGCACTGAAATTTTGCCTCCTCAAATCTTATTTTCATGAGAAGTGACAGTGGCTATTTTGAAAAATGACTGATCTGAAATTATTCCTTGAGAAACCAAGAGTGTCTCCTGAGAGACTTTCAAATACAAATAGATATTGGCAAATCAGGCCTTGGTACTTGTCCAAAGTTTAAATAGCGACAAAGATATGACCACAGTTGCATCCTCTGTCTTGAAAATACTGGACAGAATATTGTGAAGGAGAATGGCCACGTACTCCGGCATCAAGTGTTTCAACTAATGCATGGGAGACCATAATTCTGCCAAATGTTCACTAGAGGTACAGATACTTCATATTGTTCAACAGCATTGTCCTCTGCTGATTAGTGAGATGCATCAATGAGTTCCCAGGGGAGAGAGCTCAGCAAGCTCTTAGCATCCACAAGGATGATTCTCACAATATAGAAAACTTAGAACTGAAAAACTGGAGTAAAAAATATTTTCCTCAGTGAGAAAAAACAAAACGCTTTATACATATATACATATATAATATGCCCACATCAGTATTGAGGTTCATTCTGTGTAATACATTTCTAGGGTACAGACAGAATATGGAATTATTTTCATTAAATGCCACGTAAGGACTATTTTGCCTTCTGTGAAAATATTTACAGTATACCCATTCAAACTTTACAAGCAGCAATAAATAGCTCACAGAAAAACAAAGTGTGAACAAACACATCAACTGGTCTTTTGACTCAGGAAGAAATAGACTCTGCAGGGTTAGTTATACAGGAAAGACCACAATAAAATTTTAAAAAGTCCCTAGCTACTACAAAGTTTCTTTTTTTCAGCAGAAGCAGCTGCTGATTTTTTAAGCAGAAGCATGATGCTCCAAATTCGTTAGTAAAGTCAGTCTTGCACTTAACAATAAAACTGATGTGCAGCCTATTATCAAGAAAGTCAATAATCAGTTTGCAGAGAAAATCCTCTTGGCATAGGCACAAATTCTCCTTTTTCCATCATGTTACAATTTTAGAGAATGACAGCCATGCTCCAAACCTTCATTAAAACACCTTTATTTAAACATCTTCAAGTATCCTGTTTGTTGCTGCATATTCAGGACAAATCCTTTTCTGTTGATATAGATCCTAGATAACTACACTGAATTTGGATTATTTCAGATTTATATTAGGTAAGTGTGAATCTTTAATATCAAGCCTCTATTAACTCTAGGCAAGATATTGTGGATAGTTGACATTATTAACAAATGATGTTTAGATTGAGGCAAACAGATAAATAGATACTAAGTTTTCCCATCTCAATGCAACACCCAGTTAAGTGTTATCAAAGACTTATGCAGAAATGGTGAATGGCAAATCCCAAGCAATGCAAGTCAGCAATTTAAGAACAAGACAGAGGCATGAATGAGCTTTATGTTCTAGAGTCTGAAAATGCAAAGGAAAATATTCGGGTGGAGAAATGAAAGAAATTATGAGAAAGGGTCTCAAATTTTCACATGGGCACTTGAAAGACTACTTAATCATTTGGTGTTATCATCCCTCTCATACTGTTCACATTTTGGTCCTTTCTTCAGCGCTTTTGTACTTGTATTTATTTTAGGAAGCTCATGCAGGTCAAGTCTGACAGAAAACATGTCCCAGTCTGTCTCTAAGCCAAATTGCTATGTGGAGTTGTGGCCTTAGCAGTCTAACAGTGACAGGGAAAGTCTTCTGGCCCGTGTTTGGTGGCCCTCTAAGCCCTGCAGAGAGGAGGGAGTGTGAAGCTGATTGCACTTAGCACAGGCAGCAGCCAGCATGTTTGCCATGAGATTGCAAACTAACTCCAAGTTGACAGTCCTCCTATCACCGTTCTACAATCCATACCATTGCTAGCAAGGGTCATTCACCCTTGCTTTGTAGCTCACTAGAGATTTAAATAGACAAATATAATTCCTGCTATATAAACAAATCAATGTAAACAAAATATTTAAAAGATGACAACACATTATTGCAAATAATCCTTATGGCTGTAATACACTTCACCTCCTCCACCCACCTGCATTTCCCTCATGTGTCTGTTTTTTAATCCTCTGGTCACCCTGGAAAATCTGTCTTTTTCTCTATGCCGGGGGAAAATGTTAATGTTTGGGTGGAATTTTTTTATAATTGTGTCTATGTTGGTAATGATTTACTCTCTTCAGAGAAATGGTTATTTATCAAAGCAGGTTTGATAGTCTTTTCTCTGCATCTAAGGCATCCCAGTAGTTTATAAACAAGGTAAACATGCCCAGGCATCAAGATATAAAGAGGCAGAAATCTGCTCTAGCTGCAATAAACTCTTACTTGTAAATAGCTTCTCCCTCTGAGTCTTCTTTCACAGATGCTCTCCTATGAAAACACTGCAGTTTGGCAAACCTGCATTCTTCGACAAGCCCTTAATTAACAGAGAGTTAGGCATGTCTTTTCCCAAAGCCTGGAATGCAGTATTATTGGCCTGCCACACAAAGTCATCACATAACTTAATGAGCCATTGGCACTTTAATTTTATAACACACTTCCCCAATTAAGCTCTCTAGACCTCAGACTTAAACAGCTGTCCACAGCTGTTGGAAAGTGATTTATCATTGTCAGTCTTTGCAGCCAAAACATTCAAAGGTGCAAGTTTTCAATATCACTCAGCAGATAAACATTTGTCTGTTTTCATCCATTTTAATGCTGTTTTAATACACCTTTGTGCATCAATTTAGATAGTTTTTGTATCTATTCTGTAATATGCAGATTCATGTTAATTCTGCATTCTCTTCATATGTACCCAAATGTGTCAGGGAATACAGAAAGACATAACCTCTAACAGTGTTTTGCTTCTGTTTCTAAATGTGAACTGAAAAGCTCCAAACTTTCAGTATGGTTGGTCATACAAAGGCATGCATTCTTGAACACACTTTACCAGCAAACATTTAGACTCTAAACATATGCAAATATAGTTTGCTTTAAGGTGCTGACCTTTCCTTTCTGAGGCAATCTTCCAGTCAGTGTGATACTGTATTATAAAATAGGCTGTACGGCTTCCTGTAGAACAAACCTAACAAATGGACTTAAGAATTCCAACAGGCAGGGGTCACTACTGAAACATTCAAAGGAGTGGGCATTCTGGGTATTTGATTAGACAAACATTCAACTCTTCTCATCCATTTCAATACTGTTACAATGGCATTATGAACATTAACCTCACTTTTCAGATGTATCTTACCTTTTCAACTTCAAACACAGTATATTTTTTTCCTCATTCTTGTATACTATACTTTTGTATAGTTGGTCATATTGGTTTGGTATAATATACCTTACATCAGGGAGAAGTAGAAGCTATTTTGGTTAGAGTAGGAGATAAGTGAAAGAGGCTACATTATCTGGCTACCAGAGTTTAACATAAACATAAAAAGATTGAGTGTTGATTTCAGCAGGTAACTTTATTGGAGCCAGAATTGGTTTTTCCATAACGTAACTTAATCCTACCAATACAGGTACCGATACATTGATAGTATGATGAAGAGTCACACCATCACTACATTCTAGTTATTTGACTTTTCTTAAATTAATTTTTTATTGCCTTCAAATTCAGAAACAACAGAACAAATATAACTGTGGAAGTAGGCAATACTCACCCCCAGCACTGCCACTACAGTTGAAAGCATTTGTTGATAACGCTTGGGCAGTGTGTGGGGTTAAAACTAATGGAAAACTTTTTCCAGTTTTGAACATTGCATGACAATAAAAAGCATAGAGGACAGACAACTGGACAGATTTTAAGATCTGCAGAGAGAAATAAGACTTCTTCCTCGCATGTCTCTAGTATTAGTCAGTTATTCAGTGGCCTGTGTTGAGTTAGTGGGTGGTCTGGTCTCAGTCACTAGGCATTTACCAGTGCCATATTACAGAAGATACCCATAAATGAAAAGTTTTATTCCAACTCATTTACAGTAGAAAAATTTCTCAAATAGTAACTGAAGACATTACTTATACACTTGCATTCCTTATACATGGTCAACAAATCAGTGTTTAAAGTATAGGACAAGAAGCAGTAGAGTTTTTCCAAAGAAAGATGTTTAATTCATACAGAGGTGGTGACATCAAAGAGAGAGACTTGGCACAGCGATGCCTACTAGCAAAATGTCACAAGCAAAGAAAATCTATTTCAGCAATAAATTTTTTTCTTTTTTTGAGAAAAAAAACCCCACATAGAACTGCCCAAGCAGAACCAAAATATTCAGGTCCCACCAGCCTGAACTGTCACAAAGGCGTTGCTTGCCTTTGGAGGCGGGACAGCCTCGGAAGGTGCCGAGGAATTGTCTTATTCTCCATCCACTTTTCAACCAAGAAGACTGGGAAGAGGTGTAAATTTCTTTCTCTCTGATGTCTTTAGGAGGATGCTCTGCATTTCAGATGATAAAATTAATTTCTACAAGGGATTTCAGTAATGGATTATGATCTTGTAAGTTCAAGGATGGATCATTTAATCCATCTGTGATTGCAAAGGAATCAGTAGCTACTCTTTGAACTGAGGGCTGAGCAACATGAACTTTNGAACTACTTATTAAACATAACTTCTACTAACTAATAAGGAACCGGGGGAGATAGAGGGTTCTAGAAACCAGGGAGGAGACATGTTCAAGGGAACACCTAGTAGGCGGTGGCATCACAGCCTTATCTCCTCCTCCGATCCGCCCTCAGAGGTGGAGTCTCGGGCGGGGAAATCAACCCACTTGTCATTCACCTGGAAAGTGGGTTGGGCCACCGCCACACCTCTACACCCATTATCTGCTAAATTATAGATGCATGCCAGGGCTATGGGAATAATGCACTAGTTAAGACTAAATGTGGAACTCAAGTGTAGCTTTCAAGCACCGTTGGCTGGCTGAAGCACATCAGGCTTGTTTTCTACTCTCCAGAGTGCCTTCCTGATGCCAGAATTGAGCACACCAAGAAAAATGACCAGTCAGAAGTTTTCAAAGAAGCAGCACCAGAAGTAAATTTTTTGTATTCAATTACTGCAGGACATAGTAAATATCAAAAATAGGAATTGTTTAATAACTAGATGGAACAAATGTACATAACAGAAGCCTGCCAACTCCTCCTAAGCACAACAATGCAGATTCAACTTTCAGCTCAGGAAATCCCCAAGCAGTAAAATGCCAGAAGCCGTTAGAGAGGGACCAGTATCATGTGAAGTAACTTTCTATACTGGTGCCATTGCTAAGTATTCAGCTCTGGACCAATTCCAGAAAGCTAGAGGACCCAGTAGTACACCCATTAGTAAATTTAGCATATCTTTGATGTGATCCACACAGACATTAAGTTCCCACAGACTATCCAGGAAAGCAAAGATACTTATTACTTCAAATGCTCAGCACATATCCATAAGGTTTTTAGTAAGTTTATTTCCTGATATCTCAAGCACTGCTTTGTACAAGATAATTGGCAATATTAAAACTCAGAACTACATAACTTTCTACAAAGGTGTAAAACTCATCTGCAGAGAGAACAAAATGCCTTTCAAGACCGCAAAATATGGCCCTGTACCATTCTACTTATCTCCAATGCAGGTTCCTTCAATCTTACCACCATTAATGTCAGAGAGACACAGTCTTGTGCACAATGCAGCAAATAAAATCATACCCAAAAACCACTCTGTGCCTAAACTTCTCTTCCTGAGAGAAAGCTGAAAAGGCAAAGCAAACGTAACATCAGCCAGTCAAGGCATGCAGCACATTTCTGGGAGCCACTTTACTGGAATGGCCTGAACAGTGAACTTCATTACATTCACAGTTGTGTTCCAAGTAGAGAAAAAGTCCTGGTTTGAGCAAGGTTTGTTTCCCTGCTTCCAGGAAAGGTACTATCCAAGGCAAGGCAGGCTGCAGAAGCTGAAGTGAGAAAACCTAATTTCTAAAAGGAAGGAGATTTGTTCTGGAAGAAGGTTTCTATAGACAACACTGACAGCATTGAATGGCGTAAGGATTGTGATCTCATGTGATAGGAGCGGATGCAGTGTGGTGTTCTAGTAAAATGAGCACTGCTTTAAACATATCTCAGGCTAGCCAAAAACTGACAGAGTGAGGGTCAGACTATTGAATTTGGTGCCTTTTTAGTATGCTTCACTGCAAAGTTACCGTGAAATGTATGGATCTTGGTAGACAAAACTAAAATAAATCTGCTATGTTTTTTCAGTTTTAAAAACAGTCTTTCCAACAAAACTTTCTTCAGCTGTAGAATTAAGAGGAATCATAGCAACAGTTTATCATACATACTTCCTTGCATGTAAAATTTAACGTAATCCACTGAGAGTAGCAGAATAATATCAAAATTTAATTTTCAGTTCTACTTTGTGTTTTACGAGATGTTATCCTTTTTCTTCTTTAGTCAGCTGGCACCTCTGAATGACATTTTCCCACTGAAGTATTTTTAGATAAAGTAAAATCAATATTAGTTTGAAAAACTGGGAAAGGAAAAAAAGACTTCAGCATTTTTAGTTACCAGATGTTGGAGAGATAGGGGGAAAGGTTTTTGCTAACAAAGTGTTTCTCAAGGATAAACAATGATTCAATGACACATTGATCTAAAGTATATTTTGCTGAGGAATTTACAGTATCTTTATCACACCTATTTAAGTTACATGTGGCTGAGGTGAGACACTGCAGCCAAGTATTGGTGACTACCCTGTACAGGAGGAAGCCTTCTGTAGTCCTGCATTCAGTGTTCTACAGCTTTAATCTGGTCCTTCATGGACAGAGGGACTAAAAGCTCTCAGCAGAGACTGAGTGGATGAAAGAGTGATGTAGGAACAAAGCCACCACCTTTGTCTTGAGCCAGAGGTGATCACACAGGTAAATACTCTTGCAGCACAGCCCCATAGTGTATGGGCTCTTACATCCTCTTAAATCTGACACATCATTTCCATCTCGGGTGGCTACCTCAGATTTAATTTCTTGCATTTTCTTTTTCAAGAATCCAATGATTTTGGTTCACTTCCAAGGAGTATGGAAAGTCCTTTATCCTTGAAGACAATGGCCAAAGAGCAAAGCAATGATTTTTCTGCAGAGAACTCTGTACCTCTTTGAGCCAGAACTGAAAAACTCCTTCTTCAAACGTTTCCTTTGTCAGCCACTTACAGGGCTTGTTCCAGCTCTCTTTCCTGGCTTTATAAGTTTCTCTTTTTGTCACACACAAAATGTCACCCAACCAACACACAGTCATGCTTGCTATATCCTTGGGTTTTGATGCAAAATTCAGTAAAACATTAGTTTGTACCCTTGGCTGCACTTTTGTGTGGCCTGTAATTTTAGTTGTTACTTTTTAATTGTTTCCTCATTAATTAAGGGATTTTGACTGTTTCTTGAATAAGAGATGCACTGTTTGCCTGCTTGAAGAGAGAGAGCTCACTTCAGCCTCTGCTCTTTCCCCTCACATGATAGAAAAGACTATTTTGCCTACCTTTTTCAGAGAAAGACAGGAAAAGACAAAAAAAGATGTTATTTTGCTCACATTGGCCTAGACGTTACTTTTGTACCTGCAGTCAGGTCTCCTGGGCCAGGGTCCCAACCCTTGCACAGCCCACCTTACACTATGCCACAGTTACTTCTCTATGATTAATTTTTCAATACAAAAAAGTGTTTTCATCATGGTGTTGCAATTTTCTGCACATTTGCAAAAAAGTATGATTCTAGGTTGGGATGATTCAAAATTTCTTACAGACTGATGCGAAGGGGAAAAAAATAAAAAGACGTTTTGAATTCATATGAATTAGCTAAAATTTAGGGATGACATATCAAATCTATTACATATATAATAAAAGACTTCTCTGTTAGCCATCAGATTAATTAATATTTAATTACACTCAATCAAATGAATTATTTAAGCATGTAAGAATTGCAACGTGAGATTTGGCCTTTCTTGATTTGTAAAGTGGTGTGTAGAAGCCTCTGAGCAACTTCATGCCTGTGAGTACGAAAGGATATATTCCTCTGCACAAATATTCACTTGCGTGAACATTTGTGGTATCTGAGCTTTTCCTTGTAGATTTTGGCTCTTTGTGAACATCCATAAATTGGGATTCCAATAATGCAAACACTTGCATATCTGAGTTAACACTGTGCATATGAATAATCTAATTGAACTCACATGCACAGAATTATTCACATATGTTTGGAGGACCGTGGCCAAAAGAATATTGATTTCTATGACATATATTTATTCATTTCACTTCATTTAAGATGAGCCTGAGCCACAAATTGCTGGCTTAATGCTGCATCTTCTCAAAGTGTGGGAGTATTCTGAACAAAATCTTGGTCCCAAACCACTTCTTCTACAGTTAATGTTTCATATATTTCATTTTATTATCTATTCTTTTTTTTATTCATCAGAACATAATGTCCGACTCCAATTAGTAAACAATACCCAAATTATTAATCTCATCTCCCTATGGTTAAAGAAAACATAAATGTGTATACCCCAGTATAATAGGAAGCTCAATTTAGTAACTTACTACCTTAATGTAATGACCCTTTTCCTCTGAGAGCTGGCTTTGACTCCAACCTAAACTAAGGCAGAGGAAACTCATTTTGACTGTAATGGCTACATGTATAATGAGATTAGGCTGACAGAATCCTGTTCTCTCCTTGCAGCCCAAAGGTATTCAATTCAAAACCTCCCTCTTTGCTTGGAAAGGGAAGGTGCTAACATTGGACCTGCTTGTCACTTACCAGCCTACTCAAAACACATTTTCCCTTTTGTTCCATCAAACTGACTTCTGTAATGAAAAATACTGTACAAAAAATGCTATCTAATGCTAAATCTCTAGATAAAGTTGTCTCCTTAACCAATAAACTGTTAAGCCTTCTAAGAAACCACAAAGAACATGCTGTTTTACGGTATATGAAATTAGGGCCATAATCTTTCATTTCCTGGCATTCATATATACTTAATTAACTTATTAATTTGGTAGCTTCTACCCACCCCAGCTAGCATGAACATAAGAGAAAGAGAAGAGATTTTCAGTTTAAAGTTGGAGAGTGTATGTAAAATTTTAAGCTTCTGCAAACTATTTTAGCAAAGAGAGTTGCAGAGATGCAGGTATGTAGCACAGCAGCCAGACGTGCTGAGACACAGGGTAAAACCCTTTTACTCTGTCCCTGTGTAATCTTTTCTCCAACTCTAAGGAGCAATATGTTTTGAGACAAGAAGGGCCCATTTTGGTAATTAATTCTACTTCTTTCACCTAATTATTTTTGCAGCAGAACCATCCTAGTTTCTGTTGCATCCTCATTTTGTGAAATACATCTTACCGTCAATTAAAACTTCATTATTGATGAATCAGCCATGCTTTGAGAGATTTTTTCAAGTCCTCCACTTCAAAAAATACCTGTCTTTCTGACTCTAATAGTAGAAATCATTGTGCCTTCTCTGTGGGATTAAATAGCTCTCTTTAGGAGAAATCTTTTTCACATCAATATTTCTAAATTGTTGTCAACAATTGCCTGTAAAGACCTGTGATCCAGGGCAGCGGTCAGTGCACCATCATATTTTCTTGGGACAACGGCATTCTCTCACGCAGTATCACTGGAAAGGACTTTTCAATTTCAGGACCAGTTGTTTTAGCAGATTTCCATCACATGTCTTCTAGTATTTAACTAGGACTTTTTTTCTGATGGTTTTACATTATTGAAAGAATGATCATCAGAAAAACATGTACTTTTTCTGCATGAAAATGACTTTGTTATTTTGGTGGAAAGCAGAGTACCACTATTACCTTAAAACAATAATTACATATTTTCCAAAGAAGGAAAGTACAACGAACCAAGGACCACAAGCTTCCCTAATTTCTTTCAGGAAGAAACATGCACAATGGTTGCCTCATCAGTCAGTCCCCATGTGAAACAAATAGGAGTATTGTTCAACACAGAAATTCTCCAAGCACTAAATCCATCAGACAGAGCTTATTATTCACAGGTTCAGATTTAACATGTCATGAATCTCTCATCCTTCCTAACGTTTTGTTTCTGATCTCCTGTGATCAGTGCTGCTTCTTAACATGGCCTGTGGTGCACCACAGACACCATTACAAACCTGCTGTTAAATCAATCACTGGGTGGCACCCAAGAGCCAGCTAAGAGATGTATTGAATTGCAGACACTCTCTAATACACATATTTTAACAATTTCCTCCGTCTTCAGTGAAATTATGCTAATATTTTAGTTGAGTTTCCTTAAGTCTGGAACTCAAATTAAGTCTGTCTGTTTCGTTTTTATGATAGTGCTTGAAATCACTTGCAGACAAGGGGTTGTTGGACCATGAGATTTATAGTGGCAATGCCACAAAGGTGAAACACATCCTGAGGAAGAGGAAAGCAATCTGTATAGCCAGTGTTTTCACTGCAGTAAAGTTTATAGCAGTATTAAGGGAATAGTTACAAATCAGTTTGATGGTGTTGATTTCATTGAGAATAAGTATATTTACACTTGCAAGCTTTCTCTTAATAATTTTCAGTATGTTTTACACAATGGGGTTAGTGAAGGTTGAATCTGAGCATATTTTGGGAGTGACAAAATCTGTTTTTCTTTTTCCCACCCATCCTTCTACTTTACTTCACAAAAATGGTTTTATAGCAGTTCCTAAGGGGCTGCGTCAAGGTTCAGCTATTTTACTGAGACTTGCTGATGTTTCTGAAGATGCTGCAGAATCTTTTATGTTCAGATGCTTTTGGTTATGATGTAGACATGTGTGGGAAGTAAAATAAAGTGTATGAGTACCAAAGTCATCCACTTCCTCCACTGGCTCCTTACCACCAATTAATTACCTGTAAGGCTAGGGTCACAGTATATGATTTCCAAATATAAAGCTTTCTAAACTATGCAGGTTATAATAATTTTTCTTCCCTGCTGGCAATTGAACTGTTCACACCTCATTGTGCCTCTGTAGCATGCAAACTTGTCACCTGCAAAATATCTCTAAATTCAGTCACTGTGGGGCAAGGGGGAACCCTTAACACATAAATGTGTAACAGATGTGCAAGTGTACTTGGGGACAATTACATTAGGTAGGGACAATAAACCAGACGTCTTCCTCAGATAATATTCCAGTTGAGAGATAGTATTTCTTGAAGGACACTTGGGGCTGAAAACCTTTTCCAGAGTAAATGGAGAGTTAGCAGCAGCAAAACCAGAACGAGGGAGGAAAAAAAAAAAAAAAAAAAAAAAAAAAAAAGAGAAGGTAGACTCGGGGGGGGTGGGTTTAATTGCTGTTTCCTTCAATGGCAAGAGAAGGGTACATAAAGGGGAATTATGCAACAGCAGCTGCACCCAGTTTGAAGAGGCAGCTGGAGAGTACCTATGACAGGGGCGGGGATGCTGGTCAGCAGGCAGAAAAGGGCAGTGGAGAACATCTATCAGATACCCATTTCAAAGTTATATTATCTAAAAATGCATTAGATATACAGGGTTGTGTGCCCTGAACTGCAACGAACATAAGCTCATTCTGTCTCTCCTTTCTTCTTCAAATCTGTCCAGAGCTGTTCTGCAGCCAAGAATTTTACACTGTCAGCCCTTCTAAAAATTGGCTTTTTTTGTTGTGTTGCCCTGGCACATCATGTTCAAAGTCTGCCCTCAGCACAGTCCCACAGCTGAGCAACACAGACATTAGACTCAGTGCTTCCCGCTAACCACCTACCCCCACTGGCTTTCCCCTTCGCTTCTCCTTCTGCTTCCTTCACATAAACCCAATTTTTGTGTCTTTCCTTTCCTAACTAAAACAGGCTTCCAATTAATGTTTGCCTTTAGGAAGGTGTACCCTCCACAGTGTGGAGCAAGGCAAGGTCACGGACCTCACTTCCTTCCTTAAACTAAGTAAGTGCAATTGTACGGGCCACACAAAGATGACTGTCCTTGTTCCTCCCTGCCTTTGTTCATCCATGCAAAAGATGCCTACAATCCAACACAGAAATACTAAAGCAAATGTGAAATACACTTCTGAAATTAGGACAAAATTGTCTTTGACACTTGTGAGAGCTCTGTTTTAAGATATAGCCACCATACGCTTAACTTCTGTCCCCAAATAATGTGTAAGAAAAAGTTAACATGCCTGCTCATGCATGCCTGCTGTTTGGAGTATATTAAATAGAACATCCATAGCCTGAGAAATAAGAATTCTCTAGAGATAGAGAGGTTAAGTCTTTTAATATAACAAATTAAGCTCCTATATAATTCTTAAACTTTTTTATTTCAAGGAGTAGGAAAATGGTCTAGTTTTAGAAATTAAAATACTTCAAGTTAAATCCTTGCAGTGATTTTCTTTATAATGAAAAAACATTGTACTTTTATGGAGAGCAATGAATAGTTATGGTAGTTGCCTTTTTCCTCTCATTTTAAAGAAAATTAGGTCTATTCAAGAAATGTGGTTTTGTTCTTTTTATGGAGTAATTTAAATATTCTAGCTTCCAGTTTCCTTATTTTAATGTTTGCTCATTCCTTGGAGTAGAAAATTAATATAAAACACTTATTTCAATACCACAATTTGGGACATTATTTTTTTTCAAATAATCTTTTAAGAGTAGAGCAATCATAATAAAATGTCTTTACATTGAAGAGATTTCTTCCTATTCCAGTTCTTACAAAATTGTAATTCATAATAATGAGAAATATAATGTCAACCTCTCTAAAGGTTCTGTGCCTCTGTGCAATGCACACTTAAGGCTGTTTTTTGATTGACAAAACTGGACTGAAACAAGAAAAAAACCATGATAGTTCATTCCTAGAAAAAATGTTTAAACCATGGGGATGTGGATGTCAAGGTGCATGCCCACCTGAGGAAGAGTAAGTTTGCTCTTACCACTGCAAAACTGTGTATCACTGGATTTGGGTTTATTTCCAATTCCTACCCTCCTGAAAGACACCAGAGCCAATGCAGGTTAAGGACTTCAGAATTAGAATAGGGATAGCAAAGCCTGAGTATATGCTTGACTTAGGTACATAAATGCCATTTATCAAGGTATGGTAATACCTGATTCACTCATATACAGACTTTTCCAGATATGAGCTAAATAAAAATGCATTTTTCTACGTCGTTAACTTGAAACCTGACTCTGGTCAGAGTTCAAGAGTGCACACTGCCAGATCACATTAGAACTGTACCCCTAAAGTGAGTATCCCAATGTACCAGTTTTCCACAGCTGAGAAACTGGCCTATCTCCCGCAAATTCACACTTGCACTGTGACAGTGAGTGGTGAATAATCTCTACATGACACAAACAGGTGTCCTTAATGTTGTGTTGTTTTAATCAAATTTTAATTATCCACTGGCCAAAAGTTATTGTAGTTTCTGATTCTAAGTTCTTTACTTGACATGATGTTTATGACAAAGATGGAAGAGTCAAATTAACAAAATGTAAGGATTATTTCCTTGAAAACTTACAAGAACATTTGAACCTGGCTTTAACATGCTATAGAAATTACTGAAAACAATAGTTTTGGGGGTTTTTTCTTGGACTGCAGGACTTTTACTTTCTTCCTTTGCTTACTTTTAAGGAACCACACGACTTGTGAGCCCTGTGTGGAGTCAGAGCACACTGTGCCTTGAGGAACAGCAGAACAGGAAATCTGTCTGGAGAGGGCTCTTTCCCTTAACACAACAGCTGCTTCTGTCCAATGTGTTTGTTCAACCTCAGTCAGATCTGGTCATTTAAGAGGTTGCATCTTACTATGATAACAGGTCCAGTGGCACATTCTCGTGGGTTAACCCCAGCCAGCAGCCAATCCCCACAAACAGCCACTCACTCACTCCCCCACCAGCAAGATCAGGGAGAGAATCAGAAGGCTAAAAGCTAGAAAACTCGTGGATTGAGATAAAGACAGCTTAATAGAGAAGTAAAAGCCATGTGTTCACAGGAAAGAAAAACAAGGAAATAATTCACTGCTTCCCAGGGGCACCCAGCTGTTCAGCCCTCTCCAAGAGAGCAGGGCCCCCTCATGTGCAATCATTACTTGGGAAGACAAACCCCATCACTCCAAAAGTACCCCCTTTCTCCTTCTTCCCCCAGCTTTATGTACTGAGAGTATCATCTGGAGTATCTGTTTGGTCAGTTGGGGTAACCTGTCCCTGCTGTGTCTGCTCCCAGTTTCCCATGCATCCCCAGCCTACTTGCCAGCATGGCAGTCTGAAAAGAAGAAAAGGCCTTGGCCCTGTGTAAGCACTGCTCAGCAATAGAAAAAAAAATATCTCTGTATTTATCACAATTATGTTCAGACAAATCCAAAANAGTTTCCCATGCATCCCCAGCCTACTTGCCAGCATGGCAGTCTGAAAAGAAGAAAAGGCCTTGGCCCTGTGTAAGCACTGCTCAGCAATAGAAAAAAAAAATATCTCTGTATTATCATCACTATGTTCAGCACAAATCCAAAACATAGCCCCATACCCACCACTCTGAAGAGAATGAACTCTACTGCAGCCATTTAAAGAATGGTGCACATATTCAAATTCCTCTCTGAACACTATATGATTTTGAGTGAAATCACACATTAACTCCATATAACACTGTTCTTTGAGCTAATAACTTCGTCTACTCATTTTTTTTCTCCACTGCTTCCCCAGCTTTATTTTCCTCGTCTTGTTCTGTCTTCCACTAGTATAACTGAGAAATCCTTCTCCCATCCCATTTTTTCAGCAATAAATGACTCATTTCTTCAATAAAATGACCCATTTCTAACATTCAGTTCTCATATTTGTTTTACAGATGTCCTTCAGTGATGCCAGATTTCCCAGTGACCAAAACAATGTGCATCTGCCCCTGTAGCTCCAGTTGCCTTTTCACCATATTTAATGAAGTCTCAGAACCTTCTTTCCTCTCTATCTCTCTGATCATTCTGCACTAGACATAGTAATAGCATTGATCTTTTCCTATTTTATGCAGGCAGATGTTTTTCTATCCCATTTCTGTTTATTAAAAGAGTCTGGCAGGGGCATAAGATTCTTTTCTCCCTTAGGAAGCCTAATCCATAAACTCACCATCCAACTCCATGCCAAGAAGTCATATATCCTATGCTTTTGGTGTAAACTGCACTCATTCTGCCATCTGCTAGCATATACACATCTAGCACTAGGCCAGTTATATGGAGATGTTCCAAGGCTACCACAATATTTTCAATATCAGATTACAAAATATCTTATTTCTTACTAAGCCAAAATAACATACCCATAGTACCCAGTTAGTAGCCACCAAAGAAAATGTTGGCCCTCTTCTAACTGAGCTGAGTAGCACACCTGTTTTGCTCTGAATGTCCACTTCTCACCTTAGAGCTGCTATTACCTCAGTGTTCTTGTTTAGGTTGGAAGAGTTTTAACCTCTACTCTCAGGCATCAAAATTCATTTTTGTTGATTTATATCACCTGCATATACCTAGCAAGCTAGGATTTTTTTTTCTGGGACTTTAAAAGGAACCACATACTTCATTTTATCTTCCAGTCGGGTTCAATAAAGTTATGGGAAATAGTTCAATACCCTGTGATTGCTGTGGAGACAATCAGCTGCTCCTTGACTTAAGCTGCAGTTTTTACTGGACACTCCCTCTCAAGATCATATCTAACTTTAATGCGTTATATGTATGGCAATTCTAATAGGCTTTCAAAATTAGCCAGACAGCCAAAAAGTCATTCAAGCTCTCTCTTTGGTTATTATAATTTTCTTCTCTCTAGCCTTGACAAATAACCCATAGTACCATCACAACTTTTGGGAATACCTTGTTGTGATAATCTGTTTAATAAATCCCTTAGAGTGCATAAATTCCTCTGTGGGGTTACTCACTTCTATTTTATACATGAAAAAAGAATATTTACCTTCACTTTCAAAGCTATCATACCCTTCTTCCAGCCTACTTATACGTCTCTTTCACCACTGAATTGAGTCTTTCAGCAGTATGCAATTGTAATCTCATCAATCAGGTATATTTTTAAGCAAATAAATCTATGCTTTCTTCCAGAAATAGCAAAATTTTACCTCCATCTCTCCATAAAGTTACCTTGGAGTCTTTCCTCAAAGCCCTTCTTTTCTGGGATGGCTCCCAGAAGCGAGCCAATGTAGCTGGACCTCATTTAGTGTTGTCTTGCATTTGGACTGTGAGCTCTTTAGGGCAGGGAGAAAGATGGAGACTCCTCACATAAGGCAGTCATAGTCATGGTTCCTAATTGCTCAGATAACACAAATAATTATTCAAAACAGCAGCTGAAATTGCAGCAAATAGTTGCAGCTGTGTAATTTATCTAAAACACCAAAGTATTTTTCAATAAGGCTTCTCCGGTTGTGAAATTCATCATGAGTCACCACTTCATGAGCCTCTTACTGTTCTGGTCCCACAACAAAACCAATTGATCAGCTGGATTTTAGAAAGCCAGATGTTTTGATAGGATGGCTTTATAGTCAGGTGGTTTGACAAGTTATGAACAATTAGTCTCATTTGCATACTTTTATCTTAAGTGTATGATATGTTCATAAATGGCTCAACCTTGACTAGATCAGGCATTTTTCACTTTAAAAGAAAATGTAAACATGACTCTACATGTGAGAATGACCGGAAGCAGTGATTCTCCACTATTCATTTGAGGAAGAAATTAACAAAAAATCCAAGCTGATTTTTTTAAATAAAGATGGAGTAAAAGCCACAAGCTGGTAAGTCTATAAGGTATCACCCTGCCTGCAGCCTACAACACCTCCAAACCTACCACTTTTTCCAGCTCCAAGGAGAAAGAATTGCTTCTTACAAATGAATTTGTCTTTGCTCAAAGCTAATATGTCACCTGCTGCCTACATCCTCCAGGGACTTGTCATGCAACAAGCTCAGGAAAGCAACTATGACTCGTGTTCACACAGGCTGAGCAGACAGAATCAGCCTCCTCCCTCACAGCTGCATCTGTTGCTGGGGACAAGAGTATCTGTCACAGTCCATTTGGATCTCTCAAATTTACAGGACAATTTATTGTGTGAAGAGAAATAATGAATATATACATCATGAATGGTTTCTCATTGTTTAGGCAGAAGACTGCTGCCTGACAGAACTTTGAGTCAGTAAGTTATATTTTACATTGCTTTTCTTCTCATTTTGGAAACTAAGCACAAGTTTGAATAGTAACAATTGAAGCAACAATGTGATGAAAAGTATTATCCACTTTAGATCTACTTAAACTTGTCACATTCAGTAAACACAGTGCAGAAAGAACAGATAGGAAATTTATACGGCTTTGCAGTAAATTTGTATTAGTCCAAACTGCTTTTTCAAATGAGGTCAGTAGGGTGCATTTTCTATTTAAGAGAGTCATCCAGACTTAACAGAAGACATTATGCACATGTTGGATCTTTCAAAGAAGAAAAAAACATAGTTGGCAGGCAATTTAAACAAATACTAGGTTGTCAGTTAATCCTTATAACTTCATGGCAGATATTTATTGTAAAGTAAGGTTCACATTGTTTAGACCTGATTTGATATTAATGTTTTTAATATTGAAGTAGCACTGGAACACAGACTGAAGTGTATATGTAGTATTTATCTACCTAAGCATCTGTGTCAATTTTTGGGGTAGGAAATATGCCACTACTTCCATTCTGCTGTGAACTGTGGGTGGTCAGACAAAAGGCTTGGTGGTATTAATGCATTTAAAATTAAACTGTGGCTAACCATCACTAATAAACATGTAAAGTCAAGATACTCACCCTCACTCTGGTGTAAATTTGGAATAGCTCCACAGGTCTGAGTGCATGGCTCAAACTCACAGCACTAGAAAGGGAAGCTAAATGCAGTCCTGGTCTTAGGATAAATGTAAGTAAATGAAGAATCTCTTGCTTACCTTCTCCTTACCATAAAGCATTCCCAAATAATACCTCCAAGGATCTTAAAAATTAAAATTTATGACAGCTCTCCTGTCATAGCTGGACCGTATACTATGACTGCCCTCTCCTCTATGGCTTCAGAGGGCTGCAGGCAGTGAGAACAATTTTATTAAGCAATGCAAAGTGGAATACCAAAATGGAGAAGCACACAGAGGTGATCTCTGATGTGGTAGAGTACAAGGACAGTAGCCAAAGTAGGTGTTATAGGAAAAGAAATGCAGGGGACGTGTGTTCTTCCTCTCTGTGTATTTTTGGACATTCCCTGTGTGAGTGGTGAGGGGAGAAGTGAGGATGAACAGTACTGCTGGGGCAGAGGGCTGCAGGAGATAATGGAGAAAAGCAAGGTTATATCCTGGGGCTGCCTGAGGGAGTTTCCAGCCTCTGAACACCCAAAGAATATCTCACAGTGCAGGAATTTAAAAATAAGGAATTTTAGCGTGTACAACTCAGTAGTTCAGCGAGTTGCCCTCAGTTCACAAGCTTTCCTCTGGGGCTCTGCAGGTCTTCCTTTTGTAGGGGCAGCTGCTAATTGTTGCCTCTTCTCTGTCTTCCTACCCTTTATACGTGAAGAGTTTTCTAACCCTGTTTAATCCTGTCTTGCGTTAAACTGAGGAGTGAAAAGTTATGTGAATTGTGCTTCCACAGGAATTCCCACAGTGAGGGGGTGATCAGTGCTGCATAGCTGTCTTTTCATGCTTTATTAATAGATATTTATATTCCATAAATACCATCTCATACTCTGCCCCTTTCCTACAATGCCACCACTTTACTGGGAAACCTAAAGCCCCATCGGTCCTTTAACTCCCTTTTTACTCTGAATCCAAAGTAAATAGCATTGCATTGAGAAAGATTGTTTGAAAGATTAGGTTACTCAATTAGAGGGATTTATTCTACCTTACCAACTTCCTTACAAACATTTTCATTTGAATTTCCAAGGGCAGGAGTCCATTCTCATAACAGGCATGGGCCAGGCTCCACATACCATCTGACATTTCTTCATGTGGTTTTTCTTAATCAAAATTGAAAGCTTCTTTTATCAAGTCACATGTTTTCATCAGCATGGACATAGGCCATCACAGAAAGCTCAGAGAACCGAGGTCTAAACACATTTAGACATCAGCTGATGCTCTGCATAAATTGGAAGAGTGGATGCTGCTATTTTCCAGGGAGGTGATAGACAAGTATTGTTACTCAGAGGCTAAGATACAAGAACAGTGACATGAGCATCACAGAGTTACTAAATTTGTTCCTGGGAGACAGCCATCATGCCCTGGAAACAGCAGTGTTCAAAGCTCAATAGCTCTGACCCACACAGAGCTGTGCATCCAGAGTTCCCTACACAGGTTTAAGACTCCTAATGATGTTAGGAGGGGTTTCTTTATAGGTTTCACAGATTCATAGATTTCAAGGACAAAGGGAATCCAACTTCCTATTCAATGTGGGCTACCAACCTCCCCTGAAATAATTAACTGGAGCAAGTGGAAGTAACAGAATCTCTGTTTGCACAATTAAGACTCAACAATAAAATACAATACCTACAGCAAATGATGCAGGAAACCAGAAGACCTGAGCTCTATCCCCTTCCCCCTGCTGTGGCCCTCCTAAATGCCCACCATGTTCAGTCATTTGGCTCTCTGTTACCCGCTATTACAGGACCCTTGCATACTTGCAAATTGCACTTCAGATTTCAGAAAGATACCAGGGAGACACAGAGCACTCATTTTCAAATGGCATGCTTTTCAGCCACATTCAACAGGCTTCCAGTGAAAAACCAGGACCTCAGGAAGAAACAGTGTAGTCTGATTTAAATTATGGCACTTTCTAGTCACTTGCCTACAACTGCAATGTAGAGCAGCCAGTCATAGTAATGGACATTTTTCCCATTCAAATAAAGATTGTGAATTCAGATTGCTTTTTACCTTTTTATTTTCCTTATTCCTTTACCAATAACACATTCACTGACCTTTATTTTTCACAATGTACATCATATCAAGCCTGCAGATCCTTGGAGAGGACTGAGTAATATTTCACAGAGCAGTGCCAAAATATTCATGAAGGTGTTGATGTGAGTTTCTGATGTGAAATGTACTGTCTTTTGCCCAGAAGTTTCCACCCTCATAAGAATCAGCTGCAGAAGTGGCTTTATGAAGAGTACAAATATTCTATTATTGTGTGACAAAGGGACTGGATAGATCCAAGCAAGGAAATATCATGAATAACCACATTTTTCTGCAATTCTCTAGAAAGAATGGCAAGAATCAGCAGGAGCCCTGTGTATTTCAGGGTCCTGCCTAATCCAGAGGTCTGAAACTTCATGGATTTGTTACAGTGCATCTGGGAAAGAAAAGACAGAGAGAGACAGACAGAAAAGACACACAAGGAAAAAATGGAAAATAAAATAAAATCCATTTGCATTGCTAACCAGCCCAATAGTTAAAGTTTGCCTTTGCATCCCCAAAATTCTTTTTGTTTTATCCATCAAGCAAATAATATTATTTGAATTCACTTTTGGTTGGCATTGACACAGTACTGCTGCTCCAGTATTAACTGTCCTGGGAGATTTTTTTTTAAATTAGAGATTTTGATTAGAAAGGTTTGTAGAAGATTTCTTAGCCACTGAAAGGCTGTTGCATAATGGCCATCCATGTGTGAGATGTGTCCACTTTACTCAAAGTTGAAAGGGAAATCAGTGGACAGCATATCAACACAGCACAGGAAAAAAAAGATACATGTCTCTCAATGGAGCACTCATATGCTTAAAGGTGAGCATGTGTATAATATTTGCATAGTCAGAAGCTTACAGGGGGAAAACAATCATTTTAAAGTTAAGATAGGCCACTCACTCAAGGTTAAGCTTACCTGTCAAAAGGGAAAAAAATTTGTATGCTATTTTCGGGATAGCAATTTTCTCCAAGACAGCATGTCTATTTTTGCTTATTCACCAAAAATACTTTTTAAAAATTGCAGTTGGTTTTGCATTTTATATTAATGACCTATTCCAAAGATTCATTCTTACACCCCACCTCCCTCTCGGAAACAGAAGACTTTCTCTGCTTTTTGTACCAAAAGTCCACTTCAGCCCAGCATTGGGCCTTTAATGGCATTGGTTACAATAGGGAAGAGTGTATAATACAAGTTTCAGGAAGCAATCTATACCTTAGTACATTTTCATAATTTATGGGAAATAACAGTTTAGGAGTTTTCTGAGCCTGCATTTATACACAAACGATAGTATCTGGACCTATCTTCTGGGAACTTGTCTAGTCCCTTTGTGAGCCAGTTCAGGTTTTTGGCCTTTTCAACATTCTGTCCCAACGAGTTCCATAATTTAACTATGTGTTAGTTCAAAACATTCCTCCTTTGATTTTCTTGAAATGCAGTGCCTAATAATTGCATTGAGTGCATTGTTATTATAGAAAATAATCAACCTCTGTTTGCTTCTCAACACTATTTGTTAATCTTACAGACCTCTATCAGACTCTCCTATCATATTTTATGGGAATTCAGGGACAACTCTTTTCCCAGAAGAAGCTCCTACCCTATTTTGCCTCTCACTTCATGGAAGCTGGTGTATGTTCCTAACCACTCTTGTTTATTTCAATAGGGTGCCAGAATGCAGAGGGTATTCAAAAGATGGGAACATCAAGCTTTGGCATAATTGTGTTTCTTGTTTCTAATTCTTTCTCCACAGTTGTTAATATTATATGGCTTTAAGACCTGTCCTGGACACTAAGCTGGCCAATTTGTCTAGCAAATGATGACTCCCAAACTTCTCTCTTGACTGGTCAGATCTAATCTGGAGCTTTTGTGTGGGACCATTCAGGTCATCTCATTTGGATACAGACAGTCTTTGAAACGTTTTGGGTTTTTTATCAACCTTGCTATCAAGACTAAGACCAGGATGAAGGACTGAGGCATTACCTCTATAGGAACTGGGACAGCAACTCAGAAAGGGAAGATGGGAAAAAGCCTTTGTCTCAAGCAAAGAGGATATAGGATAGCTACCTGACTGATCTGCTCTTTTTTAGACCTAAGATGAAACATCATCCTGAAAACATTGTAAGATACCAGAATGGGCCTCAATGACACATCTGTCCCAGTCTCTCTGACCTGCCATACTATTGCCAAGTACGTGTGCCAAGACACACCATACTTTTTACCTGCAATGATTACATTCTTGGGCTAGCATAGTCAAAGCTGTTGATCTTTGAGACACACTACAAGCCTACTTTATTCCTCAGTCATTTGTGGTTTCCTAGGGAGCTGAGAGCAGTTAGAATGGCAGGAATGAGGAGTATTAGTGGGTTGCCTGCCGTATTTTGTAATGTGGATCTTCAAATGGTATTTTTATTTTTTTGCTATTCATAGGGGTGATATTTGAAAATGTCTAAATCTCTTGGAACCTCACCACAGCAATTCTTTCAGGCTACAATAGTAGAAATAAACAAATAACATAATCTAGCCCGCTGCTTCCCTCCTTTATTTGACACCTATGGTTGGAGTCAGCAGGCACCACACACTGCCTGGTCACGCTGTCCATCCTGATGCCACCAGAGCCAGCAAGTTGTTTCAGGGCCTGAGCCAGCAGAACTGGCATCAGGCACCATCTGCAATCTCTGCTCTGCCACATCCCTGAGGGATTCCTGACAGAGTCCAAAAATACAGTACTTTAGTAATACATCATCATGGTGATGAATGTAAAGTCTTTCTTCACTTGAACAATTCCCTATTATCTAAAAGCTTCATGTTAAAAAGAAATATTTGTCTTGAAGGAAAAACATTTTACTGTTCCTCATCTGTTTTTACAAATCCACACTTAGTCTGGCAAAGATATCCACTGTCATTTTAAATGAAAACTGACTGAATGTTACATCAGTTTAAAATTAACTCATATTGCAGTTAGAATTTATTGTAAGGCAGCTGGTTTTTATTCCTATTTTTTGAAGAGAACATATGGATTATGACAGAACCTATTAAATATCTCTGGAGTGTATCTGGGAAGCTGTGTCATTTTACTCTGAGCTCCATCATTGAATTTCTGTCTGAACATCTTAGTCTCCTGTAGGCTTCCATCAAGTTACAAGAAGATAGAAACCAGAAGAGCATTTCGTAAGCATGCCTGAAAATAAAACTGGGTGAATGGCAGTTTTCTTTCTAAAGCTTTGTCTTACTTGCACAGTTGACATTTGAAATTAGTCCAGTCTGTTCCTTTTCTTGCCCCAGTTAAAACAGATGAAATGTGCTCACTTGAAAGTGTGAACTGGGGATCATCAACTTTTCACCTCAAATCTGCATTATCTGGTATGATGGATAACCTGTTCACAGCAGTATCTTTCATACAGATTAATGGCCTGGTTTACCAATGCTTTTATTAGCTTACTTGCTATTCCTAAACTTTATGGCAAATATATTCCTGTCACTTTGTTCATTTTATTGTGTTATGGTAGCAATGTTTTCATATTCAGCAAAGCAGGAGAGCATTAAGACAGAATACAGCTGTCAGCCCATGCCTGCAATGCCCTCCAGCAGTTTCAGTCAGAGGATGAGTGGAAATAGCTTACTCAGTGGAAGCTGGATGGGCGACTTCCAGGCAGGCAATTACCTGACTGGGAATTTGTGGAGGAAACTGTGGTTAATGCCCCTCCTCTCCTGAAAAAAGTGCATGGGATCTTTAGCAACCACAATAGTCAAGATTTCAGGGTTTAGTTTAATTATGGGGAGATGCTCTGTACCATTAACACAGAGGGGAAAGGAGGGGTAGAGTTTGGTGTGTAGAGTGTGTGTGTGTTTTAAATGCTATTTGATAGCCTTTAAAAGCTCTATGCTGGAGCAGCTCAGAGCCTTTCTTGTTTAGAAAACTTATGAAGCAGAAATTCTGTTGAAAGAAACTTTACTAGAATACATTAAGATCTTTCATTTGCTGGCAGCTGACATGAATCTTACTGGTGTTTACAAAGAAGAAAATGTAATGTTTCATTTTATTAAATTGCAGAATTAGTCTTACTTGTTGCACTGTTGCAAACTTCTCAAGTGTTTCACTCTGTTTTGTTTTAAAGTATGCCTTGCATTATAACCTGGTAATTAAGGCATTGATTCTGTAAACAATGTCCCTGTGAGTTGCCGCTGCCTTCCTTGTCTGTACATTTTAAACATAACATCTGCTGACGCTAAAGGCAAATATTCATTATTATGAACTGTATGGGTTTTGACTTATAAGAATGTATAGAATCCTTTGTGTATAAGAGAAAAAAGCAGAGTTTAACCATTATGTTCGAAGCTATTTTCAAAATTGGCAGTAAAAAGTGTTTTCAGGCTTAACAACAGGAGCACTTTTATTTTATGTTTCCAACAATAAATGCAGTATTTCTGAAGAAAAAAGCATTTTTCCAGCATTGATTTTCAGCAGAACAAATCACCAATTCATCTTTAGGAAAGAGGTAATAAAAGAAATACTAAGCAGTCAGAAGGAAATTAGATTATTTGAATACATGAAGCTTCTCTGAAGGTGAAACATTAGTGAAAATTTTCATCATGCTGACATATCAACCACCACTTTTAGCACTGATCACACATTTTTGACTTGAACTAGAGATATAAATCAGCCTACTGCTGACAATTCCAATTAATTTTGTGATCACAGAAAAGCAGCATGTCTTTCTGGCACAATTTGAGCTTGCAAACAAGAAGGCAGAGAACCAGCATGTCTGGAAACTGGAAATACATCAACATGCTGCTGCAGATCTACCAAGTAGGAATAATTCTTAAATTTGCCTGAAGAATAGCTGTAGAAAAAGCTTTCCAAGGGAAAAAAAGAACGATCGTAGGAATGGTAGTCTAGGAAACTGGTGTGCTAAAAAGGCATAAGACTCCAGCGCACTAACCAATCCATAGTCAGTGAAATTTATGTGGTGGGATGCAGTCTGTAAATTGCACTATTCACTTTTAAAGTTATACAGTTCAGAGTACTCTTCATATTTTTTCAATATTTAACTGTGGTGAAAATAACTTTTCTTTGTTTTATCTGCATAGGAAGCTTATTTTCCACAGAGATTCCAAAAGTCAGTTTTATCGTTAAAAGATTTCCTACTGTGCATCTTTTTTTTTTCTCCAATATAAGGGATTCAATGGTTTGAATAAAGGCCCAACAGGCTGAGTTTCACCATGAATACAGCAGTTGGTGATCCCTTCCCCACATGACTAGGAGATGGAAAAGGATCAAAACATCTATAATTATAAATCATATGGCTTCTCTTCCCCTCTGCAAGGGAACCACTGCATGAGATACAAAAGGGTAAAGGAAGTGCTTCACTTTGCATTTTGCAGTACTACAAACACATTTTGCAGTACTACAAACACATTCTCCCACCGCCTTCAGTAACAGACCAATTTCCTCTCAAATCAGTCCCGCTGTAGTAGAAAGACAAAGACTCTTTGTAGTCAAAAAAAAATAAAAATAAAAGGTAACATGTTTCAGAAGTTATGCTTTTAATAAATCCAGAAGAGCTAGAATATTTTAGTACAACACAGGAAAGTAATCCAACCACTAAATTGATATCCAGTCCAAGATCACTTAGGCTTCTTGCGGTCGGCTCACCTTGTTCTCTCTTCCATGAGTAGAGCATTCTTCACTGAGTGAGGGTGAAGGAAACTTCAGAAAAACGAGGGGAAAAACATATCACTGCTCTCTTGAGCTGCCTTTGGACCAGTGAGAAACAGAGTTTTGAAAATTTCCTTTGCTTCATCCAAGTACACAGTCCAGTCATAGTCTTGCCTATTCTTTGCCATTTGTCTTCCATAAGTCTTTTCATGTATAGGAATGTAAAGAGAGAAATAGTAAAAGATTGGGTGGATATGCATTAGAATATGAAGGAAGGAGCATTTTATTTCCCCTGTAAAAGTAAATTCATTCTCATAGAATCATGGAATGGTTTGGGTTCTCAGGCACCTTAAAGATCATCTAGTTCCAACTCCTTACCAAGGCCAGGGACATCGTTCGCTAGACCAGGTTGCTCAGAGCTCCATTCAGTGTGGTCTTGAGCACTTGCAGGGATGGGGCATCCACAGTATAAACCTAATTTAAACCCCCTGTCTTTCAGTATGAAGCCATCCCCGCCTTGTCCTGTCACTATAGCCTTGTAAAAAGTCCCTCTCCATCTTTCTTGTAGGTTCCTTTTCAGGTACTGGAAGGCCCCATTTAGGCCACCCCAAAGCCTTCTCTTCTACAGGCTGAAGAGTTCCAATTCCCTCAGCTTCTCCTCATATGAGAGGTGCTTCATCCCTCTAAGCATCTTGGTGTCCCTCCTCTGGACTTGCTACCGCCGGGCCATGTTCTTCCTGTGCTGGGCACCCCAGAGCTGCACACAGCACTCCAGGTGGGTCTCATGAGGGCAGAGCAGAGGGGCAGAATCCCCTGCCTTGACCTGCTGGCCACACTGCTTTTGATGAAGCCCAGGACACGGCTGGCCTTTCTGGGCTGCAAGTGCACACGGCCGGCTCCTGTCCAGTCTCTCGCTCACCAGCACCCCCAAGGGCTGCTCTTGATCTGTTCACCCCCAAGTCTCTATTGAGGCCAGGGGCTGCCTTGACCCAGATGCAGCACTTTGCACTTGGTCTTATTAAACCGCATGAGATTTCCATGGGCCCAATTCTCAAGCTCGTCCAGTTCCCTCTGAATGGCATCCCATCCTTCAGGTATGTTCTCATTGATTACTCTTTAAATTGTTTTAACCCACCACTTTACAATGCAGTTTTGGGGAAATCGGTATTAGTGTACAGACATATTTTCATTTTTTTGCTTGGCAGCTGTGAATGAGATGTGAATACGACTGTGCAAGCCAGACAGACATGTGACTATCAGTTTCTGAGGTTGTTTTTAATTTTTTCCTTAATAAAATGTTTTCTTAGGAACACATTGAGTGAAATTCAGCCTTGGTGTGGCAACTGGAATTACACAAGTGCCAAAATGAACAGATTGAGCTGATGATGATAATTGTTCTGTTTGTGGGTCCCTATGCATCTATAATGTTTGGGGTTTCCTTCCCCACTGCAGCTTTAGAGCTATAGTTGGGTATTCTCCTGATGGTGTTGTGCTTATTAGATGCAGTCTTTCTCCCAGACCGTCTTCCCTACATGTAGATTATTGTGGATCTCAAGAATTTCTCTGAATAGTGGTTGTGGATAGGGAAAACAAATATTTTGCTTGCAGACCGTATTACACAAATTATTCTCTTTTTTAGGCATGGTGGATGTTTAAAAAGGGTACCAATAGGCCTCTTAGGAGTTTTCATCTCAATCCAATGCTAAGCTTAGCTGTTGTACTTGCTGATTCTCAGGGCAAAATCTCATTTGTTCCACAAGACTCTTTTTCTTGTTTGACATGTGTTCTCCAGCGGGAATTCCATCACCCTTTGATTTAATTCTTCCAGATGTTTCATGCATCCTATTAAGAGCCTCTTCAAAGAAAGAATAGTCACTGGTCTAGAAAGCAGTTGCATTTTCATTGTTCCAGGGAAGGCAATAATTTTGTGCTAGGAAACAGGAGCAAAAAAATGTATGGGTAGTTGAACATATATGTGTCTATATGTGTATATATAAATCAGTAATGAAGAACTCCCTAAAATCTTGTCAGTTAAACCCAACCGAAATATACTACATTTAAGCAGTAAATACATACATAAAAAAATACATTCTATCTGAAGGTAACAGTATCCTTGGGAATGGAAGATTTAGGGCTTTTAACTTCTCCCCTTTCCATATAATGATTTGCTCTGTGTTTATAAAGTGGTGTTGTTACAAAGAGGGGTAGTTTATTGCACCTGAAAGCCATAATGCCCTCATGAAAGTCTGTAACTAAATGGACATTTGTAGAACAGATTTTACATTTTGGCATTTAAAGCGTTGTTACACTTCAAATAAGAAATTCAAAAGCATGGCTGAATCTTTGTGATCACTCAGAACTTAAAGGTTGCTCTCACAGTAATTATTATGTGAATTTTTCTATATTGGCTATTTGTATCACCTCCTGTAAGCAAATTCACTGCACATATGATTCCACTCCTATCTTAATGCTTTCTCATGCCATAAAACTGTTCTTTAGGGATCATTACCTTTTTCTAATTCATTCATGACTTCTAGGTTTGAGAGGAAGGGTTAATTAGCTTTTTTTTCAGCATTTTTGACATCATGTTGTGCCTTTCCTGTTGCTCCAAAGAAAAATCACAGCCTAATTTCTTTTCCTAAATATTATAGAGTACATCCAACTAACACCCTTTCATAATTCACTGGCCTACACAAGCTCAAATTATTGGGTTATCAATTAATTCTTTTTCAAGAGCCTCTTCAGTTCCAGCTACTCTTCCTTTCAGGTATCCTGGAAAGGCACAAATGTCAGCAAATGCCAAAATTTCTGGCAGAATTTTACATAATGAAAAACAGTCTGAAAAGTACTTTTCTTTTGTCTCAAAAAAACCCCCCAAAACCAAAACAAAACAAAAAACAAAAACCCTGCCAAACTGGGTAAATATTTGATATCATAAGCTGTGTCACTAAGTCCCATACTTTTCCAGTTTCAGCTCTTTATCTCAAATAATTTGTGTCCAGGTAATATAGAGCATAATAATATGTCCTATATAATAGGACAGATTTTGCTGTCCTGGAGTTCCACCAATAAATCAGGTGAAATTGCACTGATTGCATGAGATTACAGTTGGTCTTTGGTTCAGCATTCATTATGACCTGACTATTCTAAAGGCAGAAAATGTTTCCTTCACTTGCACATGGTGCTGTGAGAGGCACCTGACCTATAAGGACTACAGGAAGGGTGTGCTGGAACAGCTGTGCTCAGCCTCCATGCTGCTACCCACAGGTCACCTGCATCACACCCTCTGGGTTGCAAGGAGGACCCACCTTTGCATTAGCCGTGTAAGACGGTCTAGAGCTGAGAATGCTGAGTATCCTATACCAGAAGAATCACCCTCAAACCCAAAATATGTGGAAGAATATTAGAGCCACACTTTTTTTTTT
>VZTH01003410.1:734175-760067 GCA_013397815.1 Aleadryas rufinucha | reverse complement strand
TTTTTTTTTTTTTTTTTTTTTTTTAGTGTCATAAATGTGTTGAAAATTGAACTTGATCATTTTTGCTCAAAGTTGTCTAAAATACATTTATGAACATTTCTGTGAGCTTCATGTTATGAATATTGATCTTTCTGAAATGCAGTATATGTGCCAGGTATATATTTGTCCCTGTAGAAATACAGCAGAAAGAAACATTTGGCTTTAACTAACTTGAAAGAGTCTTCCTGAAACAGCAGCTAGACACCGCATCTTCAGACAATCATGTCTAAGACAATGTTCCCAGGTCTCACAGAAACTGCGGCAGCAACTGACTCTACAAGCATCAGCATTTTTTCCACCTTAGTTGCTGAAAGAAAAATCTCGAGTTTCTCTGCCCTTACAATCTGTTTTTGACAAAAGTGGAAATATTTTAGAAAATCTGAGTGAGTCCACTCTGTGTCAGCAATAAGTCAAGATTTTGGTTTGACCACTATTGACTTAGGTACAGAAGGAGACGACTGAAACCTTCCATGTGTGGCTGGCAGTTAGGTTGTTACAGATTATTAGGCTCACAAAAACAACTAGATCACAATCTGTAATTGCTTGCATGTGGCAATAGGGACCTTTTTGGTCTCTAATACTAGAACATAATGCAATCCAATGGCTACAGGTGGGACTAAAATTACTTTTTAAGTGTGTATTTGTTCCCCAAAGCAAAATAATCCTTATGGCCTTTGTCACTTGAAGCCTTTCAGCTGAACATCTTTCTTCTTCCTTCACAAGTTACTGAGTTTGATAACATTCACTAATTTTGCTGTTAATCTAATCACTATCAATAAGGGTGACACAAAGGAAATTAATTTTTAACAGAAAAGAATGAGAGCCTGTGATTTGGAGAGAGCTTCCAAATAGGCTGGGTTAACACAATAGTCCCTCCTGAACATGAAATTTATGGATGCATCCCATATTCCCATTGGCTTGTCTGAAGTCAAGTTTACCCTTGAGTCTTTTAAAAGATATTCCATGTTCACTGAATATATGTTTGTACGACTGTGTTTATCTTCTCATATTGAAAGAGGAGTAAGATGCTGCATTAGAGTAAATAACGTCAGTCTTTAGTTCTGATGTTTTCATCTCTTTTCCACAATATGAAGGTTGATAGTGATTAGTGGTGGTGTAGCTGTGAGGATCCAAGTATTTTATTGGGGTACAGTCTGTAATTAGTTCTGCTTATTAACTTTGCTTCACATTCACCCTTCAAGTCTTACCTCTAATGATGCTGTTATTATTTAGCTCTTAGGAAAATAATGTGATACACTTTGGAACACAGCCATCTCTGAATTATTTGAAATACTGTTACTTACAGCTCAGCCACATCCTGAGGGCCAAAACATATTTGGGTTCCATTTTAACAGAAGAGAACTTTTCTTAAAGAGGGGTGTGATAGGCTAAATGTTGAGTGAGTGTAACACACACTGGTAGGGTAAGATGGGAGGGAGGAGTACCTAGGAGGAAAATGTTCCTAGCTACAAACGAAGTACCTCTTACATGAAGGGGGGTTCTTTCTTGAGAAGGAAGAGCAGATCAGTAGCAGTGGTCCCCAACCATCACCCACACCACGTGCACTCAAGGCAGTGACTCCTGACTGCCCTTTTTGTGTTGGCAGAGGTTTTACTCCAGCTTGGAAAGAAGAGGGATGACCCCGTGTGAACTCAGTAGGGGGTAAAATGAGTGACAGAAGGATTCAGCAGTAATTCTGCATTTCCTTGATTTTGTCAGTTTAAAGTTGACCTCTTAACATCAATGTAGATTTTGTCATTTATTTTTTATGCCTGGTGTATCTACCTTAATATAGGGACAACAGTTCATGCTGAGTGTTTTATATATAATTTATATCCAATACTAAAACCCTTTGTACTGCTTTAAGGGGTTATAAATTCAGTGCAGCCTAGCGGATATGTTAATGCAAAACTCCTGGCCTACACATTTTACTTGATGTGAATTGCCTATGATTTTCCACCCTAGATATTTTGCCAGCAATATACATTAAAAAAAGAGTTACAGAATGTATCCATGAGCAATAATAAAAGCTACCTGCTTGGGAATATTCATATCTCTAATAATAATTATCCAACAAAGTTTGGATCAGATATTCATTGTTCACATTATTTTATTATCCACAAAACAGTGCTATTTCCAAGACTTGTACACCATCCAAAATTGTGGTTGTAGAGAAGTGTAACAACACTATATCCAATTTTATTGCACTCCATTCATATCAAGTTAATGACATACTGAGAGTTCTATTTTTTCTTGTTTGTTTACACTTTGGCTAAGATGAGATAAAGCCGCTATTATGATACTTAAAAGTCTTCCTAAGTGTATTACATTGTGTTCTGTGAAATTAATACTACAAAATGCATCCACTTCATCCTTACTGCTCTATTTATTATTGGCCCTCCTATCTCTGCACAATGACATTAGTGGTTAAGATGCTTCCTAGATGTGACAAGCATAGTCTGGTCCCACAAGAACTTACATTTTTTGGGAGCTATTCTACAGATTGTGCCCCTTACATGCTTTGGGTTTAGGCAGCTTTCAGCACTAAACATTAAATTATGATGCAACATAACAAAATAGGGAAAGAAAAGTAGAAAAAAAAACAACGTGCAGAGCCAAGACAGAGCAGTGTGTGCTATTTAAAGGAGCTGTATTTGCAAGTTTGGAGCTCTAGTGAGAGTGTTGGCACACAGCAGTGTGCATGGATAGAAAATACCGTGTCTGTCACGGGATCAATATTAAAATAAAAACACAACAGGACTAGGTGTTTGTTTGGAACCTGGTACTGCATTCCTTTATATGTGTGCAAACATGGTCCCTCCATCACCTAGAGGCTTCTTTCTTCTCCTGCAGTCTCCATGTCTCTCATGCAGTTCTTTGCATGTCTCCAATGGGGCCCCTTCACGAAGAACTTTCCAGGCAGAGACACAATCATGCTGTAGAGCTGGTGTGGGAGTAGAAAGGCAGATACCAAATGTGGTAAGAGCAACGAAAGATGTAGGAAATGAAGCTGGGCTGAATGTAGCCATTTTGGTTGCATTAGAGTCTCCTTTTGCAGCAGGAGCTGGAGGAGACCTCCTGCTGCTCTGGCTCTGCTGTAGCTAAACAGAAGAGGATCAGAATGCTACTATTAAATCTCTGGGTCCACCAGTTTCCCCTTCCTTCAATAGCTACTCAATGACCCATAGGATCATGGCCTCTCTGAGTCCAAGCTAGGATGGCTTTCTCCCCACCAAAACCCCAGGGACATCCATTCTGTACCGCAGAGCCAGCTTTCATCTCCTGGAGAGGAAAAAGTAATGAATCCAAGAAAACTGGAAGGGAAATTCAGGAAGCCAGAGCATCATTATTGATGTTATAGCTTCTCATGAAAGGCTGTAAGGGATCTTTAAGGTTTAAAATAAGCTTTCAAAGCTTCAGTTTTACGTTCAAATAAAATAAAACAAAAATTAAATGAAAAAGGGATTTCCTTATGGACACAGCTTCTCTCAAAACCACACGGGAGCTTTGATCAAACACAGAGCCTTGAGAAAGTGTATTGTATTATGTACAACATTTCCAAGAGCCCCCAAACTTCTCTTTGCAGCCTCTCATCCAGGTGCTTAATCAAACCAAACATGTCTTTATTTCATCCAGTCCTACAATCTATCAGTCCACCCTGTTAGGAGTACAAGCCCTTAAGAAATATATAAATTTACTCTTTAATTCCTATGGAAACATGTCCAATGTGCGTTGTAGTGATATGTACAAAGAAAACTGTCTTCCCATGTAGAGTTAAAGCAATACTGCCTTTCCTGTTTGCCAAGGAAATTGTTTGTTTGTTTTCCTGAAGGGGAGCACAATTGTTCAGACTGTTGTAAACTGAGTCTAAAGACATTTCAGCAAAGAGTTACGTTTCATTGAATTATTTGTGACAGCTTTGATTAATTGCAGATGTGCTAATCAGATTTTTTCAATTTCTTATTAACTACAGTACCTTTTTTTTTTCAGGACCTGATTTTCCTTCTTTGCTGGTGATAATGTAAACCTGACTTGAAGGCTGGCTTTGGTCCAGCCTTGGCAGCTTTCAGTCACTGCACAGAGGAACAAGTAGCCTCTGGTTCTTCGTTTGTTTTAAAATTTCTGTGATGATTGTGATCTGGCAGAAAGAAGACAGATCCAGGTCTTGTTTTAAACAATTGTTTTAACAGGGAAGTTTGGTAAAATCCATTAAAGCCAGTGATGAAAACAGGACAACGGTCCTCTGTCATTACACTCCACCAAACGTCAAAGATCAGAATCTGTCCTGTGTGTTTAGGAAGAACTCCCCCTGAAAATTAATTAAGACCTAGGGTTTTAAAATGTCACCAATATATATATATTTAAGAGATAAAAGGAAAAAATTACTTTGAGGTTACAATCAACACTTAAGTTAATATAAGTCAATTCTGTTTATTTTACTTACAGGCAGCAAGCAGTATCAGATTTCAACACATCACACACCTGCGTCTTCAGGGTTTGTTTGCTTTCCATCCCATACTGCATTCAGTAGACAGTAGTAACGGTCAGTAAAAGCACAAGATTTTCTGGGCTAAAATGAATGAAAATCCACATCTGAGTTTCTAGAGTTTAAGTAAACACTAGAGATGATGGGGGAAATTTGGGATATTGCAAACAGCCCATAGTTGTGCCCTCAGGTTGCACAGAAACCACATTAGTTAACACCAAGGCATGATCAGTAAGTGCTGATGTTTGCCATTGGGCTGCTGCTACAAGTCAAGTTGTCACCTTTAGGAGTTTGTATACTCCTACTTCAACATGGAATTAATGGAAAATTCTATTTTTTTTTTTCAGGGCACAAAAATGTCAGCAAGGACTAATGGGTTTTTGGTTCCTCAAATTACTTATATATGAGTCTTGACCTCCTGAAGTCAGTAAAAGGACTTTGTTTTTATGAAGCTTTGGATCTGATATTTAAGTGTTCAAAGGCTTTTGAACAGGAGGACAGAGCACAAAGGTCCACATGTGTGGACATCTCTACAGCAGTCTGTCTGTGTGTACATGCAGGGGGCTCAGAGGGAGAATGCAGAAATGCTCTTGGCTCTTGTTTTCTTTTTTTTTTCCTCAAGAAGAGGCAACTGCCTGAATGTAATTCCTCAGTTCAGCTTTTAGAAAAAAGTTATGTAAAGAATAATGAAGGTTGTGATAAAAAAATGTTAGCTTTTCAATGTGTCTTCTGACTAATTGAGGTCTATTGGGAGGAGACTTTCCTCTATTTATTTTCCCTTTTTAACTTGAGGTTAAGAACCTAATAAATCTCTCCAAGTAGTGCCCCTTCACCCCACAGACATCTTGAGCAGTACCTCTGAGTTTCTGTGGCATGCAACTAGGAACTACCACCCATTATAGCTACTTCATAAAATTACCTGCATGCTGTTGTTCTGCTTTTCCTGTTTCTCCCTTAAATTGGTTGGAAAATGTAAAAAAAAAGCTCGAAATTGAAAGAGATGATGTGGTAAAAATGTGGACTATTAGACTGTAAGGACCTCCCAAGGTACTGGAAAGAGTTTTCAGAAAAATACATAGGAAGCACCCCCTCTTGGGATTTTTTCAAATGTCTTTAAGCTGGGGGCTTTAAGATGAGTGTCCTCTTAAAAGAGAAAGTTTTGTTTTCTTGGCAAGAAGGGCAGGAGAGCAAGTCCTCTAACACCCATGAAGTTCAGGGATCAGTAGGGCAAAGCAGCTCAAAACCTCCCCTGGCCTCCACATGAAAAGCTGTTTGACTTCAGACTCCCCTGACTGTCGGAATGAAGGTGTTCTCCAGAGACATGTTGCCACCAGCTTGGAATAGGAATTGGTATTTCTGGTAAGTGTCTGAAATATGCCATTGGAGCTTCCTGCTACTCCTGCTCTAAAATATTCCTTCTTCTTCCTATGTCAGGTTTTTTGCTTTGTGGGGTTGCTACCAAGCATCTTGGAAGAGGATGCATGTTCAAGAGCAATCCTTTCCACATCTCCTCCTGTGATGGGTGTTCAGAGCTTTCCCTTTCCTCCAACTGTCCTTCATTCATCAGTCCATGAATGTAAGGGTCAAGAAGAGAATACAATTACACAGAAGTGAACTTCAAAAGCAGAATTGTTAGATTATATTTTTTTCTATATGAACTTGCCATGATTTTTATGGAAGATATTTTCATTTCCCAAAATGAAGAACAAAGGAGACAAGAGGAACAGTTGCAGTGGAAACATACAGATCATTTTCTTACAGACAACTTGTGTCTGCCTTTCTGTAAAATTGAAACGTTTGAGAGGCTCACATTTTCTTTCTCTCTTTTTCACTTTCTCTTTGATTCTCGTTTTCTAAGCCCCTTTATTTTTTAAATTTTCTTTTGCAATTTCATTGCTGGAATTTAGCATTTCTTTTCCAGACAATTTTTCCTTTATCCAATAGCAAGAACACTTCCTGCACTCCACCCCCCGCCCCACACACACACTTTGTTATGATGAAACATCTGTGAGATCAGACCTGGCTCCTTATTGCTAACACCAGCTGTTGCTACCAAGAAACCTGGGGGCTTTCCAGGTGAGATGTGGCAGATTTCTGCATTATACTTTAGATACTGAATCGAGTACAAGTTTAGATCCTGCTCAAAATGGAAAGTTGGAGAGCACTATTTATCTAAACAAGAAATAATTACAATATTCAAATTCAGGATTTTATTTTAGTCATCCCCACTTGAAAGTTTTGAGCTGGTAGTAGGAAGACTCTGGTCCTTCTTTAATCCTTCTTCTTTTGTATTTTACCTATGGCAGTAGAGAAAAATAAACATTTTAATTTTTTTCTCACACCACAGTTAAGTTTCTCATGCTTAAAAACTGGATGACAGGTCATGTGGGAAGATGTGAAAAAAAATAAGAATAACTTGGATGATGGAGGATGCTAAAACTATTCATGTCTATACAGAAAGACAATTTTTTCTTGTTGCCTTTAAAAGGCTTGATTACCACTTGATTATTAGTATTTTATTTTTATTCCTAGTTCACCTGAATGTTTTAGTACCATCAATGATGGATGATATTTTCTGAATCTCTTCTGCCACTGAGACGCAGTGAAGTTCAGCCACTCTGTACAAAGGTTAGACCCAGTTAAAACAGCCTGTTAATTATTTATGAGACAGCAAGAAGACCAATGGGACTTCCACTTGTCCTTCTGGAGAAATAATGAGACCATTACAGTCTATTTAACACCATGAAAAACAATATCCACAGGTGACCTTTCAGAATCATTGCCAAGTTGGATTTATGGCCATCATGTACTCTCATCAAGTAAGAATATCAAAGAGGCGCTTAAAGTTAAATTGGCATTTCTTGGTTACAGCACGCTGAGGTTTGATAATAATAAAATCTCTTCATTTTCCTTGATTTTATTTAAGGGAGGGAATGTATCTCACAGACAGAATCTAATAGCTGGTGTTGGTTTTTTAAGTTCTGGGAACCTACTGAATACTTTGGGCATGTGCTGTGATATGACATAATGACAATGCTGAGATATTGCTGTGTCTGTTCAAACAGTCAAAACATCTGTATGTGGAGAAAAGCATCGGCACTCCATTCCTTCAGCTTCACAGTCCCTGAACACAGTGCTGTATATTGAAAGACTGAAACCATTTTCAGTAGTGCTCAAGACACTGATACACAAAAACTGAATATCACCATCACCTCCCAGGGATGAGAATTAACTTAAAAATAAAAAATAGATAAACCTTTGTTTTCAATTACTAAATAAATCAAACAAAAAATATGGTTTGCCTTTCCTTTATGTTAGCAAATTATACTGAGGTAGATACAATTTCAATTCTGATCCCTAGGTGGGCTTGAAGAGACACGTACATCTATCAGAATGGTGACTATAGAAAGAAATAAAGACTTAATCTAAATGCTGCCACTGAACAAAACAGCAGTGTGTAGGACACATGCAGCTGTGAAACTGCAGATGGAATAACAAGGAAACAGAAGCTAACTGCATGTCTTGAAACAGATGTGAAGCAGAAGGGGTATGCTCCAAGCAGCTGATTAAAAAAAAAAAAAGAAAGAAAAAGAAAAAAAAAGCTGCATTGAATGAATTATTGTAATTGATTGCTTATCTAAAAAAAGGAAAAATAAATTGGTGATATACAGTTTCAAGAGACAGGCTCAGTCCATGTCTAAATGACTGCACAACAGCATGGTTACAACTTCTTCATGTGACACAAGTGTGTGACCAACAAGTACCAGTGCCATGGGAACAGACAGGGAAGCCAAGCCTGGCACTCAAGGAAAGCTGAATACAGGCAGAAGGCACAAAAGTAACAAGATGTTTATTCATCTTCTGTCATGAGCATCACATGCAGGGTCAAAGAGGTAACACCTTCCACCTTCTGTCTCATCTGTCTCTTTTTCACCAAAGGACTGATAGGAATTTTCTCCTCCCCTGCAGCAAGGGAACAGCAAGATAGTAGTTTTCTTCATTATAAGGATCTGCTTAAGTCCTTTGGTCATAATCCATTCCTTCATGTTTTCTCAGACGTCAGATACTGAAGAGCAGCACTGACTCTTTTGCAGAGCTCTGCCCAAGCAATCTCCTCCTCTGTGTCCAATAATCCATCTGCCTATGCAGCTGCACAGCCCCAGCTGTCCTTGCTGCTGCTGCTGGCCATTGTGTTCCCAACTTGTCTCCCTAATCCCCTTCTACGTCACCACCTACCTCTGCCTCCAAACAGTCCATTTCAGCCTATCAGAAAGGGTTGCAAAATTTAAGCATGTGGCTTCTCACTAGTGCCAGAGCCCTGACCATCTCCATAAATTCCTGTTTGTGCTGCCTAATGCTGTAATACTAATGGACATATTTTCTGTAAATAATGATGCCAAACTTCCAAAGCTGAAGTGACTGCAGATTCAGCAGAAATTTTCATGACTCTTTTCATATTGAGTTATTTCAAGACCCTCACACCTTCTGGAAATGAGGAGTTTATTGAACTCCTAGTCAGAAGGTGCTTCACAAGGAGCATTCTGAGGGTAGAATTACTAGATTTTGCTTTAGGGCGACAGAACCTGTATTCCTATTTGCCTTTCACAGTTCAGAAGCTAGAACAACTGCATATCCTCCTATAACTCATTAGCAGTAAGGAAATTGTAGGATTAAGCATAGTATAACCTCCTCCTTCCTCTACTTACTTTTAAAATCCTTGAACTTTGTAATCTGGACTTCTTTTCTTTTGTTTTCTTTTCTTTTCCTTTTTTCTTTTTTTTTTTTTTTTTATTCCACAATAAATATACTGGACCCATTTCAACACGAAANTTTTTTTTTTTTTTTTTTTAATCCCACAGTAAATTAACTGGAGACTATTCACAAGTCAAATATTAAATGCTCTTATATCCAAGATCACCTAAATCCCAGGAACAGTGTTGGCAGCTTTCCAATTCAAAGGCCCATAATCTGTATATTTTTTTCCTGTTCACTCTCAGAGCTCTATTTAATTCAGTGTATTTAATTCAGTATGGTGGTCTTCCGCAATTCAGTGTTTTAAAAAGTCAACAGATAATTTTGAAAATACAACCCAAACAAAATGAAAAATATGAGGTAAAAAAAAGATGCCTATTATTTTGGGGTTTTTTTTTGCATAAGCATTGTATTTGTGGTCTGCTCTTGAAGCCCTCCCAGATTCATCCTCTCCTTTCCACCCCTTTGAAGAACCTGATACACCATATCAAAAGCAGAGCCAATGTTTGAGGAATAGAGTATCTGTCCAAATGGTTTCATCTGAGTTTTCACTTTGGGTCTGTAGAGTACCTGCTGACAGGGAACAGATTCCTCATTTCCTGCTGTTCTACATACAACTGCATTGTAAAAGAAGCTCTTGACATTGCCTTTGCTGCTAAAATCGGGCCGCATCCTCCTATCAAGTGATCTCTTCCTCAAGTACTCATTTATCACTTTCATATTCTACTTTGAAAGAAACCAAAGTCCCAGGGAGCAAAGTACCAGAAGAGAACCATTGGGAGAGGATGTTTGGAGAGCAAATTATCCACATAGACCATCAAGTTTTGTCTACTTACTTTTATGGGTTCAAGAGTAATCCTGATCAAAGACTGCTTTCTCCCTACCCCCAACCCCCAAACCACAGCAGAAACAATTTATAAGGATAAATTGATTTTTGGAAGATTTTGCTTGTTTGTTTTAAAGGGACCACCACAATGTGTAAGTTCTCCGGAGGCCACTCTTCTTCAAGGCAAGTTGTTGCCTTGCTTTTCCAAACTAATGTTCTCGCCAAAATAAAGTACTGTATATTTTTGATCTGCCAGAGTTTGCTTCCAAAGCACAGGGAGCTGTTCTAAGCAGCAGCAGACACCCTTTCTTCCTGACTAGCAGACACATGCTTTTAGTAATTGAATGCAGCTGTTCTCCTCTCTGCCCCTTCTTAAGCTTTTGAAGGAAATCCTACTTAGAGAGCTGCCTGTGCCTCCAGCAGGGATCCAGAATACGAGGGAATGCTGACTAGAAAGACTACATTTGCAAAGGGCAGGTACCAGGTGACCCCATTCTTAAATCTCTGCAGAGAATTTGGGATGTGTGATGTCACAGGAGGGCGTAATTTCAGCTACCTGTATTTTAGATTCTAAACAGACAGCTGGCATTTCTTTAAAAGAATTCCACAAGTGAGATAGCCTTCTGCTGTCTTGAATGGAGGTGGCAAATTATTTTTGCAGTGACATAATGAACACAAAAAAAGACTTCTGTAGGCATCTACAGACACCTCATCTATTACCTGTTTGCACAGCTGCAGTCATAGAGAGATCTAGGGAGTAGAAGTAGGAGAGTTCTTAGTGATGGAGCCTTGGGTCTACATGACCTCTCCTGTAGTATCATTAAATTATTGATGCAGGTGAGCCACCAAATACAGCCATGAAACAAAAGGACTAAAATGAACTTTAAAACCTTTTGTTTGTTATTTGTAAAGTCATCAGCATCACAATTTTATGTTTATACCTTCACACATAGATGAGACTCTAATGAGAACTTTGGACTTTCACATATAAACATGTATTTCAGCACTGCAAATTTTGGAAACAGGCTTTTAGAACAAAAGATAAATTTTCTTTAAGTGTAAATGAATATACTGTGACAGCTAATGGAAAGCACAAAATTAATATCAGAAATTAAGTCTCAGGAGAGATAATAATAACAACAGCAAGACCTCAATAAAATAATAGCTTTATTTAAATTATGCAGTTCTTCAGAGATATGCCAATGGAAGCATGAGTGACAAGGGCAGTGGAAGTGCTGTAAGTTCTTAAAATGGATTTTAAATTAGGCAGAGAGTTTCATTGTCTCAGGCTACAGACACAGGATCCAGTAGATAATGCTCAAGGCATAAGCGCAGATCAAATCTTGCTGCAGCAGCAGTATAAAAAGGAGCACAGAAAAAGCAGTCAAAAGCCTGCTGACTGTCCATTGAAGTGAAGGCAGTTAAAAGCCCCTATTTGCTTCTGTTTCAGCTGGGGCTACAGTTCTCAGTGTATGGGTCATGCAAAAATAACTCTTGAGGATTGTGTCAAGCATCCATCCACAGCATTTTAAATAAAATGGGCTGATGTTCTAGAGATTAACTGCATTTTAAGCATGTCTGCAGTATTCTGTGATGGGAGGTGCAGTATTTTCCAAGGCAGGGTTAAAATACCCTTACTCCTGCAAAATGACGTATCAGCCAAACTAGTGAACTATGCCCAAAGTGCCAACAAAATTTCCAAAATGGACATGAGGAGAGCAGACTTCAGGCTGTTCAGGGAATTAGTAAGTAAAGTCCCCTGTGAAAATGTTTTTGCAGGTGTTGGGGTCCATCAGTGCTGGTCACTTTTTAAACATCACCTCCTAAGGGCACAGGAGCAGGCAATTCCCAAATGTTGGAAGTGAAGTAGGGAAGACAGAAGGCTGACTTGGTTGAGCAGGAATCTCCTCTTGGAAATAAGGTGGAAAAAGAAGGTGTATGCCCAGTAGGAAGCAAAGCAAGTGACATGGGAAGAATACAGAGATGCTGCTCAGCACTGCAGAGAGAAAATTCACCTGGAAAAAGGTCAACTGGAGTTGAAGGTGGCCAGAAATGTGGGGGACAATAAAAAGAGTTTTTTCAAGTATATTAATGGAAAAAGGCAATGTAGAAACAGCATCTGCCCATGAGAACATGAGGACAGTCTCCTCACAAACAGGGACAGAAGCAATGCAGAGGTGTTTAATGCATTCTTTTATTCTGTCTTCAAGAAGAATGATGGACCAAAGGGGTCTCAGTGCCCTGAGCTGGACAACCATGACCATGAGAATGATCAACTCCCAGCCAACCCTGAAACTGTGTGAGATCTGCTGCTTCACTCGGATCCCTACAAATCTATGGGGTCTGATGGGGTTCACCCAAGAATTCTCAAAGATCTAGCTGATGTCATTGTAAAGCTTCTCTTGATGATATTTGCACTGTCTTGGGATTCCAGAGAGGTCCCAGCTGGCTGGAAGCTGGTTAACACTGTCCCAGTTTTCAAGAAGGAGCAAGAAGGGCAAAGGCACTGGAACAGGCTCCCCAGGGAAGTGGTTACAGCACCAAGCCTGACAAAATTCAAGAAGAGTTTGGAAAATGCTCTCAGGCACATGGTGTGACCCTTGGGGTGTGCTGTGTAGGGCCCAGAGCTGGGCTCACTGATCCTGATGGAACCCTTCCAATTCAGCATATTCTATGGTTCTCTGAGTTTTATAACACTGTGATAGGACTGGCTCAGGCACACCTACATCACCTCAAAATGCATTAGAGCTGCTGTACACAAGCAACATATGCCCATAGTCCTAAACAAAAATTCTTCCACAGGTAGTTACTGATAGTTTTACTAGGTTAAAAAATCAGTCACAATGCTTCACATTACTGCTGGCTGAATTTTGCCCTCTGACTCTGGTAGCAAACTCTTCCGTAATTAGAAACCCAGGAAGAATTAGGGCAGCCTCTGAAGTATGAGCAGTTTTCACAGGAACTGCTCTCATGATTTTATGAATATCAGTGAGACAGCACAGCTCTAGGTGAGGATAGATCACAGCTCCTGAATACTTATTTATGGGAAGAGAGGGAAAATCTGTTAATATAACAGCAGTTCTTGGCCTTCAATAAAACAAACGCTCTCACAATCTGAGAAAAATACCAAATTGCAGAAGCCAGAATTTCTTGAGGGGAAATACACATTTTTCCACTTATTTTTCTCCTAATTTTGGTTTTTGACAACCTTTGAGAATCTTTTGGCAGCAGCAGCAAAACTGTCTGCAGGGAAACAAAATAAATTACTGATTCCTTCAGTTAACACTGGCATAAGCTTTTTAAACCTTGACTGTCTTTATTGCATTCTGAATTAAAGCACTTCTGCTGAATGTGGTGATTTATTTACATTTTTGTTGTTTCTGTTGCCATTTTATGTTCATATATTTTTTGAAGTACTTAATATAAAATAAACTCACATGCTGATAACTTTGGGTCAGTGCAGTACTTTTAAAACCACATGTTTACAATAAAACAGTGAGAGCTTTGAAATTGAAGTTAAGCTCAGGATGAAACTAGGAAAAATGTTAGAGAGATTTCTGTGCTCATGAGTTTGATTCTGCCTGAGTTAGGCCAAAATTCTTTTCTCATCAAAAATTACTCAACTCTGGACTTTCCCCAGTAAGTCAATGAAGACACTGTACATATGCTCCTTTCAAGGAAAGCAGAACTGGGGCTTCTGTTCCTCTTTTTGGTTTAGGTAATGAATAATCCCAAAAGCTGAAGAAATTGAGCCATGTGAATAAAAGACTGCCTTATAAGACCCAGGGTTGTCATTCTTTCACTCAAAATGTGAGTTTTTCTCCCTCTATTCTTGATTTTTGTATACTCTGACTTTGTATCCTTTTACAGGGGGATTTTGAAACTTGAGCGAGAGTTTAAATAAAAGTCTCTTGCTAGCTGCATTAAAAGTATGAAATACATTGTATCACATCAAGTCTGACCTGACATGGAACAGCATTTTTCATCCTTACATTTTTGGCAGATCTGTATTGCGTTTTGATGGTGGGAAAAAGACCAATAAATGGTAAAGACAAAAACATCACTCACTAGTAGCCAGACCTTTTCTGGGAAAATATAAACTAAATTCATGTTCTCTGAAGATATCATCTTGCTTTAATTATAACTTAATAATGTTCTAGCAACTTAGTTTGAGGAAGGTAAGAGAAGTTAGGCATGTATCAGCTTCAAAGATCCCCCATATTTTTAACACTCTAATTTTATAACTGGGAAAAGGCATTTTTGGCGTGCAATTTGCCTCATTTTTAGTTACTGGTATCTGGTTCACTGAATTTCAAGCTTTGTGACTGGAAGCTTGGCCTGTGCTTTCTGTTCTGACCACTTGAGGGAATCATTCTGTAGCTGTGGTCCATAATTTTTGTTTTTACACTAAGGAAGTAAGAAAAACTATATTTGTTGTGGAAAGTTTTCCAACTTTACTTCAACATGAAAGACATCACAAGGCACCGGCTCAGAAATAAATTACTCCCTACATACTAAGTATCCAGGAAGGGAAAAAAATGTTGATAAATGAGAGTCTTGGGAGTTGCTAAGTGAGGTCCCTGCACACAATTTATGATCATGCACTCTTGGACTTCAGAATGATTAATACAGCTAATTCTCAGTAGAGTAAGAGCTGTTTTAGCCCAGGAGAGAACTGTACGCTATTGTTTATAGAAGCAGATAACATCAAAGTGGCCCACTGCTTGTGTTAAGCAAATAGAGAATTCTGGGTCAGTGCAAATTAATCCTAAAGGAGTAAGAAAAAGTTCTTAATGACTTCTAGATCAGTGTGTTATCACTTTTCATACAACCAAAAATGGTAGAACTGTTAATGAGAATTACAAATGGCCTTGCTGGCCACAGCGTGCTGGCAGCTGTCTATGAGCATGGTGACCATTAAGTCCTCTGGCTATCTGTACATATGACATTTGCCAATGGAGTGAAGAAGATTTAGGCAAGTTTCTGAGATAATAACTGATTTCAAAATGGTCTTTGGCAACAAATACATGTTTTATGCTGTAATTAGCAGAGTGGACCAAAAGCCTTAAAAGCTTTATCTTCTATTCATACACTAAGATCCAGTCGAAATAAATTAATTGAATTTACATGTGAAGTAACTGTGGGGAGAAAAGAAAGTCTTGTTGGTTGTGTCAATTAAGATGTGTTTTCACACAAAGGCAAGCGAAGCACACACTTCATATTTGTTTAGAAGGAATAGGTTGCATTGTTTAGAAGCAATAGGTTGCACTACTGACAGTACTGCAAAGTCAACTACAAACTGCCTTAGAAGCATTGCTTTGTTCCCTTGAAGCACAATTTAACACCTTGAGCACAAGAAAGTCTAGAAAATAAACATCCTTTTTTTGTTTTTGTGAGGTGGTTTGAGTTGGTAATGATTTTGGCAACTCTGAACATACCCCAACACATTATAATTCTGTTCCAGTCCTTCTGACATGATCTATGCACCAGAGTATGAGATGTAGCAGGGCTGTTGACAGGCAAGGAGTGGGAATGGGCTGTAAGGGTACACTGGCCTTGTAAGCTGAGGGCTCCTGAGCTGTGCTGGCAGAGTAGAAGGGCAAAAGTCTCCTCAATTCCTGTTGGCAGGTCCATGCCTGTTTACAAGTCATCATAAAACAGTATGAATACTTACTCTATGGACAATTTAACTCTCCCAGTATTGTCACGAGGATATTATTTGTCTGTTAAATTTGTTTTGAAATAAATTGTCTTGTTTCATACAGGATCATTATACCAAGAAACTATTTACATAACTATTAGGTCCTCTGATATATTGCCCTCTGGTACAGTGGTTGTCACTCAGCAAAGTTCACGCATACATGTCAGTGCTTCACAGAATATTTGACCCATAAAGCAAACCCTTTTCAGAGTGCAGTAACAGCAAAAATAGGTTTTCCCCCTTGACTTACAGCTTTCCTTTCTACTGCTTCACATCTGGGGTGCATCTTTGCATATGGAGATATTTTCTAGTGTAAGCTAAGGATGTGAAATACCCCTGTGTGGATACGCAAAGGGAAAACGTCCTGCTTAGGACACCAGATCTTTTTTCCCCTCACATTGATACCCCTACATGGGAGAGTTCTTTGTTCAGGGGATGCAACAGAGCTGTAGCAGTCTTCTTTTATTCTAGTATCAAACTTCCCTGAAGACCTCTAAGCTCTTTTGTACATATCTGGATGGGGAGGTAACAGAGATCCCTATGTGTGCTGTGTGGAGTAAATGAATCAACTTTTTAGCAACACACAGAGGGACTCAGATATTTGCCAAAAAACTATGGTTGGTGGGGAAAGTTGCTGACTTGCAAAATTAATAGCCTCCCACAGGAGACTTTATTTAGAAGTGACAGAAATCTCCCTTACACAAAAAGAAAATTCACCTTCTCTTCCTCTCTTTAGCCCTTCTCACTTAGTTTGAGGAAGATAAGCAGTTTTCCCTCTCCCCCATGGTAAATCAGGCATCTAACCAGGAGGTAAAGATTGCACAGCCTGTCATCTTTGTCTTAGGGAAAATTACTGCAGGTGTCTCTCATGCCCACTGTCCCATCACTGTGTAACCAAACCATTTGTATTTAATTTTTTTAATCTTCTCACAGGAGTCTGTACCTCCTGCCCTTTAGTCAGCCTTGATGATTCTCTCTGAACTTGCTCCAGTATGTCTATTTTTTTTGCTGGTATGTATCTAGAACTAAACATAGTATAATGAGTGCAGAACAGAGCTACAGTGTAATATGCACACAGAAAAAAACAACCTGTGTTTTGGACTTGGGTAACCACTGCCTCGCAATTAATTTACAAAGTTTATGTCTGAAAAGGCAAAATATATTCTTTTTTATTTGCAGGCAAACTTCTGAAATCTTCCACCTCCACTCTAATTCCTCAAAAAGAGAGGAATAAAAGGAAAGCTACTGCTTGTGATTTATCTCTGTCTGCCTCTCAGAGCACTGTGCACAGACCCCTTAAAATACTCTACAGACTTCCTTGGTTCCTGGCTTGTCCTGTTCACCCTTTCCAGCATCATCTGAGAAATACACTGTGCAACTGGCCAGTCCGACAGCTTTCATGATGCTGAAGTTTATGGCAACTGTAAATCTATTAAGCCACAATTTGCACTTAATAAAATGAAACAGCAAGTAGTTAAATGAAAGCTCAATCCTAAACTGGACAACATTTTTCAGGAAAAGTCATCGAGCCTGCTGTTGCTACTGCTGCCTTCCTTTGAGAAATTCAATCGTGCTGATTGAGGAAACCTGGAGAGAGCTGGCTATTCCTTCCTCTGGTTTGTAATTGCTCTGTAGACCATTTAATCATCTGTAGATGAAACAAAGCCTGTGCTGTGGAGTCCCGGAAGGGCAGGCATGCTCTTATCAACTCCTTCCTACCCGCAAAGCAGAGCTGGGAGCTCATCCCGATGCGCTGAGCAGCCTGCTGTCGAAGCAAGGAGCTGAGAGCAGATGGGTTCTTCCTGCTCTCACTACGCCAGCCTTCCTGCCTGCCTTGATTTCATTACAGCAAAGTCTGTACAAGCCAATTTTTCAGGAGCGAGGTTTGGAGCACAGAATGAAGGTCTTTCTGCCTGAGAAGGCAGGCAGATACTGAGACACCCGCCAGGACAGGAGCTGCTTGATGCTGCCTTGATGAGAAGAGATAAGCACTGAAACTTAAATAAGATGAGCAAGGGTTTGCTGGCTTCTGTAGAACGCATTCCTCTGTCAACCTTAAAATGTCTTTCTTCATACTCCCAGCTCTGAATGCGATCCATACTGTATCACTGCGTGACCAAGTGGATGGCCTTGTTTCACAGATGAATAGTCTGGTCAGAAACCATATGCCCAGTTTCATTAACTTGAAGAAAAAAAGTCTGGCCAGGGAAGGCACTGAGAGTGAGCTCAAAAACCAAAAACCTCATCCATCATACTAATTGGTTTGGAATATTAGCCTTTATTTGAGATGTGAAATCCATTTCCTCCTGAATATAGGTAATTTGCCTAACAGCTCAGGCACTACACATAACCAGGTAAAGCTTGACACTGCCCTCTGCTCCTAGCTCATATTTTCTGTAATACACTGAGAGAATGCAGCACTTAAAATAGAGTTACAAGAACTGGCTGCTTCTGGGAGGGCATCTCTGGGCACATATGCTCCCCCTTTCCAAAACTTTTGTCAGAAAGGATTCATATGAGGATTTTTAATTCACAAAAACACTCAGTGCTGACTAACGCTTGCCAATTAAGTTCAGCCCATTGAATCAACAGTTTCCTGTTACCTGTTCCTTCAGGTAGAACAGCGGCTGATACCCCTGCCCTTTCCCAGGCTTCTGTGCAGGGACCTTTCCTGCCTGAAAACAGTGGGGACACCTGTTTTCTGAGCTCGGAAGGCCAGCACCTGAAATCCTAGGAATGGGCCTGCTATTGAGTAAAGGGTGCTTGATAAGGCAGCCACTGTGATAGGCAGCGGAAATTTGATGATGAAAGGAGATGCCTAATAGATTAATCTGGTGTGATTTGCCAAAACACAGGGTTTTCTGGAAGATTATCCACACTCGCAATAGGAAGCCCTTTGTTTGGTAAAAGTCCCCACTTATCATGGTATTCTTTATCTCAACAAGAAACATAATGGTTTACTTGTTTACATGCATGGCAGATATATTCAGAGCTGGGCTTAGGAACTGTGAACTCCTTTTCATTTGAAATGCTTCCAGCAGGCAGGTTATTAGCTGAGGGGGAACAAGCAGTTGGACACACATAAAATTTAAATCTGCCTTGCTTAGATTGGCAAAAATGAATGTTATTTCATCCACTGGGAAAATGTTTTACTTCCTGCTCAGATACTTTTGGAAGAAAATCACAAGCTCATTTGTAGCCATCATATATGTATGTATATATTTTTTTAGAGTTAAGTGGTATGTCTACAGAAACGTATTTGTTACTTTATACCAGTTATTTTCCACTAATATTAATTATTTTATTAGCTTGTCTTTACTTCTTCAATTTTACTTTGCTTACTATAAAATGTGACTGATGGTTTTACATTATTTATACTGAATGTGTGGCTGGAATCTAGCCCTTGATGTACCTTGGATAGAACTGCTTTGGTTTCTGGAATTGATTTTTAAATACCTTACACATCCGGAACTGCAGAACTACCAAAGCACTGTGTTCTTGAACTCTGAAAATAAACAAAAACTACCGTGTTAGAAAACTGCTTTATTAAAGCCTTTTTTAGCAATCTTATGTCAACAAAGTCTTTCATAGTGTGCAGTATTAAGCTTGCTGGATACACAATGCAAATGCTGCACAAAGAATGTGCGTTGTATTAAAGGAGCTGGAGCACGGGAGTCTGAGGGAGTTATTTTTCTGTACTCCTCGGCAGTAGCGGACTGTGTGTACCACATAGGATCTAAACTTACTGCAGAGGCAGCCAGTTTCCATATCACACTAACTACAAGGTGGGGGGTCACTTCAAACAGGACTAAAAGAAAGAGAAGGCAAGTAAGCGAACTGCTCACCCCGATGCCACAGGATTTGTTATACGGACCTACCTCAGCAATGCGCTGCAGCCAGCACAGGAGTGAGGAAGGAACAGAAATTGTTAAGATGGGGAAAATGGGTCTGGAAATCTGATAAATTCACCAAAAGAATAGATGTCCAAAGATTTGTCTGTCTAGACCAGTGGACAGCTACAAATGGGATTTAGTGGCTCATGCAAATGGATACAGTGCAATGAAATATTATGATGGAGTAATGTTTGGCATAGACAGAGGATTTTATTTTACTTGTAGGACATATTTTATGATTTATGAAGATATTGGAAATCTACTTTGTTTTCTTCTTCCTTGTTCATAGTTTACGTTACTTATTTTACAATGTGTTCAGGCACACATTGTACTTTTTTTCTGTCTGCTCCAAACTTTCCTATAGCCCAAGCTGTGCTTAAAGCCAAGTCCTGCAATTCAGCCTAGTCAGTGCACAACTAAAACTGAGCAGTGCAGGGAAGGCCTTCAGAATTTGTTTGAAGTAAGGGCGAAATCATCACAATCTGCAAAATTTCTTCTTTGGGCTCACAGTATCCATACATTGTCCATAGAAAAAGCCCTAAAAAACCCAACTTTCTAATGTAGTTTGCCATTGTTAAGTTTTGCACTATTTTCATGAAAGTGTCTGCATAAAGTCATATTCTGGAAAATAACAGAATCTTCTATCCTCAACCAATGGGATGCTTTCAGAGGAAAGCCCTCAGCCAAGCCAGAGTGACAGCCATGCTGAACTGTACAGCAGTACAGACAAAAAATAATTTTTAATGTGTTTCTTGGCACTTAGTTCTTTCTTCACATTTATTAAAACAATTGCTTCCAGTTCTTTCTATATTTTTTATTTAGGCTGGTGATTAAAACATTCTTGTAAAGTTGAAGTGATTAAACATTTCAGCCTTTTAAAGCACGTGCTTACACTAAAAAATGAAAACATCTCTCATTAGGGTAAGTATGGTCAGCCTTATTTTTCATACCCCTCCCTCATCTTGAACTTTTAATGTAGGCTTCTAAAAGCTTCCTTGTTTTTTCTTTTTTTTGGAGAATGGGGGTATTGGGGTTTTTTAATTGGTTTGTTTGTTTGTTTGTTTTTTGGTTTGGGGTTTTTGCTCTGTTTTAGCAAATGCACCACACCCATTTGTTTGTTATTAAAAGCTTATGGATACATCACCAGAGACTAAAAATAGAATATTTCCTTTTGTATAGATACTAAAAATATTATGTCTGATTAGGACTTCTCCTAAAAAGCACCTTCTGGGTTAGTCAAGTTTCTGCATGCACAGTCATAGATAGCCAAGGCTTGGTAACCCAGCCCCAGGGATAAAATTTGCCTGGTGATGTTAGAATGTATTCATTAGAAGATAATTTCTACACATAACTTCTGTCTGTTATTTTAATGTCAGAAGCAAAAATGTCTATCTACATCCCAAGTCACCTGGAGGAATATGTAATTCCTTGAGAAAAGAAAATACAAGGCTAAACTGAAGCAATGCTGCTGCACCATGCTACAGCACAGTGCACTCCAGAGGAATCTGCAGCAGTGCTACAGGTCAGAGCATAAGTGTATTTTTGAACAAACCTCCTGGTTGTTCCCAGTCACTGTGCTTAGGTTCACAGCACAGAGTGGTCTAAGAGCACATTCCATAAACATGTTTTGGATGAAACTAAGCCAGATGTGCTCCAGGACTGCACCTAATTTGCTCACAGGTAGCTAACAGGTCCCAGACCCAGTCACAAGCTAGACCAAAGCAAACCCCCTCTGACACACGCCTAGCCCTCAGGATCAACAGATTTGCTCCACTGATCTGCTCATACCAGACTATACTACCTGCTACCATACACATAACTTCTGTGACCAGCACTAATTTTGCCATATGGAAAGATGTTTATGTGAATGAAAACACAGCAGTGGATTTCAGAGCAGATTAAGATCTCCTGTCACAAACAGAAGCACTGCTTACTGGACGCGGTAGTTTGCTGAGAGTCAAGGCTTCAGCTGAAGGACAATGTCTGAGTAGATGCACGGAGGAAGTCCTGACACTTCCACACAGGATCATTTGCTGCACGCGGCTACTTTCCTTCAAACCTGTCACCATTGCAGCAGACATCTGTGAGTGTGACTGCACAAATAAAAAACCTCTGTTTCAAATCACTGCCCTGTGTTGTTGTGAATGTCCATCACAGGAAAATATCCTAAGAATGCATGGAAAGAGTACTGGAAAAAAAATTACATGTATAATGATAAGGTGGCAGGCAATGGCACATCTCCGCGAGAGTAACACAGGCCCTTCAGTATTTCTGTTTGCCATTAGACAGGGACAAGACAGACCTTTGTTTCTGAATCTCAGGGATTGCTTTTTTCTTTGTTGCCCCAGTTAGGTCTAGTAAAAGACACCAGCTCTGCTTGCAAGCCTTGACTCGGTTGTAAACTTAGATCGTCCAAGCTACAACAACAAGAGGACAAACTCCACATAGTGCAAATGTAATTTGCAGGGTCAGCATGAAACTGATCCTGCCTCTTGGATGAAGAGAGAGCTATATATGTTGTGTCACATCCACAGAGCTGCCAGCACCTGCTAAGAACCTTCAACACAAACTGAAGCCAAAGTGAGCTGAGGTCACGCTTCAGGCATGCCAGGATGGATGAAGTCATTGTGTTCAGCCACTCTGGCTAAATGCAGCGGCGATGTACACATATCACACACCCACAGTCCTCTGTCCATCCTCTGTTCCAGTTGTCCTTGGTCCTGCATTATGGAGGATATCCAGGAAAGGTAGCCTCTTGGCTGCATGAAACAGCTACAAAACTGATTTCCACAATGTTAGATTGCGTACGAACATCGTATGCATGGCCAGAATTTAGGCCATCATATTTTCAAGGTTTTTCAGAGGGTATTAAATATGGCTTAAATTCATCTTTGAAACAAGTGGGTGAAGTACATATTATAATAATAATTTAGTTCTACTGACATCCCTAATGGGAAGACAAATGTTGCAGAAATCTTTACTAAACAGAAGAATGACTTTGGCATGTCAGCTCTCCATCATTAGATCTGAGGAAACAAAATGTTTATTGTTTCCAGGTCTCTGAGGTCTTAAAAAAATAAAAAATCTTGGATTTTTGGCAGCTGAAAATAAGAGCTTCCAATTCAGACAAAAGAATTATTGTTTCTGGTTTTCATCCAAAAAATTAAATACAAAATAAAAAGTAATATCCTTCTGTCTGTACCTTAATACCAATGAAGTGTATACTTTAGTTTTCTACTCCTCATCTTTATTTGTGGATAGATTTTTCTTCTTTTGCTTTGCTCATCTTCACTGTATCACAAGAGCGCATGATGTGTGACATCTCTTCACTCTGCCATTTGGCTGCACACATCCAGGAATTGACACTGTAGCAAAAGGTCATCAGTCCTATAAAACTGGTATGATCTTGACACAGAAACTCACACTCTTTCATGTTAGAGGGACAGCTTCTATTATGTTGTTTGGTGTCCAGCATACCATAGAAGTAAATGCAGCTGTTTCATTTTGGAGCCAGTAGACAGTTCCCATGAGCATCAATAAAATGACAACTGTTTGACTCGTGATGTCTGCTTGTCCCCTCTGTGTGTCTCTCTACTTTTCCTACCCCTGGCCTATGCACCCTGCCCATGGCCCACCACAGCCTGCAAAACTTGATGGAAATATGCTCAATTCTTCTCTGGAGAGGAGTCGCCTTCCTAGTGTCAGCCTTGCAAGGCCCTTCGCATAACTCCAAAGCACCATTGGAGAGAGATCCCTCCATCTCTTCTCTATCCTGCACAACACACACGGCAGAAGGATCTCGGTTGTCCTCTGCCAGTTCAAACAAAGGATGGTCAGGAGGAATGAGTATTCCCATTACCATCCTTTTCTACCGCACAAATGATGATCATTTATAGTAATTTACAATAATACAGCTTTGGAAAATATATATTGGAGGGGAAAGTGTTGTTTTAAGAACTACACGGAATTTTCAACATTCAACTGTTGAAAAGCACAGTCAATTTTTAGTGGTAAAATATTTAAATCCCTGCATATTTGACAGATTATTCCATGTGAATAATGATGATTTGTTGTAAATGTCACCATAGCAGCTGCATATAAATATACATAGTCTAGTCTGACTTCAGAATAAAGTAAGCTTTATCTTTATTACCTGCTACGCCACCAAGAATAGAAGTATTCCCTTTGTATTCTTGAGAAACGAGACCCAAAGTTTGCCCTTCTTTTTCTTTCACTTAAATAGTGAGAAAATTGCAATGTAAGCTAGCCAGAAAATGTTGGCAATTGCATGTTGGATAGACTTGAGGGGTGAAATATGAGAATTCCAGAGACAAAAAAGAAGGATGTTGTCAAGAACAGAAATTTAGACTTGGTAGCCACCCTCCTAGAGATGATAAAAAAAGGCATGAAAACGAGTTAAGTTTCCAAGGAGAGAGTTAGAAAAGGAGAAAGGAAGCAGTGGAAGAAGAAAGCCTTGAGACACCAAGAAAGGAAGAGGAGAGGCAGTAAGTGAAAAGAGCAGAGGAGAGTAAGTAGAGTGGCTTCAGAAGCATTAGGAAATCAGAGTTAGGAGCAACTCAGTTGTCCAAAGGAGTGAGTGAACACAGAAGATCAGGGATGGAGAAGCAGCAAGAGAAATCCCCTTAAGAAACATGAAAACACTGCAGGAAAGCTGGTGCAGAAAAGGCAGTCCCTGAGACAGGGAATGAAGAGGAGTTAGAAAATGACAGAGTCCATGAGGGAACCTCTCTGTTCTCTTTGCATGTGGCCATGCCACCTCTGCCCCTCTGGCATAGTCTGGAAGGAGATGTGATGGCAGGTTGCATGGATGTTAATGTAATTGAGGATCTTTATTTCCTACTCTCACAGAGAAGTTACGTTGCTTTAGATCCATCCTGAGGATGAAAGAAACCTTTCCTTGTATTGTTGTGGCTATCTCATGCTGAGAGCAGGGTTGGAACAAGCTCTTTTTTCACTTAGGCTCTCTACACCACCCATGTGAAGGCATTTAAAGGTAGTGTCTAAGCTGGGGGTCAGGTCTCTCCACCTCCCACACAGTCAGCAGAACAAGAGAGGTTGCTCCAGGCAGAAATTCAGGACCCCCAGCACAAATTTCTTTCTTGACTTCCCTCTGGCCGGTTTAGGGGACCTGAGGACTCCAGCCCCCAGAGCATTAGAGATCCACCACCAACTCTCCCAAGCCAGCTCCAGACTTCTTATGCTTAAATCAAAAGCTATAGGCAAAAGGTAGTCATAAGCTTAACCTCGTATGTCTACCAGGACTCCTTTTATCTCTTTTTACTTTTTTTAAGTGGGTCATTTCTTAAACACTCTTCACTTGGATTAAAAATGGTGAGTATATCAATCACTTGTAAATTTGAAAATGCTTAAAACACATATGCAAAATAATAGGAAGCTAACTTAAGTATTTTGTGGTGTAAGGTATTAACAGAAGTTTAGCATGTTGTCCTTTAAAAAAAGCTAACATTGTACACGTTGGAGCAGAAATATCATAGGTCCTGTTTCAATTAAACAACTTCATTGAAAGAGCCATAGCATGAACATTGAATGCTAGTATTTATTGAAAGTGATAAATTATCCAAGGATTATACTTTATAAACATGAGACTCAATGTCTAGGAAAAAATGTAATAACTACCTTAAGTATATTTAAAAAACAAGCTGTTCCGTGAGTAGTTAACAGAGCCTGAGCCCCTGTATGTTTGTGTCTTATATCCTCTGCACGTTCCCACTGTATTAACCCTATTCATCTCTCACGTCTCCACTTGATGATCCCTTTTGGCAAGAGAGAGAGCAGCCTAAAGCTGCCCAGAGCCCTGGGTGAGCTGGCTGATGCGTGGCCACGAGTGTTTGCATGCACCCAGGCGTTGCGAGGCAGAAGCAAAGCTGACTTTGCCGAACAGGGGCCGAGTTACCTGGAAGAACAAATAAGCTTTTTCTCTTCTATGCAACCACAGATTTTCATGGCAGTTATTGGAACTTAATGATGTTTGGGATTTCTCCTCCTTTCTCAAATGTGGTTGAAATTGGCCTGAATTTTTCTGGGGAGATGAAGGGGTAGTGGGGGCGAGAGAGTGAGAGAAAACAGGGCTAAAAATAACGTTTGGATTTTTCCAGACTATTTATCCTGAAACATTAGCAAATGAAATACGTAAAGTAATACTTCCCCCCCCCC
>VZTH01003410.1:715214-734147 GCA_013397815.1 Aleadryas rufinucha | reverse complement strand
CCCCCCCCACTAAAAACACACAGTAACAGAAACAAATGGATTATTTTTGGTTTGATCTAGTAATACATTTTCATATGCAATGACATCTGCATTTTTTTTGCTTCAGAGTACATATACAGAGTATACTTTGAGGTCTGTATTTTTCAACTCCCGAAAGGATGGACAACACACTAGGAAACCATTTGGACAGCAGGGGGGAAGACCACTGTCCAGTGAGTGGATTATTATGGATATAAGCCCACAGCTGTGTGAGGAGCACATTGATAGAACCACATCTGTTTACATCAGCTGAGGATCTATCATTTATCTGAAACAGTATGTTTCCCAAGACTGCCTAACTGATTTGGACTTAATACTTGATTACATGGTTATTTTAAGAACTCTGCAATGCCTCATAAGAGAAATCCTGCTGTCTTCAGCACTCTTGTCTAATTTATACTCTAGGTTCCTCAACTCTTCCTGATTACTATGTATTTACAAACTAAAGGGACTTTTTTAATAGTCTGTGCCATTGTGTTCACACTACTCATCAGTGAAGCTAGTTACAATTTTGGGGAGCTAAAAGCCTTTGTTTAAAGTAAATAGACTCAAAGGCTGGGGCATGGGCATAACTGACAGTAGTAGGGCTTGGAATGAAATTCAAGTCCTACATGCTAATGCCAAAACCAAGATACAGTAAGTTCAGGGCAGCCCTGGCTGCTTCTGATGCTCTGATGCCATAAATAAATGTCAATTACTATTTATGAGAAAATTACCTTCCCTCGAGTTCATACTTTCACACTAGTTTCAGTTTGGCTACTGCCTCTTAATTATAAATCTGTCCTCTCTTTTCCATGCCTGCCTCCATGGCTCTTATGGAAGGTTACAGAGGTGCAGCACACCAGATCAGCATGTGCTGGATAAGATGTAGACACGTCTAGCAAAGGTTTTGATGTTCTGTATGCTGTAATTTATAGTTTTCACAAGTGTCACTCCAAGGGAAGATATTTACCCCCATACACATTTAACTCTGCCTTTTCTTGTAGCACACCACCTCCTGTATTTCTTTACATTCTTCTTCTGATTTAGTATCTCTCCACTGTTTTGCTGTTCTTGTTTCCTTACAGAATACCACCATTTTATACATTTAGATATCTATGGTGAAAAAAAAAGCAAAAGAAAATGGATCAGTATAAACATTGGCTTTGCAGAGACCTGTAATGGGCAAATGGCCAAGGAAACTCTGCTGCAAAGTAAGCGAAGAAGCCAAAACTTTTAACTTTCACTGCCTCCAATACACATCAGCCTAACGTTCATTTCATCAGGAAAAAATCAGACTTAGAAATCTAATTGCATTGACCTTCAGGGGTGTTTTCAACTTGCTGTCACTCCAAAGTCAATAATACAAACTCTCAGAACAGGATCTTAGCGCCCATAGTCCCTTGCTCTGCTTTTAAAAATTAATGACAGTGCATCTGTCCATAGTCCAGATCTCAAGATGCCAAACTTTTATTCTCTTTTTTGTTCCCAGAGGAATGTTGTTGGATGCATGGATGGGGCTGAGAGTTTTGTTCAGATCAGCTTTTTGTGTATGCACTATTTCACATTGAAAAAGTTAAGAATCGTATGTATGGAGAATGAACAACTATAGGAAAATAATGGTTTTGTCTGTACTTGATTTCTTACATATTCAGTTACTTTCTGAAGATATCATATGAACTATTGTACTCCAAATGCACTTTGGTGTAGACATCTACCAACACAATAATCAGTTGTGTTTACATTACAATCAGACTTGACTCACGCCTGTAAATTCATCCCATTTTACGCACTTACATACAGATTTTCTCCCCACTTTTTCCCCCAACAGACCACATAAAATAAAAGGATGATTCATAAAATGTGATATGAAATCTGCAAAAGTTGCAAAGTATCAGGATAAGGCTGCCGCTTAAGGTAGAAAAATAACTGGTAGCTGGGATTAGGAGGTGGTCACCTGTGGACCAACTCTGGAGGAAGATCTGGGGTACTCTCAATATATTTTAGCACTAGAAACAGAAAGAAATTTGAATGGTGACCCTCAGGCATTCCACACCTCAGTCTAGATTGTGAATCAGCCAAGATAAAATGGGCTTTTAAGAAATGGCAAAAGAGAGCAAGCATGCAATGCCATTATATTTTACATAGTGGGTTAAAATCACTTCAGACAAAAGTAAGGCTTGAATGTGCAGCTTTGGGAGCTGAAGGTACCTGTATTCCAAATCTCAGTCAGTTGGATTTCAACATGTAGAAATGACAACTGCAACTCTTGCTCTCTGTGGACAGGTTTGCTCTTGAGATTCTTTAAAACATAGGAGATTTTGAACACCAATTTTTCATGAAATTTGGATGAAATGCCATTTGGGTGAAGAAAAAAAGAAGGATCAGAGACAAGCAACAAAACCAAAATTATTTCAGGTAGAGACAGCATTTGAAGCACTGAAATTGCCTGTCCCTAGTCTTGCCACAATACTTCTGAGGCTGGTGTGGAGGAATTGATAATTTTGATTACACAGCTCTACAGCAGCCCTCTTAGATGAATTGAAAACTGTGGAAAACACATCACACCCTCAAACACTTACCAGTTTGTATGGAAGGCCAAGTGACTTGACTCACAGTACAGCAGTGCACTAAAAGCCTGTACCGTTGGAAGCACAAACGGTCTCCTGATTTGATGTAAAGCACTAGGAAGCAAAATCATCAGGCAAAGATCACAGGTGTTCACAGGAATGTAAATTCAATGAAAACTACCCAGAGGTTGAATTTAACTGGCAATCACAGCATAGTTTTGCCAGGTCTAATAGTTACTCACCATGCTAAAAATCTAAATGCAACAGTACAGCAAAATAATAATTAAAAAAAAAAATGCAGTCAGGAAAACAGCACCAAAACCTCACAAGGAAATATAACTGGTATAAAAGTCCTAAAATAAACACTTTGCCAAATACTTGTTGGCAAGGACAAGTTTTCATTTAAGTTCATAAAATGAAAAAAAAAAATTCTAGGACTTATTATTTGTTTTCTGTGTAGACTTTGCCTGTATGAAAGGTGTCATGCTTTTTCTTTATTATCCTTTTAAATTGATGAAGTTTAGATTTTCTTCCACTCTGAAATTGTCCTGGAACCCTGCACCAGAAAGACTGTGGATGGAAAGTAAGCATAAAGAGTTTAATAACACAAGTGTCACAAAATGATAATTAATTTATGCAAAATTCCATAATAAATGCACATTGTAAGATTGTAGTGTTGTGATAAATATATTTCTTTAAAAATTAACACTCATGCAGTAGATTATCTTTTTTTTCTGTATTCTTTAAATGTTCTGACTTCAAATTTCAAAATGCTTTTCTATGTCAATGACAATCTTAATAAACTACAATTAGTTCCACAAGGCACTTTCTGATGCACAAGCCCCTGGCTTGATTGCGGTGAATGGTGGGTATTTCCTGTGTTTAAGTCCACATATGGATTGAGTAAGGCAGTGGCAGAGAGACTACTGTTTTCCTTCACTACATCTTCATTTCTTTTTCAGAGGGTAAGCCTTTTTTGTTTTTCCTGGCTCTGTTGTCAAAACATTGACCAGAGTTTTGGCTCATGGTGTTGGAATACGAGGCCAAAACAATCCTCTGGAAACCAGTGTGGCAAAATGTATTTTAAATCTATACATTCACCATTCAACCATGGAAGTAACCACGCCCACTGCCCCACTCTGTGGTTTAAAAACAACATGGGTTTGCCCCCAGAACGGTTTGATTTATTTGACAAGCTTTTTCAAGCTGGGTATATCAACATTTAAACTGTTCTGAGGCTTGGCTTCCTACATCACATGTATAGCAAGCATTAAAACACACTCTAATCACTTTCTGCCTCTATTAAACTAGACAAGGTGAATGCATTGTGCATTCTGCAAGATTTCTTTGAAAATCTGTCAGTCTCTCCAAAGACAGATAAGCTACAGTGACTGTTGTTTTTGGGATTTTTTTTCTCAAAAACTTACAATTAGAGCCTTTTAAATATTACCTTTATTACATCCTTTTTGGAAAATGCATTGTTATGATGAATATGTAGACCTAATTGCTGGTTCTGACATACTAAAGTCCAATGCAAAACAGTAAAAGATGACATATTATAGAGACTTCTTCATAAAATGCAGGAGCATGCACAAGTACACCATGACAATGCAAAATATTTTCTTGCATTATTAGGTTCCTGGAGCAACTCTCTTTCCTCAGGGGTAACAAGGAATGCAAACAAAACTTGGATGTAAAAATGAAATCAGGACAAGACCAATTTTGCACACATGATTGGGAAAAATTAAAGTATAGAGATGGTGTGTGGTAGATTAAATAATCTTTCCAAACAGAATCTAATATTCTAAGTACTGGGGTGTAATTCCCCTGAACCAGAATTCCGGTATAATTTACTCGCAGCTTTTTTTGTTCTATTTTTTGTGTTGGGTACCACATCACTGAGCCGGGCCTCTGTTGGTGTAGCTCGCATGGACATGATCTGTATAAGTCACATACAGAAATATATTCATAGGCATGCAACAATAAGCCTACATTTGAGGTAAGTGGTGGCTGTCCCTTGAACCACCTATAAGTGATCCGTGTGACATTTGAACCAAACTTAAATATCCCGCCCGAATTTACTCCCAAACGGCACGGCGGGAACGAAGGAGCAGGCCAGGAAGCGCCTTTCGCCATTAAATCAAGCATAAACTTCGCAGCCAAACCTGTTTCATTTGTGCGTGCTGCAGAAAGCTTTACAAGGGCTGGCGGGGGAAATATATATGTCTGTGAATGCAGCCACACGTGTCACGGTTCCTGCGGTTCCCTCCCCCAGCGCAGGGCTCCCGTGCCCAGCTCCCGCTCCCGCACAGGGGCAGCGCGCGGGGAAGCGCCAGCCCTAATTGAAAGAAAAGCAAAAGCAATTAGCCCGGGGGGAGGGCACTGCGCTTGATTGGCCGCTGCTGATGGATGTCCCTCCGCCTCCGGAGGCCACCGCGGCCCCAGCCCCGGCCCCGCCACATCTCGGGCCCCCGGCGCGGCGGCGAGGTGGGACCCGGCCGGGCTCGGCCCCGCCTGGGGATGCTCGCTCACCTCTGCCCGCAAACTCCCGCCCCCAGAGCGCCCGTTTGTCCTCCTTCAGCCTATTCCCGACGGCCTTCCTCACAAAAACTGTATAACCCCAGTGCTGGATTTTAGTGGTTTAAAACGGAGACCTAAAGAAAGGGGGGGGGGGAAAGAAGTAGCGTTTCAACTAACTCCATGAGCCCGAGATGCGAGAGTAAGAGAGAAGAGAAAGGGGGAAGGACGAAAAGCTGGAAGTATCAGCGGGAATAGCAAATAGCTTTGTTTTCACTCCCAGACACCATAACTTGTTTTACGATTAGCGATCTGTTTAAAGATTTGTCCTGGAAGTACTTGATATTAGGTTACAAAAGGTTACGCTAATTGCATTAAGCCATAATGACCCATGACGCACTGCAAAGACAGAGAAATCATGCATCTTCCTTAAAGAAATAAATGTAATAAATAAGTAATAAAATTAAAATTTAACTAAAGCATAAAATAAAATAAAATAAAATAAAATAAAATAAAATAAAATAAAATAAATAAAATAAAAGTGGGTGCACGGCAGGGCGACAGGGCGGGCGGCACAGGACTCCCGTCGGAGGCAGCAGGGCGGGAGGCAGCGCCCCCGTTCCGGTGGGCTCCAGCCCCGGCCCCGGGAGCCCTCCCGAGTACCCTCTCCCCCCGCCCGGCACTGCCCCGGCGGGAGAGCGTGTGGCGGCCCTGGGCGCAGCCGCCTGCGTTATGGTCCGGAATTAAATGTGTCTACTAATAATCTATAGTCTCGCTCGCCGGGGCAGAGCAGACAAACAAAATTGTCATTCCAAATGAAAAGAAAACACTATTTCTTAGAAGTGTTTAGGAGGGTGCACAGCGGGGCATATTTTCTTTCTTACTGGCAAGAGTTTGTAACTGGATCCCTTAACATTACTGAGAACATGAAAACATGAAACAAAAGTATTGATCCAAGAATTCGCCGAAGAAAAGTATCCAAATACACACTGGTTTATTTGAATTTTTTTAAAGGTTACATCAGATGTTTGCGGGGGAAGTCCAAGCTTGTGATACAGCCCCTGCGTGCCCCACTCAAATATACGTGGAGGAAAGTGTCATTTTTGTTGTTAAATTTACATTATGTTCACTTTAATAGCATCAACTGCTAGATAGATCTAGGCATAATGGCATTTAAGAGGAAAATAGCAATCATCTTCAGAGGACTGCAGCATAATGGAGGAACCTAATTAATTTAACTTTGCAGTCTTCCATAATGGCTGCACTTTATCATTTCCACAGATGGAGCTTGAAGGAATTAACAATGCTGTTTATCCCAGCAGACATCTCTGACTGTGGTTAGCCAGTGGCAGATTTCCCACTTAAAGATGCATTTCTTCACTTGAGGGAAACCAATCCGAGCCCTGGCAATAGCTGTTGAAACTTGCTATTACTATATGTGTGTGGGATATTGAAAACCTGAGAAAATGCACAACATGTGTCTCTTTATGGTCTCATCAAGTGACGCTGGAAGAAGACAGAGTGCTTCCTTGCTTACCAGAGCCAAGGCTTTTCCAGTACCATTTCAGTTTCTCTTCCTTTATTTTTCCCTTCACTATAATTTTTTTTTCTTTACAACGTATCCTGCAAATCTACTTTTTTTCCTTTAAAAAACTCAGTACGTGTCTGTTTCTAGATGCCTAGAATTCAACCGCTCTCCTAGATGATTTGCAATGTTTACACACTTTTTATGCTTGGGAAACCTGAGTATACTTGAAGTAAGCACTCCTCCACACACAAAACACAGTAAAAACCGGATTATTTGAACAAGTTGATTGTTTATTATTTCAGGAAACAATGCATTTTCCACGCTGCCATATTCTAGGGTGCACACGCACTCACACCCTCCAGTCACTCGTGGGTGTCAGAGGGGAATAGGAAAGGAGAGATATGCCATGATACCAACCTAGGGATGAACCACAGCAATTAAATGCTCTACACCATTACCTGTACAGCTGGGCTATTAAAAAGTGTTGTTTGGCACCTTTGAGAGGGGTATTTGTTACCCCAGCAGCAGGGACCCGAGGAGTCAGCCGCAGCAGTGAAACAGTGAACTAGATGAGCACATTGTCGACACGGTTGTCTCTTCCCCCTCCTGTACAAAGATAAACGTTTTGCAGGGGCTCGGAGACAAGGATGGTTCTGAGTTCTATGTGCCTATGTATTCGAGGTGGATCTTAAACTGTACTGCCTTTTTTTTTTTTTTTTTAAGTTTATTGGCATTCGGAGTTTAGTGTTGCTATTGGTTTGGGGGAGGGGTTGAAGCGGGGTGGAAAAGGGCGGGTTTGCGTACTTCCGAGTGCCTGGCAAACAAAACTCCCATCCTTGAACTTAGACCTTACCACTGCCCAAAATGACAACCTGATACCGTTCTTACACCCTGACAGATAAAACATCTTTTCTATCCCTCGTTTGCACGCAGCAGCGTCCAAGAGAAACCAGCTCACGGACGGAAAAATGCCGGGCTGCTGGTAAAATTCATACAGCTCTCAGTTGCTATAAAATAAAGGTTAACGGCAGTCCAGGAGCCATCTGGGCTGCTTGCGCCGTGTTATTTAGGAAGGCAGGTTTGATTCCAAACCTGAATTTATTCATCTGGCAGGTATCTCCACCAGCAGCCAGTGGAGTCACAATGAATATCTACGTCATAAGAAACACTCATTTCTCTCCTTGTCAGAAGAAGTCCCTGGCTGCTGGGAGCACGGCGAGGAGAAGCGCCTGCGTTTCATCCCAGCCAGGAGTGCACGGCGGCTCCGACCCCACGGCTCCGTCAGGCAGGTACGGCAGGAAGAGTGCTGGGATTTGAGCAGGTGACGTGCGCAGTGACGCGAGCCCAGCTAATGAGGAGATAGTGATGCCGGTTCGCTAACCGGTTCGAAGTCCTGGGCATTGACCATCTGAAAATAACCTGGCGTATCTATGTGTCTATACGTCCATGGGGAAGAGAAAAAAAAAAATTAAAAGAAATATAAGGAAGAACGGGCATAGAAAGTAGCGCACGGAATCTCAGGCTCCGGCTGGCACGTAGCTGAAGTCTGAGCGAGGGGCAAAACGCGAGGTGCAACTGCGTGGAAATCTGTTACACCAGAAAAAAGAAAAAGAAAACAAACGAACAACAAACAATCGGCAGCCAAAACTCGGGGAGAAAGGAAAATAGACACGGCTGCACAGTGAATCCCGCAGACGCATGCCGGCATGGCAGCGCCTACGAGCCGGCCGCACCTGCTCTCCCCGCGGATCCCCCCCCAGACCCGCCGGGTCCCCGTGGGTGCCCACAGGCTGTCGGTGCTGGAGAGCCGAGGGGGAGCTCTGCGGTCGCCTGGGGCAGGGGTGCGGGTGCTGCCGGGTGTCAGTGATGCGGACGCTGCGGGTGGTTAAGTTTTGCTTATGATGTAGGATTACGCCGCTGTGGGACCATGACCCTCTGCAAATCCCGCCCGTGTTCCAGCCCCTTCTTTACTTTATAGTCACATATTCCCGGTGATACTGATTTCACTGAAAATAAAGTTGTTGGTTTTTTTTAACCGGCAAAGTGTAGCTATTAAAAAGACAGAACAAAAATCCCAGCGGGAAGCCTTCCCGCATGCTGCAGGATCCCACTGTTCCCTCGGCGGTGCGGGAGGGCCGTGACGGCCCCCGCCGCCCCCGCGCCCCGCACAGAGTGGTGGGCGGGGGAGGAGCGGCCGCCTCCCGCTCCGTGCTCTGCTCCCGCCTCGGCCGCTCCTCCCCTCGGCTCGGGGAGAATCGCCTGGGAATCCAGCAGGACTTTCCTGTTTACCCGGCCCCAGTGGCCCCTGCTGGTGCTACCGCTGGTGCCGGCGCCCCAGGGAGGGGAACAGAGGAGCGGGAGCAGAGGGAGACTGTGGCGGAGGTGGTCAGTCAGGAGATGGGAAGGCTGCAAGGCCAGGTGCTCTGTAGTTGGGACCTGGGCTGTTCTTGTCCTGCTCAGCCAGGGAACAGAGCTGCTGTGCGCAGGCAGCAGCATCCTCCCCCTGCCTTGCCTCAACGGCCGGAGGCCAAACCTCCCTGGTGTTCCCGCAGAGCTGACCTGCAGCAGGGACATCAGGGCCCCAGCAGAAGTTCTAACGCTCCCCCCGCCTTCCTCACTCATCACCTGGCAACTCAGGCTCCCTTCAGCTCCTTTCACAGCGCAAGCCGCTCATGCAGAGCGGCCGGGCCGGGGCAGGGCTGGGCCGGCCCCAGGTAGAGTGCGGAGCAGGGCGGCTGCGGCGGGCGGGGAGGCTGCGAACGCCTCCCCTGGCTCTTCCCGCCGCCGAGAGCCCTCCGTCCGAAGCTTGAAACGGGGAGATCACGTAAATCTTAAAATCTCCTATGAAAATTAATAAAAACACACAAAATCCTAGACAGTCCATAGCAGCTGATTTTTATCTACCGTTTTACGCGCTTCATTATCCACCTAAATATAACCACCCCGTGATTTAATGTAGTTCACGGAGACCACAGGCATTTTTCGCTTCCCTTAGCCTTTTCATTCTAGCGCTGTCAGTGGCCTGACTTCAGTCTTCTCTCAACATTTGACTGTATCTGGGGGCTGGGATAAGACTCAGGAGGAAGACATAGACTGCATTCGATGTATTTGTCTCGGTGCCACTTCAAACCAACTTGGGGAACCCCAAGGCCTTCAACCCCTGTTTTTAGGTACTCGTCCCCGTTCCTTCGTTGTCTGTCACCGTTATGTCCCGCCAGGCAGTTTCTCTGGAAGCTGGAGACCCCGGTCGGGCTTGCGGGAGGCGGGGGTTGGCTTTAATCAGCGTAGTCAGAAAACCAGAATCAGGTGTGGATTTGTTTCAGGGCATGTTTGCATCAATCAGTATTTTCGTTACAATCTTGTCAACAGTTTTAATTCAAAGCGTATGCTAAAGCCAAAGAAACTGAGCCGTACAAGAGAGAGAGTTATTTTTAGAAAAATATTGTTAAACAAATTGGCATGGATGAAATATTCTGATGGTACTAGAGGCTAATGTTTTTTTCTTAGCTTTAGCGACAGCGAGATGGCTCGATGCTGTGTGGCAGCGGGGTCTGTAATTTTAGCGAGCTTCGACCGTGGCCTGCCAATGCACAGAGGAGCGCCACATCTCCTCCTGAACCTTTCCTTGTCCGTCTGTGCCAAGCGCAGACAGAACCCTGCGCTTTGCCCAGCGCCGGCAGCAGCGGTGCGAGCACTGAGGGTCTGCGAGCGAGGTCACAGAGGCAGCCCCTGCGCGCCTTGGGGCGTTCCGCGCCGCCCCGCACACCCCTTCCTTCACCGCGCCTTCCCGCGCAGCGCCCCACTTGCAGCTCCCCGGGGACCCGCGGCGTCACCCCGACGCTGCGGGCAGAGAGGGGTGGGAGCCCTCATCGACTGCCCGGGCTTTGCGCGGCAGGCGGCGGAGAGGCTGTACGCGTGTTTGCGGGGGGCGGCCGATGCCAGGCGCGGAGAGCCGCGAGGCGCATCTCCCGCGGAGCCAGGCCCGGCTCAGCCACCCCACCGCCCCACCTGCGAGGTTAAACTCACCGGGTGAAAGGCTAACGCGACGGAAAAGCGCTCCTACCTGCGCTGTATTTTTGGTTTAGCTATTTGCGTGGGGCTGGGGAGCCCAGCTGCTCGGACGCCCTGCGTGCGTCTGGCCGACTCTTTTCGCTCCCACTCTCCGGCATCCCCAGCTCACTTTTCACATCAAATAGGCTATTAACTGTTGATCCTGTCTGTTCATTCCAGGTTTACCAGTGATGTTTCCTGCACACTGAACTCCCCCCCTCACCGCCCTCACTTCTATCCCACTTCGCATTTAAACACGACCCGGTAGATCTGAATTTCTGTCGAAAACGTAATTTTGAACATATGCACTCATTCGTCTCTCCGCGCTTGGCCTCACACCGAAATCCCTCTCGGAGGAGGGACCTAACGTTTTAGATGCTCCAGAAGAGCGTTGAATTTTTGGCTTGCTTACATCTTTCAGCGAGCGAGCCAGAACGAGACCTATTAAAGCACTGACTAATGCCTGCGAAGACAATTTCCATAACTTCAAAAATCTTACGCGACTATTGGCAATGTCTGCGCTCAAGCGCTGCAAACAGCCAAAGGGATCAGTGAGACATTAGCTACTCCCGTTTAGAACGTTATTAAGCAGGAGCAGTGACTCAGACTTCAGCCGAATAGGTTTGGCGTTTTCCTCTTTCCTATACGATCTCCTAACTTCCTTTCCTGGCCTCAAGAAACCACTGGAGTGACGGAATGCAGTGTTGGAGGAGCATCCCCAGGATGCCACAGGAGGTCCCCTCAGCGAAACAGGGGGTCGGTCCATGGTGGGTGGAAGGGGATGATTTCATGCATGGTCGCACCCCAGTCCCGGCCCACCATCCGGCTTCCCCGAAACCTCGCTGGCGCGGGGGGAGGGGGCGGCGAGGCGGCAGAGCCGCCGGGTAGGTCCCTGCCATGTCCTTCGGAGCATCACTCAAGGGCTCCGTGTCTCTTGTGGGACCTCAAGCCCGGAAAGTCCCACCAAACAGCCAGGAAGGGGAGTGTTCAAAACACTGGGCTCAGCATCCCCAGGCCGGCTCCGCGCTTCCCCAGGCCCGCGGAGGCGGAGCGGGGCGGGCGGCGAGAGCGGCTCGGCTGGGACAGCTGCGGCCGGGAGGCACCGCTTCCCCCTACGCCCTGGTTTGTTCCTAGCACATTTGCACTGCCGAATTTAATAGTGGGAAAATATTTACCTAAAATTCGCCGTTTCGTTAAGTTTTTGGACAATAAATTCTCTTTCCAGAGCATTTCCAGACATGTGTTCAGAAGGGGCTTGAACAAACTCGGAGATGGTAATCTTAAATTCAAGTAATTCTCCCCAGGTATCTAAGGATGATACTTTTTCCTATTAACCTGTCAGAAATGTGTTGCAATGCCTTCATATAATTTTACTCATTAAAAGAATACAATTATTTTATTTTGTCATCATTACAATAAATATTTGCCTTGTTAGTTACTATTTTCTTCGAAGACATTTGAACCTCCTGTTACAAACACTATTTTCCTCAAATATACTAAGAATTTTTCTTTATTAGTGAGGATATAGGTAATGACAGATAAACAAGACTTCACATTGTCGGCAAAAATGATTAAATTACATAGACCAGCCTCTCGGACTGCTGGGAGTTAAATCGAGTAATAATGTTCTAAAGAAAAACAAAGAATGTGAAATACATATAAGTTTCCCAAGACTCCTTTGATTAGACTTCTGTACCTGATAAACTGCACTTCAAAATTTGCAACAGTGACTGTACTTAACTACTTTTACAAACGGTCTTATGTTAAATAATGCACGAGTCCATGTTTGCAGAATATGACATTAAACAAGTGGCTTGTCACTCTGAATGGTTCAGCCTCCCGTTTATACCTATGTTAGGTACACAAGCTTCTGATTTCAGGCCTTTACTGATGAAAAACCTCATCTACAGTTGTGGAGAGAAAAAAGTTAAGGGTGTTCTTCCACTGCTCATGGAGTATTCAGTTTTAAAATATTAATGAGCTAAGGCATAATTAAAATTACCAGACAGTTTAAAATATAGGATTTCAGTGATAATCTACTTTATAATCTGGTTTTAGCCAGTTATTTCATGGACAAAAGTTCTGTAGATCCATGTATTCATAAACAGCTCGGTGGGTAGTTTCATTAAAACCTAAGTGTCTACAGTGTTAGATCTTAGGCAGCATTCGAGATTAATTTTCAGATACTGAAAAAATAGTGCTCAAAAGTCATTGGAAGTCAGAGGGACTTCTCCCACTGACCTGGTCTGCAGCGACACAATTAGCAGATTATGAAACTGGAAGACGATCTTATCTGGTCCTCCAGATAATGCTAAATTGCTGCTTTTCCCATCTACCTCCATCTTCATTAGTCCTAGACAACTACGTATCAAAAAGATAACGACAAAGTAATGCATTATCGGGGGGTGGGGGATGAGCAGCATAGCAGAGGGAAAAATATTTGAAATTATATTTAAATCATCCTATCACATGGAATATAACAAACATTGGAGGTATTGAAAACATGAGCATTACGTATCAACATTGTTTCTTTTGGGGAGTTAAATAAAGTATAACCAAGAGTTAGAAGATGAGACAGGTTAACATTTGAATGGACTATTTGTTATTTGTCTTTTCGTGGGACCTTCTAAAGGAGTAGGTGGAGGTCTGTTGTCACCTCTGGTTCACACGCATGGCATTATGGGTGCCAGTTTGTACTGGATCCCAACATCATCTGTCTCATAAATGTTTCCAGGTTCCATTAGAAGCCATTATGCACCAGCTGAATATTGTCTTTTTTCTTAGTAATCAAAAACTTGCTTTTAATTATATCTACAGCTAGCTAAGGATGGCATCTGACCCTGAAACTGAAAAGCTGAGTTTTATTTGTCCTTCTTTGCGTGAATAAGTTAGGTTCATACTCATGGCAGTGCTTTTGTTCATAACAAAATGCCCGTCTGTGACTGAAGGAATCAAAGTCTGAAAAGACTTTGAGGGAGACAAAAGAACATTTACGAACTAAGGAGGTCCCTTTTTATACTGCCTTTCTAGTATGAAACTTAAGTAAAACATATTTTAGAAACTGAATGTAAACTTAAGTTGCTTCTAGAAAGTTAAGCCCGAGTGCTGGGGTTTTTTTAACTCATCAGGGCAAGGTAGCAGCACACTACAGTAGACCTGCTTCCGAAAGAAAATGTCACACAGATAAGACACAACAATGTCCCTGGTAATGAACTCAAATCCTCCAGTCTCTTAAACCACACTGTATTCTTGAATGATTAATTTTGTATTTGAATGGCTTGCTTAGTTGAAAGAAGTGTAAAGTCAGCTCCCTACTGGCAAAATATCTGAGGAGGTTACAGAATGCTGTTTATTCCAGCTAGTGTCTGGAATAAATTATGTTCAAGAAATTGGCTCCTGATACTCCTATTTCAGATGAGAATTTGTATAGAGTGCTAAGTCCTAACACTTCTGGCCAAACCATAGGCTTCATTATGATTTGCCATTCATCATACCTGCCAGGAGCTCTCAGACTTGGAGAGGTGCTTGTTTTGAGGAGTGAAAGAATAACAGAAGAGAAACTGTTTACCTTGGCATTACTGTCAGTTCTCAAAGGCATCCGTCTTTCAAATCTCAGGGCTATGAGTTGTCAGACCTAATATGCTTTCTTACTATTCCTACTGAAATTCATTAGCTACGTAAGGAAGACCCACACTAGTTTTAACTGACACTATAGGTTGAATAAACCACTTAACATTTCAGAGGTTTCTATTGCAGATAAGGGGATAAATGGCAGCAGGTGACCTGACAGCTCTTGGGGTGGGAGGGAGTTTTCACAACTGGTTTTTAACCCAGTAGCAACAGCAGATGCTTGTCAACTCATTAGACTGGACTCTAGGAAGCAGGATGGCAATCTGACTGCTCTTCTAAACATTTTGATCTATAAGCCATGTTTACCAATTTCCTATTGTGAAGGGTAATTATGCTGATTTTTTACTCAGTGCCTAACTATTATATAAGCATCACTTGATTCTTCTCACAACATTAACAGCTCAAAACCCTGCAGAAAAGGAAAGCTAAAAGAAACACTGCAAAGCCAAACCTAAGACAACCCACATCACTTACCGCCACAATGTCCAGGGCTTCCTGTAGGAAGGAGCTCCACTCTTTTACTTTCATAAGCAGGTTGAGGGCTCTCGTGAGATCATGGTCCTCCTTGGAGCTGTATTGCCAGCATTCTCACATGCCTGTGCAACAATTCTGCTCATGCTGCAGCTGACATTGACATTTTATTCTGAGGTATCCAACACAAAAATAAGAGCATACCTGGGGAATTAGATGTGCTCTAGCAGACACCTTCTTAAATATTTTCGGTATGTGTAGTTTTTGAATACTCTACTACTTGCTCAAAATTACTAAATACATAGGAAATATGAATCTTTGAAATTTTTCTACCAGCAAGATTTCTAGGTGAAAAAGGACAGAATTTGGACACACACTTAGCCCCACACCTGACTTTGAAAAAAGGCTTCATGCCAGAGTAGATAGTCAATCAAGGATCATGAATTTCTGAAGAATCTGCTCTGTACAAGGTAGAACATGAGCTGCACATGTCTATTCCATAAGTCCAGGACAAAGTATGTTGCAGAGATGTGGTTTTCCATTTTGCTTCTAGAGGTTTTTACGGAATCACATGTGCACTTCTCCATTACACATTCCACTACAAGGGAGCAAGTGGACCTGCGACTTTACCTTTCTTGAGTCTTTCTCATAATCCGTGAACCAAAATTTTTACAGTCTAGAGATCACATTCTCACCGCATGTATGCTACAGCAATTTAATCTGCTTCCCTGCAGTATAAAAATCCATTATCCCATCGTTGTGTTAAAAGGTGAGTTTTGGCTACTGGATTTAGTGGGAATTAAAAGAAACTCTGTTTTGTATCTTAAAATTATATCAAACTAGAAATACAATGTTCAAGTAATACAAGTACAATGAAAATTTAAAAAAATATATACATACAAACGTGCCATATTTGTCAAGTCAAAATACAGCCTAATGGATTCATTTAACTTCAGAAGAATGTGGACTCCATCTCTGTCAGTATTTTGTACATGGCCCCAAGTGTGACATTTTACTAACTCTCACCCTTTAGTTTATAGGACTGGAGAAGAAACAAGTGGAGGAAAAAACCCTTAAATTGTTAAAAAGTTTAAATGGATTCCATGTGGTTTGTGTCCTTCAGGACAAACATTAGATATTCTAGTGATTTAAATGGCATTGCTTGTATATCTACATAACTGCTTGTGGGAACATAATTTCAATTTCTTTAAAGGTAGAGATATGTTTTTTACTTTCTGAAACTGGCATAAAAGCACACCAAGAAAGATGGGAAAAGAAAATAGTGGGAGACTATGTATTGAAGACAAAGAAATGGAATGGAAGCACTTGAAGCAATGGCAACTTTTTTTTTTTTTTCCTTCTGGTTTAAGGAAGACGAAAGAGAGGAGGAGAAGGCCTGGACTGCGGTGTTCATATTTACAGTATAGGAAAAAAAAACCCAGCAGCTATGCTTGCTTCCATGTCTGGACCAGGCTGCCAGAGTGAGCAGGGCTTTCATTGGAATGCCGTGCTACACACCTTATGCAGGGTCTAAGTTCATGTCTCCGGGATGGGGAAGTGAAGAGGATGTTCTACCACTGTTCCGCAGTGACTTTGTACCCGAAGTATAAGACATATGGAATCTGATCCATGCTTTCTCTCTTCACGGGTAGTGAGGAGGGGTGGATGTGTACAAACTCGGATTTTAGGGATGATGCCAAGTCCGCAGGGTCAGGTGCCATATGTCTAGCACAGCTTCTCTCAGTGCAGCCTTCCCATGCAGACCTTGACGCCTTGACTCATTTGTGCCTTCAGCGACGGCTTTACCCACGGGGGTGAGGAGCGGTGTCAGACAAGCCCCTGGGGCCGGGGGATGCTGCCGATACCTTTCCGACTGCCCACCCTGCAGCCCCGGCGCTGCCAGGACTGCGACGGAGCTGCCAGCCGGGCTCGGGGTGTTTAACCTGCAGCCATCCCTTACCTCCCGGCAGCGCCGCAGGAAGCCGGGATTCCTCAGGGCCCATCCTTTCCTCGCTAATAACACCTTAATTCTTAGAAATAAAAGAAAATTTAAAAATAATAATAATAATATTAATAATAATNTCGCCCGGCGCCGCGGAGCCCCGGTGCCGGCCGGGGGCCGCCGGGCGCTGCGGCGCGTCGGCAGCGCTGAACGCGTGTTTTGTGTCACAGGGTAACAATCTGTGCACGCTTCGCCGTGCTGTGATGCGTGTCCGCCTTCGCCCCGCTCCCGGGGCTGCCGGCTGCGGGCACGGCAAGTGTCAGGGGATGTGTCCGGGTCTCCGGCGAGGAGCGTGCAGCTCCTCCTCCGACGGACGGGGAAAAGCGACCGATGCCGGGGCACCGACGGCGACCCCGCCGACCGCGACCTCACCAGTGTCCCGGGCACGGCCCCGCTGGGGCAGCCGCCTCCCTGTCGGGAGTCCGCTGGCTGCCGGCCTCCAGCGGGTCAGGGCACGGAGGGATGAACTCCTGTCCTCTCCCCTCTCCGCTCCGCGCATCCCAGCACCGGGGGAGGAGAGTGCTGAGCATTGGCAGCAGGGAAGGGGTGCACCCACAGGTGTACCCTTCCTCAGCTCACTTTCTGGGGTTCTTATTTCTCCCGCCGTCACCTAAGACCTTCAAAAAGATGGATGGATATGGCTACTTATGAGATGGTTGTGATCTCTGTTGTTCATCTTGGAGAAAAAGCTTGTGTTTTTTTTCTGGAAATACTCTGTTCTTTAAAACTATACTTAATTTGGCAGTTTTTCTATCAGAAAGTCAAAGATCAGAGTTTTCTTCAATTATGAAAATATAACAGGAGGCTTCCCCCCTCCCCTCGCCTTTTTTTTCCCTGTTAGACTCCTAGGGGCATAGTGTTGTGTTTAAATTGCAGAGTAGTTCCCACTGACTTTTACTTGCAAGACACTGTTATGGTCACATATGCTCCAGCAAAATGTAGTATGAACAGCAGCACCAGACAGTGGCTACATTTGAAGACTCACACTTTCCATAATAATTTAAAATAAAAATATGGTTATAAGAAGAGAACGAATGGTCATTCAGTGTTGTCTGTAAAAAGAGTGGTGTGTGGAAAGTCCCTATGAAACAATTTTCAGATTAGAGCTGTTCATTCTCTGCCAAAAGCTGTGTAAGCACGAACCATAATGAGGGTGGTTGTAGGATCATGGAGTAATCATGGAGCAGGTAGTCCAGCTGCAGCAGAAAGTAAGAGACAGAAGGGCAATATGTATGGAAATGTCCCTAACTGAGGACTGCAGCTCATGGAGGTAGCTGGCACATCTTCTGAAGGCTAGTCTAGATACATTCCTTCCAAACCTTTGTTCTAGCTTGTACACAACGTATTCTACCGTGTATTTAAGTGTGAGATAAAACACAGGTATGTGTGTACTTCAACAACCTTTTAAAATGTATGGATTACTTTTTCTGAATGTTTCACCAGTTCTCAAAATTGTAGAAATTATGATAGCATCAATAAAAATATTTATAACCCATCTAACTAGAAACTAAGTCACTGGTTCCTTACAGCTGTGTTGTTTATTCCAAGCTTGATGTTTCCTTCCTAATTTTCTTCATTAGCTACATCTTCCCGTGTAGACTGAATCCAAAAAAGGGTAGGAAGAAAAAGGAGGAAGAAAGTCACTCTTTCTTGCTTGTGGCTTCTTGTGCTGCAAAACTTGTCACTATGGGCAAGGTGAGGGATGGACTCTGGCAGGAGAACTGTAAAGTCTTCAAAGGTCGTTTGAACAGTTTCTCCAAGTCAGCCAGAAACTGGGGCCCTCTTGCATCCTGTGCATTTTGAGAATTTTAGGTTATTCTCTTTGTTTCTCTCATTCAATTTCTTAATTAGAGAATCCAAAAATATTAGTGCTCAAAATAACCTTGCCTTCTAGATTTAGAGAGAGGGAGAGTGATACGAAATTAAGAGTTTAAATTGAATTAAGAAGCTTGAGGTTTTTTTCCTTTCTCTCATTTTTACTCTTTTTATCTTTGACTGTTTAATCTGATATACCAAACTTCATAAGATAATGATTTCTCAGATGTCTGGACACTTTTAGTGCTCTGGGGTTTGGGGTTTTTTTGGTTTAGTTTGGTTTGGTTTGGTTTGTTTTTTTTTTTGTTTGTTTGTTTTTGTTTTTTTTTTTT
>VZTH01003410.1:431624-715110 GCA_013397815.1 Aleadryas rufinucha | reverse complement strand
TTTGTTTTTTTGTTTTTTGTTTCTTTTTTTCTTTGTGACATGGAGTATCTTCTCACTCTGTCTGAGATTGCTAATCCTACTGCATGGACCTAGGAAGTAAAATATGAATTTACCATTAAGTTTCATTATATGGGTCAAACTACCATGAAAAGGCTCTAGTGGTTGGACCAAGAAAAATATGTCTGGATTTGATGGTGTGACAGTGCACTGTGGCTGCCTGGCAGTGACACTGGAGGGGCAGTTCTTGGGGGAGCCTAGGGGCAGCTGCTGTCCATAATCAAACCCTGGGCAGGGGAGGGGGCGTGGGCAGTGCAGGCAGTCAGTGCCTCAGTCTGCCTAGGGCCCCCACTGTGCCGGGCTGCCTGGAAAAATCACGGAGGTGAACTCCCACCCTATGAGGTGGGTCTGCATTCTTGCAGCTCCCCTTATAACGAAGTGAGCTAGGAGAAAGCTCTTTTTATTTATAAGAACGGAAATTGTGTGTAAAGTCCTTAAAAACAAGGAGGCCACAGCTGGGTACTTCATATGCTTTTAAAAGCTTTTCCAACGCGAAGTTGTTTCTCTGTCCTTCCCATGCTGTTTCCATAGCGAGTCACACCTACTGCTACTTTAGGCAATTGGCCTAATTCCTGAGATTTTTGAGTTTTAATTACTCAGCTCAATAGCTTGAGTGCTTTATCATCTGAATATTGAAGAGGATTGCACAGTGTTGTGTTTATAAAATTTTCTATCTTTTAGGTTGTATTGTTCTCGAAAGCAAAACATTATGTTCAGAATGATAATGTAATTAATTCTTCACTTTTTCCTTTATTATGAAATATTATTTATAATAACTTATATATAACATTATTTGATAAGTGAAACTATTTTTATAATAATTGTAAAAATCATGTTCTATAGATAATAACCATTGTCTATTCTGTTTTTCACACTTAATATGTTACTACAGTCAATAATATGTAACAATAATTAAAGTTTTGTCTTGAGCTGTGATGGCAAAAAAGATTGCAAGACCATTAGGATAAGCAAACAAGAAGTGTGACTGTTGCTAGAGGACAGACATTTAATGACTGAACTTCATCTGTGTTTTGCTCTTGTGTGTTTTGGTTTTTTCATAAATGTATATAAAGTTCATTCTCGTTGGTAGATACAGTTTGGAGTCATGGAGAACTGAAAGTAAATACTGTTGTTTGACTAGGTGCATTTTTTGCTGACAAAAAACACATAATACATCTTTGTGTAGTTGTGTAAGCAGAACCTATTTATCAAGGTTCCAAATCCTTAAGTGTTCAGTTTTTATTATGTTAAGAATGATGAGTTGCTGAATTCATTTTCATGCAAACATAGTCTGGAAGAAATCAGAGAAAGATGTCATCTGTCAAGAAAAAGATATGACAAAGTTGAACAGAACAGCATTTAAAAATGGTTTTTAGCATTGTTTCCCAAGAAACTGGGAGTCCTATAAATATTCTTACAATAATTTTCTTCTCATCTCCTGTAATAGTCCAATGGCAATTGTCCAAATTTGGCAACAATTTATTGGTGGGGTTTAATTTCATCAGGAGTGACTGCTGGCTAGAAAAGAGAGAGAGGTCCCAGCCAGTGCTTCCTCACTGGACCCACTCATAGCAGGGATGGCCCCACAGGAAGCTGGGCAGTGCCTTCCCTGGGATTACTCCTGAGAGACAAGAGCTTGAGGATGTAGAACAGAAACATGAAGGAAAGCTGGCATCGTTAGGTAAAACCAGTATCGTTTCTGCTTTAAAATTAGTTTTCAGTTAGTCAATTGTGGGTATTTCTGGTCACCATGGGCCAGGCTTCCAAGGGTATTTAGGTGGCTAAAGGTGCAGCTGGGTCTTTATTGTAATTTACAAGGGTGCTCACAGTATAAACAAACAGACAAACAAATAAATGTAAATGGCTGTAGATGCTTAGGCTGATGTGGTGCCTTTAAATATCCCTTTGGATCTCACATTGATGGATTTGACAGTTCAGTGGTACTGGCCTTCTGCTTTTCTCAGTCTTAGGACCATTCATGCTGTTTCATTTGGACTTCAGAGACAGAGACTGAAGGATATCCCATTCTCAGACATGAGTCCAAATGAAGGAAATAGACTACTTGCACCTACTAGTGAAACTCACCCCAATTTCCAGTAATTACCTCTACTGTGTGAAGAGAAGCAGAAGTATTTGTAGATATTGATCTGTTGTAAAGATTGAAAATAAAATGCTTCTTGCGGTATGTGAATGTTGTGACTTACCAGTGAAAATTTTGGTTGATCTCAAGAGACAGGAAGGTTTCCTTATTGTATGATGGGTAAAGAAGAAAGTGGCATCCTTTGCCTTACTGATGGTGGTGTGAGGAAGGTCACTGCTATGCACATTGAGTTGGTGGTTGATCCATTGTGGGAACTGCAAGTGGCACTCACATGGAGACACCAGAGACATGGCTCTGTGCCACACAAGGGCAACTACACTGCTCCCAAGGGCAAGGTGAGTCCAGAGGCAGCTGGGGGGTTCTCACAGAGCATGGGACCTCAGCTGACCCTAACCCAGTGCTTGGGTCCCCCTCACTAGGAGATGCCAAGACTTTGGCCTCTTAGTCTCCTGGTTGAACATTAGCATTCCTTAGCCAGGATGACTGACTTGCATCCATGCTTTATGTAACCCATCCTATCTGTGTGTATTTTTCTGCTCTCTGGGATGCTGTGGCTTCCACTACTGAAAATACTGCTGGTACCGTTTCTTATTTGAATGCTTTTACTGGCTTGGTGGAAGCCTAGGTTTTAATGAAGGTTGTTACAATTTCAGACTCAAATTTATCTGATTTATTTTTAAAATAAATAAAACTTTAGAAAATTATAAAACTAAGACATTTCACCTAGAGAAAAAGTACTTTAACTGCTCTGTGTAAACCTTAAAACCTCTACATGTGACCTGTATTAATTATAACTGGCAAACTTTTACCTGTTTGAACTGAATTATGCAGAAGCAGTACAGTTGCTTGTTGTTAGACCACAAACTTTTATAGACTGCATATATTTTACAAACTACTTTAAAAGGACATGTAAAATAATAAGTAAGGCCCTACCTTTAATCTAAATTTATAATAGGTGTAGAAAGGCTTCTTAAAGCACATATATAATTACTGATCATTAGAAACATTGTACAGAACCACACGGGTTGAAAGAAAGCTTTGTTTGTAGAAGCTTCTTTCCTGAGCTAGGTAAGTATTCCAGTTTCATGTTAGGATTCGTAGCTCAACATTTTTTCTTGTACATATTTCATATTCTTTATTAACCATGACACTTTTAGACTAAGAGTGTTAATCTGTGGGTCCCCCCCCACCTTTTGTAGTGTGTTTGACACATAGAAAACAGGAAACAGATTTATTGCTCGAAGAAATTATGACAAAGGAATTGTCTGTTGCCTTCTGGTTTTGTTCTTTGTTAATGATACATAAATAAAACCAGAGAAATTCTAACTTTTTGATGATAAAGATCCTATGGAATGCTAGGAGCAGAGCTGTTTTATCCTTATTTGAAGCAAAGTTCACCTTGTAAAATGTAATTTTATTAATTTTTAAAAGCAGAAGTTTTATGTTTTCACCTTATGAATATTCCTTATTTCCTGTCCTGAACGGTTAGTGTGTTTTCCTGCTGAACACTTTCAACCTACATTTCAGATACAAATAAAGTTGATCCCACTGGGTAGTTCAAACATAGTATTAATTTTGTAAGTAATTTAGAAAAGAAATTCTGGCAAGCAAGTAGCCAGTATAATTTTAACATTGTTCTACAGCTTGACTTTTGTGTGCAGTTAGTATTCAATGAAAAATATGATCTTTTGCTATGTTTGGAGAGCTCTGCTTTTAGAATAACATTATTGCTTTAAATTTTTATATGTATATCTCTCCCACATTAGCCTTTTGTGGAGCTTTCTGACTGAGGCGCCTTGTTGGGTGTTTGTGTGAGGGAGATTGAACTTAGAAATTTGCCTGTTGCAGGCACCAGGTTTCATACCTGATGCACATACCAGGTGCATCCTAATTCCAGTTCAAAACCATTCCTGACCATTGGATGCAGGAAGCAACTCAAAGACCTTGTCAGGGCAGTTTTTGAAACAGTTCTATTTCAGGTTTAGATCTTATAAAAGCAATGGCAAATTATTTACTTCATTTTTTTCAGTTCTCCAATCTTACATCATTACCCTTCTGAGGTGCGCTTTAACTTTTGAACACTACATTGTCAGGCTTTTTTCTCCACCTCAGGAGAGGTTTCTTTGTATTTGACCATCTCTTCCAACACTGCGAGACCGGAGAGCTCTTCTGAGCTTGTTGAAATTAGCAACCAGCAGATTCCCATAAAGACATGCCAACATCTTTTACCTTTGTTTGTTTCTTCAGGTAGGACTTTTTTGTCATCCTCACTCCACTTTCTCCAAATGTCTCAACAAGTGTGCTAATCAGGCAGAATCATTTTCTAGGTTGCTTCCACTTGAGGTGAATAGCAAGGAGAGTGGTGAAGAACTGCTCAAGAGTCTTATGATACAAGTCACCAGACAATAAAATGACAAATGAAATTCTGCAGAGATAAGTGTGGACTGCTAAAACTCAGTTAAAATAGTTGTAGCTGTACATGGAAAGTGACTGGCACTGGGCTGTCCCTCACCTTTCAGAAATGAGGTCTTGGCATCTCAGATAATTCCAAGAAAATTTGTTCAGTTCTCAGTAATTTCCCCAAAAGTGAATGTTCAGAACTGCTAGGAACCAAAAAAAATTACATAGGCTTCAGAAGGAGAATAGACAAGTACTTGAGAGAGCTATACTGAGGGTTACTAGACAGAAGAACTCCATCTGTCTCACGAAACCCTTCGAACTGAAATAGCAGGAAACTGGCAAAATGCAGCGAAAATGGCATATGCTTGTTCTATTCTTGCTCTTCTGTGTCCAGTTATGGCTGTTGGAGAAAGCACCAGGAGGATTGTTCGTCTCAACCAGTTTCGTGGCCCTTGTGTTCTCAACACCTTTTTCATGTTAGATTTAGTGGTATATGGGAGAAATGGGGCACAAACTCTATTGCCGAGTAGTTCCTTCAAGACACACTTAGGCTTTCAGTGTGATAGCAATTTTATAAATGTAATAAGGATTCAGAAAGTAGCACAGATGTATTTCTCAGACTCTCACTGATATCATTTGCCTGTGATGTATTTTTTGTGTTCATAGTGCCTCACTTCTACCTTCTTTCTTGCCTCCTTTTGCTCATGAGTCTCTTCAGTTATTCTGGTCCAACACCCAATGAGATTCCTGTGTAGGCAGATGAGACCTCATGTTTCCTTACCAGAAACTTCTCAGTGAAGTTAAAAATGTTAGGGAAATACCATAGTTCAATCTTTAAAATAAAGTTAAAATTATTACCTATATAACAAAAAAACCCCTTGATATTTAATTTATATTATTTACTTATAAAGAATGAGATTACTTTGCTGCTAGACCTAGACTTAACAGTGAGTGTAAGTGCCATGGGTTTTAAACGTGCCTGTCCGGGACACTAGAAGGCTTGTTCTATTTTTATATAAAGGAAAGCTTACCAATAAAACTGAAAACTTTCAGCCCCCACTTCCACAGGTTTACTTCAGCCACAAGTCCCAACACCCCGTGTGTTTCTGCTTGATGGTAGTGGAAAAAAAGATCTGTTGAGATGAACATGGATTTTTATGGGGATGCAGAAATAGTGACCTACCTCCTGTGGTGTTGTACAATGTGTTACCTACATGCTGCATGCCCACAGAGCAGTCTGGGGGATTGCACACCCCCAGAGTCTCTGTCTGGTCTGTGTCAGCACTGCATTTGGTGTGGGATGCCTTCCAGCAGATGTGCATGTTAGGTCCCACACATCTGGGCACCTATCTGTTTTGCTGGTGTCCCTGAGGCTCAGTGGAAAGCAGGATGCTGTATTGCATCTGCAGGCATTGCAGGCTGAATCAGAGGTGGTCTTCAGTCACAGCCCTGGAGTTAATTGTTTATAAAGCTGCTGAAAGGTCCCTACTAAATTTCATTTTTTAAAAATACCTTTCCCTCTTCTGTTTTATTTCCTTCCTCTTTTTTTCCCTCTTTCTTTTTGGTTTTCAGCTGTTACACTTGGCAAGTTTCTTTCCCAGCATTTGGAAATAATTGTTTTCTAAATGCTACCCAGGTTATCTGCCAAATTTAACACCTTAAAAGGAAGCGGGGGTGGGGAACGAGAGACCTACCTGGGAATGGAGCGAATGTAGTGAGTCTTTAGAAAGTGCTGAAAAGGAAACTTACCAAACATAGCACCTAAAATCAAAACCATCGAGTTCCCTCACATTAACTGTAAAATACCACATGCTATCATCTACAGGGTAAAAAACGGTCATTTTGCCCAGCCTCGTAACCTCTTTTTTTATTTTCTCTACCAAAAGATAAAGCACGTGTGGCTTTTGGGTTTTTTTTTTCTTTTAACAAATGTGTATAGTTTGGGGAGATACAATTTTTTCATGGTGTTACTAGAAAAATCCTACCAGTTCCTGAGAAAGCATAAGAAAATAAGAGCAAAGCAGAAGCCACTGATGGCACTAAGAATGCCCTTATCTTGGAGACTTTGCAATGGCCTAATCAACCGTGAGGTTGTAAGACAGGATTGATTTTGCTGGTGGCACAGGAACAGGATAAAAAGTTTAATTCCTTCTCCTTGGTGATGGAAGGGGTAAGGTAGCCCAAGATATTGTTGTGCTGTTGTTGGTGCTGTTTCTGATCACTGTGAGTGTCGTCAGGGGCTCAGTGCAGCTGCATGTGTGTTACAGCAGCCCTGGGACAGCTCCAAGATGTGGATTAGTGGCAGTGTAGGTCTTGCATGGGAAATGCACAGCTTTTATGAAGAACAGCTTGGCAAGCATAAGCAATCAGGTTCCTTTTCCTTAAATGTAGGTGTCTAGGTGCCAGGGGTCAGCCATGGCCATTTACATTTTGGTCACCCTTGCGTTTGGTACTCTGTCTGCAAGCGGTCAGCCTCCACTGGTACCTTTCAGCCCTAAGAGATTATTTCTCAGATGTTTTTAACATCTGCTTCCTGGGTGATCGGCCACTGGCTTTTGCCAGGTTTTCAGGTGGGTGCTCGAGTGGGGACAGCACTTCCATGCCAAGGAGCTCATTGAAGCTCCTGCCACGTCTGCAGTGTGGCTGGGAGGGGCCAGCAGCCACCCTGTGCCTGGCGGGAGAGGCACACGTTCAGATCCATGTGTGTGGGGAACATTGCACGGCTTTGGCTAACATTTCAGAAAGCAGGGAATAAAAATCCCCCGTAAACCACTTTCTGTACTTCTTTCTGGTTTTTTTTTTATTTCCTTTAAAATGGTAGTAGCTGTTTGGAAAGAGGACTGCCGGTTATCATGCCAGGTACCATAGTACTTCTTTAGCTGGTGGGACTCGTAATACTGTCGGGTATTTAACAATAATAATATTTTACCAAGCAAATGACTTCTAAAGTAGTAGAGAAGAAAAAAAGGTGATATATACTTTCATGACTTCCCTTCAATTTAGATCTTGTCTTTTTCAATAATTTGAGTTTTTGTCCTACTCATATTCGATGGCACATTTTGCATATGACAGCTTCTCTGTAATAGATACTCTGTGTAATTTAGATGTATTTGTGATACATTAACAACTCAAGGGAATTTAATTAGTTTTTGTAAAACTTTACTAAAAGTTAAAAATAACCTAAGATGACAATTAGAATAAGGATAACTAAGTTGCTCTTGTGTAAAAGTTGAATTTTTCAAAATTAAAGTTATTTAATTATATTGTAGATCAGCTGTTCTGTATTAACGTCTAAGCCCTCATGCTACTGTGGCTTGATTCTGCTGCCAGAGGTCTCTGGTGTCTTCTGAGAAAGACAAGTCTTTGCCCCTAGCAGTGTGGGTGGGTATATATAGGAGCTTTTAGTAAACCTCTTTTGCAGTGACATGAAGTGCAGCATATGTCAGGGCAGAAATCACAAGAGTAGGCTCTTTTAACACTGGTGTGTTATAGGAATCTTTTCCAGAGAGAGAAAATATTTGCCACAGCAGCTCCTGCAAGTTAGGTCGCCTAATTACGGTTGAACTATAATATACACTAAAACATATATGCTTTTTCCTTCTGGCCTTCAATAGAAAATTACCAGTCTTGGTAAAGTTTTCTTTCCATTAGTAAAGAGATTACATCAATTGACTTTTGAATATTTTTCCATTAGAAAAGGCTCCATTTTATTCTCTCGCTGAAGTGGCAGACTTTCAGTTTGTGCGGTTTTTCCATTTATTGAATTTTGCAATAAAAGAGTTTTTGAAACAGATGTCAGTCATTGCTTAGGAGTGGGGCATTGTTAGAGACGTTTTTTCTTCTCTCTCTTTTTTTTTTTAAGTTAGAAGGAATTCTTGTCCTTCCCCTCCCTAACTTTAATTGTCACTCTTTAAAGCCATGAATAATTTTCTAACCTGTAATCTGATGTCAGAACAAATATAAGCACCAAACCCTGATTTCATAGAAATATTGCAGATTGACCATTGTTCTCAGCAGGAGCAGGACTGGATTTGATCTCTCAATTGTAAACCAGAAAGAAGGGAGTGGATGCATTGCAGAAGCATGGTTCATATTGGGATCTTCCTTAGGGTGTGGAGTGGACCTGTTAACACTTTCTTGATGCTTAGATTTTATAGAAGTAGCCAAATGTGTGCAATGAGTAGTGTCCAAAAAACTGGGTTAGAAGGGATTTTTTTTATTTTCTTGCTAGAGTCTTATCCAGGTAGAAAGATAAAGAATAAGATTTTGGGTTGTGATCCTAAATTATATATGTTTCATATGCAGAGTGGTCTTAGGACAAAGTGAGTATCTTCAGACCATATCTTCACCTGTCACAGAAGAAGAAAGTGCTATTCACATTTCTGTGTGTATAACTTGTGTGTGTGTGCATATATATATATATATATACACACTTTAAAAAATCAGATTTTCATTTTTATTCTTTATTGACAGTATTTCCCCCATGTATTTAAAAAAAGCGCCAATTTTTCTAATGAGGAAAATGTTTAAATTATGCCAATGAATAATTCTGAATTTTAAGAAGTTTACAGGATTTTATTCTAAAGCAAATTGTCCATGGAAGGAAACCATTTTTTGGGTTGATATCTGTTTGTAAGCCTTTGTTGTTTCATCTCGGTGCTTCACCGTTACTTTTAACATCAAAGAACACCCTTTCTGAAGGTGAGAGAACACAAAGCATCCCATATTTATAATTTATGGGGCCTAGGACTGTGACCTAATGTAAACTTGAAGAGATTTAGTATAAAAATATCCTTAGCTTGAGGGCAACGTTTGAAAACTTTGTGGATTTTCTTTTTTATCCTGGCTTAGTCTACAATCATATTTCTTTGTTATTATTTCCTCTTAGCATTAAAGTACAATTGACATTGATAGATATCAGGGGAAGGCTGAGCTTCCAAAAAAAAAAAAGAAGAAAAAAGGAAAGACACAGAAGAAGAGATGTTTTGTTGGCACAGAAATAGTGACAGTAGAAGAGTTCCTGGCTGCCTTTTATTCTGCAGACACTGAGCACAACGGGGCTCTTGCTGCCTACTTTTGGCTTGTGTGGATTTGCAATAAACAGCCCAGCTATGTGTTTATTTTCAAGACTGATTCAATTCTTCAAAGACAACTGCTCCCAACTTGTGAATACTTGTTAGTTACTTGAAAGTTGCAGAAGTGAAGATCAGCTCCTAGTTTCATGCCAACAAATTAATCCGACGATGTGGTACTGTCTTTTCCACAGGTGTGGGTGTACTGGGACTGTCTGAACCTCCCTGTAACTAATAGCCCATATATAATTTGGAAGGAGAAATCTTCAATGGAAGACCCCGAGGGAATAAATGGGAAGTCTGTAAGTAAACAATTTGTCAGTCCAGAGAAAAAAAGTTGCAGCTTTTAAAGTGCAATTATTTTTGTGGCAACCAAGCGAATTAAAGTCTTTGAGAGCTACATGCACTTTTAGTGATTGGAAGAAGCAGTGAATGATGAAATTAATTGAGAGATGGAGGCTTATGCTAAAGCTATAGAAAATTAAGTATAGCTTTAAAAATATTTGTCTTCGGTGATTCATATTACAAAATGATAGTTGTTGCTTTCTTTAAGAAATTTTTGGCCTGCTGCATTTACATCGTTAATATTTTTATCTTTTAGAGAGTTTTCGTCCCATTATTTAAAGCTATTTCTCTTTGCCTGTGTGAATATATGCAAACACTGCTTCTGGGAGAAGTGAGTGCAACTTCTAGCTGCAAAGTCATAATAACAGTGGCAAAAAAATGTAGTACATTGTTGTTTCTTGTAAATGCCTGTGTATAGAGTCACAATAATAAGAAATTTTGAAAACTATCAGGTACAATTAAGAATGTTTTGTGCATGGTCAAATGATTAGTTGTGTGTTTTGGATTTGTTACTTTAGTTTGTGACATCATTCTTGGCACTCAGTGAAATTCAAAATGCTACATATATGTTTTTATTCTGAATTGTTTAACAGAAACTGTGCATATTGAAATTGCCTTTTTTTTACCAGTTGTAAAATAAGTCCAAAACCTGCTATTTAGTAAATTTAATTATATTTATTTGCTGCATTTTTTCTGATGTGTTTATTTTCTACATTTGACAGTACTCTCTGTGTTATCTCTCACTCTTCCCTTTGTATTCTGTTTCTATATCCAGTTTCCCTGATGCTTCCATTAGGTTTTCATGTAGCAACAGAGTAGAAAAAACCAAGCTCCTTAACAATAAGCCTGTTGTGTTGTATGGTTTCGTTACACTTCATGTGTAGTGTAATTTTTGCTGTCTGGAGCAATACGGCTTTGATTATTTTCCAATGTTCATTTGTTCCACAGTCTTGTCTCTATGTGTACGTTTGGATATTTATCCATCCCTGCTACCGCCACGTGTGGACAGGACCAGTTAACTCTTAGGGAAGAGGGTGGCCATGGTTACCAACAGGCACTAAACAGGGATGGTCCTGTTCGCAGTTGCAGTGCCAGAGCTTTCAGCACCACCCAAGCTCCTCGTTCTATTTGGAGTCAGGCTTTCCTCTATGCGTGAAAAGCCTTTCCCTGACACTGTCAGGATTTTCTATGGCTTCCACTGCAATACTTCCCCTCTGTGTGCCTGGCATAGCCTAGACTTCGTGTGCTGTGGAGGGTTTGGGCCGGATAATTGTATGCTGGAGCTGTATGTAATGACAAATGTAACTGTTACTTAACATAACAGGAGTATTAAGGGAAATATTTGTTCATGGTTTGGCACCACCAGCACTCTTGTTGGGGTTATTCATTCCATTCCTTCTTTTCACCACTTAGTCCAGAGAGCCTGTAAAACACTTCATCTGTTCAGAGTTTCCCTTCACATTACCCAAGTGTGTGGTAGTTGTTCACACTATCAGGATTATCAAAATCTAAACCAGTAACTGCTGAATAGACCCACTGCACTGACCAGCACTCAGGCTTCTGTAAACAGGGACTGAAGCCACATACTGTGTTATGTACCCAAAGGTACATAACACAGGGCAGGGTGTGACTCTTCTGATTGCAGTGTCATTGGAGAGGTTTGAAATTGGGGTATTAAACCCTGGAATCAGATCCTTCAATTAGGTCTCACTTGAAGTCATTCATAACTGGACAGGCTGCTGTTTTTGCAACAGCCAGTTGACCAACAGAGAGATTTCCCAAAAGCAGTAGTCAGAGGGCAAAATAGTCACAGTGAAAATGAAGATGATGGCATGAACACTGTTTTTGTTTATTTTGCTCTGTGTATGTGCATAGAAAGAAAGAGAGGGTGAGGGATAGATTAGCACTCTGTAATTAGAAACCAGAAACCAAAACCTGTTTGGGATTTAAGATCCCAAACACACGTAGTGACTTCGAAAACCTGGTGCTAGTCCATCGGAAAAGAGGGAAACTTCTCTACAAATACCAGTTGAAAGGTAATTTAATTTTGCAACTGGACAATGAAAACTATGTGGTGGAAGCAATTTCAGGTACTTGTAGATAAGGGAGGAGCTTTATTCAACAAGTGAGAAATGAAGCCGGATAATGTTTTAGGAAGACAGAGCTAGATGGACAACAGAGAAAGTACCAAGAGAAGGAGAAAGTAAAGGAAAATGAAAAAAAAAGTTATCAGACAACAATATGAGAGAGTAGATGAGAACTTTGCCACTTTGGCCAAGATTTCTCTTTTGAGGAAGAGGATGATGTTGCACATGGGAATACAGCCTGTCAGTGTTGAGGTGTACAGAGGATACCATAAAAACCCAGTAAACTCACTTCTGCACTTCTGTGTCACTCACAGAGCTGAGAGAGTATTGTAGCCATTTCCTAATCGAGAAATGGTTCTAATGGTACTGCCACGTGCTTGGTTTGCAGTCTGTAGGAAATTAATTTCAGCCTTGGGCTTGCAAACTTGACCATTATGTCTACAGCTGCCTTTCCTTTACTAGGTGCTTGAGAAAGAAGCACCACACAAATCTGAGGCTGGCTAGACAGAGGATATCAGTGTATTACCCTGTCTGAAAATTTCACTAAAGTTCTGTTTCTTTCTTTCCATGTCCAAAAAAGACTTTGAAACTTGTTTGATAATGATATATGCGCCTATCAGAGATGGTTCACTCATGTTTTATCAAGCTAAAACAAATGGTTGGGGTTTTTTAATTCGTATTTTCTTCACCATCCTGAGGGGGCTTTTCTGCCTGCCAGTCATTTGCAACAAGTCCCACTGCTCAAATATACTTGAGAAATAAAAAACAACCTCTTGTTTTAATTACTTTTGAGATGAAAATGTCATTTTGGGTGTTACAGAAATTCTGATTTTAAGGAGACTGAGAATGGGTAACAGGACATCTTATACCAAAATGATTTCCAAAAATTCCTGCAAAATTATCATGGCTTATATTTGTGGTAGGCTAAATCTACCAGTTCCAAACTTGGAATTGGCATGAATCCATTGCCCTAGAAACCCTCTAGAAGCCCTAAAAACACGACAAACACTGATAAGATTCAACATGATAACCCAGGTGGTTAGAGGTACCCTGATGGTGACGTAGAACAAAAATCTCAAAAAGGGCAGTGTAGAGGTCAGCAGGTATTTTATTTCATTTGATTTGCCTGTGTTTTTTTGGGGGTTTTTTTTGGGGTTTTTTTTTAAGAAATGCGTGAGGTTTATTTATTTGCAAAACTCGGCACAAGAAAATTTTCACCAGTAAATATTGGCATGTTTTCAGCAATTACCATACCCTCTGGGGATATTTTGGAGGGCGTTTCTTCCATAACTCTCTCTCTGGTAGCGATATTAAGTTATTATATAGCATAAGATAATTTTCATTCCTACCCTGTCCAAGCTCATAATTGAAAATTTTCATTGCAAAATTGTACACCAAGAAGTATTTTCAGCATGGAGTATTTTTGATGATGGAGTTTGCCCATCTGGAAAACAGAGAGAAGACTCTGAGGCCCTCAGCAGTCAAGTTAGATCCAAATAGTGTGTGCCCAATGAGCCAAAAAAGGAGGTGCTCTTGGTCCACTCCAGCAGTTAATCTTTTCTGGTTCCCCCCACAGCCCCCAAACCTCAGCTTTCAGTCAGTGCCCTGGGCAGCCTGGCTGCGTATTTCCAACCTCTTTCTCCTCCCTGCTGCTCACTGGACACTTCTCTCCTGCGAACCCCCTGCCACGTTCCGGAGAGCGGCACTTTGCACCAAAAATTCACCTCATACCTCTGCTAGTGGAAAGACACAGAGCAAGTAGTTGGTTTCAGCAAGAAAGGAGGAGGGGGAAAATAAAAACCCAAACCAAAAAATATCCAGCACCTGGCTGCAGCAAAATAATGAATTTTGCAGCAAACATGCGAGATTCTGTGGAATCTTGGAAAGATGCCAGACTCCACGACCACAGAAATGCTGAGTCCATGGGGCCCAGAGAGAGATGGCTGGGGCAGTTCACATCTCTCTGTCTTTGTTTCAAGCTCCTTGCAGTCTTACTGAGGCATCAGATTACACTCTCTTCACATTTTCAAGGTTATCTTCACTACCAGAAGGGCTAGAAAGTTCATTTTGTTTCAAGGCGAGCCAGGATCCGGCAGCACAATTCTCGAGCGGTTTCAGAGGCCGCTGCCACGGTGGTGGCATGGCTGTGCCTGAGGGCATGGCTGGTGACAGCCAGACGTGACCTCCAGATTTGAACAGCGTCATCAATGACACGTTTGTCATGCTCACTCACATTGCCTGTTTGTCACATTAGGGAACAAAGTCTATGAGGAAGAAGGGTGAAAATAGAAGTATTTTACCTCTGGCTGAAAACTTACAGCATTGTCACTGTGAAAGTCATGCATGTGCTGCTTAGTTTTTCTCAAGGACTGGCACGGCGCTGTTCTCCCTTCTTCTTTCCCGTCCTGTTCTGAAGAAATGTGTGACACGCTTCCTTTTTGGAAAGCTCTGCAAGGCAATAACCAACAAGCACCATACAATTGCAATCTGTAACTGAGCCTATAAAATGTAATCGCCTGCACCCTTCCCACTCCCCTTCCCCTCTCTATCTGCAATTGGTAGAATATTGGAAACATAAGCCACAAAACCCACTTATTACGCTCAGTAAGTGTCAAAAAGAATGAACAGCCGGAACTAGCTGATGTATTTAAGTTCCCCAAATTGAAATGAGCTGCTGCTAGGCTGTCTGTAGCAACTGCTCAATCAGTAACTATTGATAGAATTTTTTCTTTCAAAACATTTTAGTGAAAATACTCCTGAAAATTGTAAGCTGTTTGTGGACAGTTTGAAAACATTATTCACTACAAGCTCTTCATTCATCTGGGTTTGCAGTAACACCATGGAGGAATTCTTCACTCAAAATGTACTTTTCCTAATTGGTGGCAGAAATCCTACACTGCTGTAGGCAGCAGTGCTTGCAGCACTGACAGAGGTACTGCTACCCACAGCTTGTGGTGCTGGGCAGATTCCTCAAGGTCACAGAGACCTTGTAGGGGTTTCATTGGGGTCCGTCAACAGATACCACCACTTATTTTGGTTACAAATCCTTGTTTCCGTTAGAGAGGTGGAACATTTTCTTTGTTATGGCATGAGGTATTTTTAGATGACTTGTAAAAGTGGGTATGTAAGAAATACACAATCCATCTGACTTTTTCCAGCCACTGTGTGCAACTGTTCAGCATGGAGTCCCTTCTTGAAAGTCTTGATGAAGTTGTAGCTTAGCCCTTAACGGTAAAAAGCAAACTGCCAGTGAAGTTTATTTTCTTTTTTACTAGGTTTTCTGGACCATTGTTCCGCTTGAGGAGCCATGTTTGTTAGTTTTGGCTCTCTGACTTCTCTTCCTTAAGGATAAACTCTCCTTAGGCACTTGTACAACTATGCACTAAAAGACTGCATAGCAGTTTATTCACAGCCCCAGCTCCAGCCGAATTCAACTGTGTGACTTCCTGGCTTAAGCAGGGGTGCATCCGTAATGTAAATACCTACTTGATTCTGTGGAAAACCAGGAGGTTTTTTGTTTGTTCTTGTAAAAGATTCCTGCGGGAAGCTTAACTTTAAAGTTGGCATCCAGCCTTCTCTGCTGTGACTTGGATACTGATCTGATTTTGTGCTTTCATGGACATTTTTATATTTGAAAATTTTTAATTCAACATTAGCTTTGCTTACAAGCTACAGAGCAGAATAAAATCGCATTACAAACATTGTAGTATTAGATTTTATCACCATTTATTTCTTCTCGTCTGCCCAGGGATTTCTACATGTTCGGTAGAACTAATTTGCAGTCAGACACTGAGGTCTTCTAGAAGGCCAGCAGGCTCCACAAACTAATTTATCCAAATAACCAATCCCTCATAGGCCAACCATAGAAGGACACCAAAATGGCCTAAGCAGGCAAAGCCCCCTTTTGAAGTCTGGAATGTTTTGACTGACTTGAAACAGGCGGCAGGAATGAAGGGATAATTTTCAGTGACCCATGGGACTTTTTTGCCATTTTCAAATATTAGGTAAAACAAAGAGAAATTGCTTGTTCTAATTTAGAAAGACTTAGCAATCCGGAAGGTAACCAGACTCAGAATTGAGTACTAAGGTATAGAGCTGAAGTTTACTTAATGCACTGAAGGTTTGCATCTGGGTATACGGTATTTACACACCCACACATACACAGGCTGCTTTACTTATACATGCACATACCTAAACTGGTTTTTGAATTTCACTTCTAGTAAAAAAAATTTAGTACGAAGTATATTTATGCAATATTAAGTGAACTACCTGCAATGCTGTTTTTAAGTACACGCTGTTTTTCTTGAAACAATAATTTCTAATTGGAAGGATGTGTTTCTGTTGCTGCTTCAAAAGCTGCGATAGTCACTCAGATGCCAAGACTTCCATGGCATACCTGTTTTCTTCCATCCCCTGTCCTGGTGCTATTTGAATAAATGTTGAAATTAATAAAATTTTAAGTGGGTTTTCTAGTCTAAAGTACTCTTGCAGATACAAAGGGGAAGTATTTTGATGCATACATAAACCCACAATTTTCTATGAATACTTCTAGGGAGAAAGAGAGAATGTGAATATTTAGAAATAAAATTAACATTTTACAGATCAGGTATTTCATGTTCAGCTGCTTGAATGTGTATTTTAAAGACAGTGTGGAGCAATCCCATGGATTTCAGCAGCTTTTTTAGAGACCCGCTCGTGTAAATTTTGTGTCAAGTTTACCGTGCATATTTATGTGATAGGTCGAACCCTGTATTTAGCAACACTAATGGCACAGACCAGCTCCAGCACTCATCTTCGTCCCCATGACATTGACTCACAGGTAAGCTGGAGCTTCCCAGCAGAAGGAATGTTGTCTGTAAGAAGGATCACTAAGCCAGTAGTGAAGCTGCTCTGCCTGAGCTTAATAGAACTTTATTTCCTTAAAACAGTATTTTGATGAGGATTTTGGTCACCAACTCACCCTTTTCCTTCTGACATCTTTGCACGGAGCATTGCTGTGCAGCTCACATGTGTGTCCTGATAACTGTATGGATAGCAATGTCAGGAAATAGGAGGTTCAAGTTGGCACTTAAATATTTATGGTACTGGGTTGGGCTATAGCTATCACTGGTATCGCTCCTACATACACAACAAACTCCTAGTTTTAGTTTGTTATTTTACATGGGATATTGAAATATTGTTATTTTACATGGGATATTGAAATATGAGTTCCTCCCAATTTCAGTTTTCTCTGAAATATTCATTCTTACCTTGTCCTGTGGTAATAGAAAATACAATAGAATGACAAAGAAATCCTGTTTAAGTGCAGTTTTCAATCCTGTGTATACTGACCTCAGATTAGTGGATTTCAGAAACATGATGTTTAAATTAATGTTATTTTGGTGTGAGTGTATATATGTGTGTCTGTGTGTGTCTGTGTGCATGGAATGTATTAGATTAAATTAAGTTATGTTCCAGCTTTTACTTGAGGAATATAATTTTGTTAGTAGTTAATAATGTTAATGCCATGATTTTCTCATATTATGTTTACATATATGGCTACAGTAAAATCAAATTATATTTGCTGGGGGTAAGATTAGTCAGTCAGGGAGCTGTTTACAACAGGAGAAATTAAAATTCAGACTTGGTAGGAAAGAGATTCTTCTCTATTTCTGTCTGCCTTGCTGTAGCTGTACTGTCTAGACTGTCCTGGAAGTCACAGACTCAGTGGTCTCGTGGTCCGTGCACAGCACAGCAGCAGAGTCTGGCAGTGAGTAGAATGCTTCATAGGGATTTCTCATCAATCACATAGAATTTGTCATTTCAACATTTTTGGCATTCAAAGCCTTATATTCTGCCACCACCGTTCATATAGGGTGGACTTTCCGTTGTACTGACAATGCACCTCTACAACTGTGCAGTGCAGCAGATGGGAGAAAATTTCTTCCCAGCTCCTGTGGGGATCAGCTCCTACCCCAAAGAACAGGATTTGATTATCCTGATTATAATTTACAGAACTGTAAATGCTGTTAATGGTCATGAGTCAATGAATGAAATTGCTTGAAGATAAAAAAAAATGATTTTATCTTTTCTCTCATTCTATTTTAAAAGAAGCAAGTAGGAGAGTAGGTAATTTCAGCACACTTTCATACTTTCCTTATGCTGCGGAGTAATTTTAAAATATAATCTAACTGTTGCATTTGGGCAAAATGAATGGGGATTGCAAGAGTGAGAGCTTTTAGAGTAAGCACTGCTTGGGTACTTGTAGATTCAGGCATTTTGTCTTGCTGAATGTGTGTTTAGTACTGTAGATATTTTTAGAAAGTAAGCACGATCTATTTTTTATTTTTATTCTTAATAATTGGACATATTTTTCATGTTTGACCACCCTTTTAGGCCTGTAAATAATTTAAAAGATCTGAAAGTACCTCAGTATTCAGAATCAACTAGTTAAATGCTTATATGCCTGGCTTTCACCTTCAGTTATATGTACATGAAGAAAGAATCTAAATTTAGTTTCCTCTGTTCCACTTCTATTTTTCTACTCCAGTTCAAAGCATTAGTTTTTGGGGAACAAGCAATGTGCATGTGGTGGTAGGCTGATGGGTACCTCAGATCTTTGTCCTTTGCAACAATACTTTGAAGAGGGAGAAGGTGCAAGATCTATGTTATGTTTTTCTCTGGTTTTTGCAAGGCATTGTAAAAGCTAAGTGGCACATCAAGCAGGTTTATATAGTGCCGACACTGCATAAATCGTGTGCTCAGTCCCTGTAAGGGCTCTATGCTGCCATTATGCTTTCTATAAACAGAAGACAAGCACACTGCCAAATCCTTGCAGCGCTGGACATCAGCTCTTTGTGTTCTTAGCTTGTCTTGTTTATTGATGCTCAAAGACTGTCTTATTTGCCAGTATTGCATCCGTATTTTATCATCAGGAGCAAAGAGTATCTTGTGCTTCTTGATGGCTTGGAATCTCCATCTTCACAATTTCGTCTCCATCTGCACGTTTTAATAAAATAATGACCTCTGATGAGTGCAATTACTTTGAAAGTATTTTGGTCTGACTAGTGAGGCTTAAAGACAAATACTACTCAGAAGCAAACACCTCCAGGGCTAGTCAGAAAAACAAGAGCCTCGTATGACAGCTTGAAGAACCTCAGCGAGAGGTAAGTGCATGCCACCAGATTGGGATAGACAACATAACTTAGCCTGGTGTTCTGTGTCTAGCAGGGACTGGCAGCAGACAGTTAATGAGAGTAGGAGAAAGAGAGAGAAAATCCTGCTTTTGAGAGGATGGAAGATACATCCAAAACATTGTGTTTAATGCTGTCCTTCATGAACTTGCTTTTGGACATGTGTGTGCTTTGATTCTCTGCAGCGATGAGTTCCACAAGTTAATTATGCCTTTTCAAAGAAAGTGCTTTTTTTGTTTTATGCTTGCTGCATAATAACTTCAGCAAAACCATGGGGTTGTTAAGTTTTCCTGACATGAGAAATAATAACTTGTCAACCTTTGTTCACTTCCTGCAGTCTCTTTCCTGATTTGGTAGAATTTGGTTGTTTTCATGACACAAAGGTGTCTCTTCCAAGCTAAAGAGCCTTGTTTTTTCCTGAGGCTGCTGCTGAGCTTTGTGAGAGAGATTCAAGATATGAGCACTCTGGCTTTATGATGTTTTCTGTTTTGCTCTGTGTTTCCTTCCTAATAATTTTAAACACAACATCAACCATTTTGCTGCCATTGGCCACTGAGGCACTGTTTTCAGAAAATTATTTGCAACAACTGCAAGATCTCTTCCTTGGGAACAGTAGATAATTTAGCACTTATCCTTGTCCATTCTCAGTTTGAGTTGTCTTTTACTTTGCATTTATCAACACAGAATTTCACCAGCTCTTGTCATGTGTAGTCATTATGAAGGCAGTTTTCTGTAGGCAGTTTTACTTTAAGCTGACCTGAATCATTTAGCAAATTTATAACCTTGCTAAATGTCATCTTTTGTTATCATCTTTGGTATCATCAAAGTTAACATCTTTGTCATCTTTTCCAGGGTATTTATGTTTAATAGAGCAGGTCATTTTGGAATTCCACTAGTAACATTGTGAAAACTGTCCACTTACCCTGTTCCATCCTTTAAATAGTAATTCATGACAGACCTTTTATTTTATCTTCTGACAAATTGTTTAAGAGCTTTTGGCTTGTGAGAGCTTTTAAGAAATCTAAATATACTACATTAACCAAATCATCCTTATCCAAATAATCATTAACTCCTTACAGAAACGCAAGTAATCTTGAAGTTATGACTTCTCTTTACAAAGCCATGCTTTCTCTTCCCCATTACATCATATTCCCATGTGCCTACCAATTCTCTTGCTTATTATAGCAGCTGATTTGATCATGCTTCCATTGTTTTAGAGCTCTCGGGTGAACTCTTGAATCTGGCTGTTTTGTATCTCTTCATTTTGTTAATCTTTCACAAAGCTTCTGCTGATACTTTGTTTTAGAGCTGTCAAGGTCTTTTCTTGTATAGTGAGCATCATACAAATAATTAATTTACCTATTTCTGCAATGGTCTCGTATGGACTGAATTTTCCTTTGTTACCACAGTTAAATGTTGACTTTTTGCATGTTTTTCGTGAAGTGTTTATCTTAATCTGAGACAATAGCAATGGTTCTTCGGGTTTGGGGTATTTTTTGGCCTATGTTTTCCTGGGTTTGCATTTGAATCTAGAGAACATGAGCCCTTTTCCAGCTTCAGGTATTTACCTGTAGTGTGTGGCACTCAGCTTGTGTAATGTCTCTGATGGACATTCAGAACTTTTCCAATTGAATCTATTCAGTTTTTAAAAATGGCTTTGAAGCCAAACTGTTTATGAACTTGTGTTGAATTAGGTTAAATAGTTTTCACCAAAAAAACCCAGAAACTGGGGGCACTGGCATCAGTTGCAAATCAGGAAGATGTGATTCCACCCCCTCTTCACTCTGTTCTCTGGTGATGGTGCTTTGGGATGTCTGCCCATGACAGACTGCTTGGGTCAGAGCAGAGAGCTGAATGAACACCTTGCCCTTATGATCAAGTGTTCTACCCACATGGCTGCAGCTGAGCAACTTCTTCCAGACAAACAAGAGGGATGGTGCTTTCCTGGAGGAGCAGTTTGAACTCTAGCTCTGATCAGGCAGAAGTGTGGTTTAAGCTCTCTTTTGCATTCTTTGGCATGTAAGATAGTCAGGGCTGTAGGAAACACCTGCCCCAGCCACCTGCCCCCTCTTTCTGTTGCCATCCAATCTTTTTGTTAAAAGCTCTGTCTCCAAAACTTTCTTCTTCCCTTGCTAGTAAAATTTGTGGATAGTTCTGATTTATGGTCTAACTCAAAAGGGTTAGACAGATAGGTTTTGAGAGAGTGGGGACATAACCTTCCAGCAAAACTCGCATATGGCACTATATTTTGCTTTCTTTTTTGAACCTGCATCTCACTGACCAAGAAAAGATAATGCAGGGAAACATTCAATTATTTATGTCATATTATTTTAAGGTCAATTAGGAGCTTTGTGAGTCTCAAAAAATATATAATATATCCTTTATATCTAGAGGTAGATCAAAGACCCATTCTGTCAGGTGGCACAGAGAGAGGAAAGAGGAAAGCAAGCTGTCACATAAAGAAATTGCAGGCAACATACAATGGAAGAGTAAATTTTAGAGTTGTAAGCCCATCTTTTCTAAAAACAAATTTTGAGAGTTGAATTACTTATTTTTTAAAAAATATTCTATTTTTTTAAATGAAAAATGAATTTATTCACTACCCTTAATAAGTAAGTCAGTGACTATTTTTTTTTGTATTTTAGTTGAACCGATGCACTATTTGAAGATTGGCTCTTATACAAGGCTTTGTTCCTGTTGTTAAAGATCAGTAACCAGTCAGATCTATTGACTCTCAGGCCTCAGGTAGTTTAGCACCCCTGGTTTCAGTGGGCACTTGCAGCCAGTGCCTGCTGCAATGTTGCTGGATAAATCTTAGAGCTTGGAACTGAAAAGACAGTCTGCATCATCACTCCTATGCACTGTGGCTAAATCCTGAGTAAGTCAGTTGGAGTGCAAAACGTATGGCTCTGCTCTTTCCTTGTGCTCTTTTCTTTCTCCACTTTATTCCTCCTCTTTCCCACCTCTGTTGCCTTCTGTTCAAGAAAAGTGTGTCCTAGTTAACATGCATGACTCCTCTAGCACGTGAGTTGTGGATCCTGAACTGGCAAAGGTGCTAAAACCTAAGCCTTACACTGTCTGGTACTAGCATAGTTTGGTAGATCTGAGAGCAGCTGATAAGATCATGAGCCCAACTTGGTCAACATATCACAATTAAAGGAGACAGGAGCTGTTTTTATTTTAATTATACCTTCTTCTGCTTTTTTTTTTTTTTCTTCCATTACAAAAGATTGGGCACCAGCAAAACAGCAGCTCCAAATCCCTTTTCTGTCTCTTCCTAGGCTTCTTCAAGGGAAGATTTAATCCAATGACTGTTGGATTATAATGACATGACAAAGATTTTATCCCCTTGTTGACCTCCCCATGAAATGTTTTGTCATGTAAGTGGGAAAAGAGCAAGAAATGTTAGCAGAAAGAAAGCAGTTGTAATACATTAAAATCTTGAAAGCATTGATTGCTTTTCTTTATTAAAGATTTAGACACTCTGTGTGTGGATCATTATGCTGGTGGGGTGTGATGACTCCTCTGTACTTGAAATGCCAAATGTATTGACTGCTTGTCATTGTGTAGTGAGAAGGGTCGTGCCAGCACCTTTGACTCCCTGGGCCTTTTAGAGCATGTTCATTCTCCTGTGCATTACAGCTGTCACCTGCGTGTCACGGCACTCAGTGTATTGTGCAGGAGGAGGTTGTGGTGAGCAAAGGTGAGGAGGAAGGAGGGAGCTGCACTGTGTAGTGCAATCTATGAGTGGGTAATAAAATGCTGGGGAAGATAACTCTGAATGGGAAGCGAGGCAAGTAAGTTTGGGAAAAAAAGAAGGACAAGTCATTTGCTCCTTCCTTTTACCCCCAGCTGAAAGTACTCCTCCACCCACCTGCTCTTCCCAGCCTTTGGCTTCTCATCTTTGTTTTCGTGTTTTACTGGCATAGAATAGTCCTTTATTTCAGTTAACCAGGGATCATAGCAGCACACGCCTGAAAAGTTGTTTGTGCCTCTGAGCTTCCAAGTCTTTTATAAACTGCCATGAAAATAAAAATGGATGTTAAATATTTTTCCAGCATGACTTTGAGACTTATCAATTATGTACTTCTGCTGATGAGCATTTTGACTATCTGCTTACTTCACACTAAAAGCCAGATTTACACTGATGGTGTTTAGGTCATCCTGAGTCCTTTCCTTAAGCTCTGGTACACCTTTGGCTTTACTCCCATTGACTGTCAGCTCGTGCTAATAATAAACTGTGGATCTCAGCTGTTTTTGCCGAAAAGCCAGTGCTCTTTTGGAGACTTTTTTTTTCCCTACACTCATCCTATTCAGCCACTGATGTTTTGTGCCACTCTAGTTTCTCATTGTTAGTGGCTAAGTAGGAAAACATTATTCGCTGTGAAGTGTTCACAGGGCGTACAGCATTAGAGACAGCTGCTAGAAATAGAAGCCCTGTCCTTGGTTTTGCTGAGCAGTTGTGGATAGTTTGTGTCAAACGAACTCAGTGGGAGATTTTATGTTGTTGTTGCTGCTGTTACTGAGAGAGGATTGCAAACTCTTGCCACATTTTTTATTGCACACGGCATTTACTGTCATGGAGTTCTTGTCTTAGTATTTTTTCTTTTTACAGGGTTGCTTGGGAAATGTTTCATGCCTAAGTATCGTAAATACCAAATCCTTGTGAGATACTACTTTAGAGGGCATTATCATTCTGCCTGTAAGCCTTGCACCCTGCTGAGAAATTGCGAGAGTTACATTTATAAGTCAAAGAGGATTGTCAGAAACAAGTGGTGCTGACAAACCCAATGCTTTAACATTTGTTTTCTGTGAGTAATTTGTAGGTATAAAAGTAACATTTTAGTAAATTTAGTGATAGGAAGTGCTACACAGGACCTGTGTAGGTCTGCCAAGAAAAATAAACATGGTTGTGATGAAGTGTGTAATGGTAGTGTTAGCAGAGCTGTAGAGGCTCTTGGAGGGACGTTAAACAAGCATCATTGGGATCATAAACAAGCTGACCACGCGGAGTCTAGGAGCTGGGCTTCTGAAACAAGGATTCTCTTAATCCACCACAACCTTTCATTTTACTGTTCCTAAAGAAGTCTTAAAACTTTGTTATTTTTATCAGCTCTGTCAAAATTGGAGGGCTAGATTAAGTGGCTGTAACATCTGATGTGTTTAATCCAAGATCTTTGTGTTAGCCCATTGTGCCCAAACTGACCCTAGAGGTTTCATGATTGCTCTGCTGACACTTTTTAAACATCTAAGACTTCAGTAAGGAGGAAATTAAATTTCTCTGCTTTGACATCTCCTTGTGTAATTGGATGTAGTGTTGCGGTAGTAAGGAGGTTTTGTCATTAAGACACCGATCTGACTTTGGGAAATATGAATCCTCTCCATGGCTCTCCTGCAAACCGCTTGCGACTGTGATGCCATGTAGTTTGCCTATTGTTTGTCTGCAAAATGGGACAGTAACATTTTCCCTCTCATCATATTAGTCTAAATAATTTGAGCTAGTTGTAGTAAGCTTCTGTTATGTGTAGAGGTTGCTCTAAGCACTGTCTTACAGTCCTGAGTATTGAATTTATCCTTTTGAAAGTAAAGTGAGAGTGTCAGGCATGAAAAATGAACTACTCTAAGCTTTTGCTTTCAGTAATCAAAATGATGAAACTCAAAATATTCCTATGAACATCTCTAAGTGCTCACAGCAACTATATTCCAGTAAGCAAATCCAAAACACAGAGAGACTGACCCATAAGTTTTTGAAGTGATAAAGATCTGAAGTCTAGATTTGAACACTGTATTATCTGTCGCCATGGAGGGTATGGGAGTTGTGTGTGCAGAGCTAAAGCCGTGAATTTCATCCAGAACTTTCTTCTATATTCTGTAAATGCAGTAATTTCTCTTAAGGCATGTTATTCTGTATGACTACTGCTTTGTGAGTGCACACACTTTTTATCATGACTGTGATACAGTTTATGAAAAATTGTATGCTTTGAAGCTATTTAAATTCTAGAGCAATTATTTTCTATAGCAGATTTTGACATTTTAAAATGCTAAGCACATGTTTAAATGACACTGTTCAATAATTTCACATTTCTTTGTTCTCATCTCGTCAGAATATAGTGTGGGAATATCTTTCCATAACCCAAATTGTAGAACATATTTAGTAGTTTTTTAGTATATTGAGTAGTTTAATTAATTCATGCAAAGTGGTACTGAGAGGCAAATGAAGAAAATGCCAGGATAAGTAAAGCAAATTTTAAACTTGTTTTTTAGCTGTTTTTAAAATAGGACAAAGTTAGTAGTCTTACTTTTAGTCATCTGCTGTTGCTACTGTGTACAAATGACACTACATGAACAGAGGGCTATGTGATCCAATTTTAATTGTAGCAAGAATCTGTTATCTTGTAACTTGATGGTTTTTTAAATAATGCAAATTTTAGAACCGTTATTTTAAAATTATATATAAAGGTAATTTCCACCTGTATTTCTCCTATTTAATTTATATTTAACTGTGGTTCCTCTATTAACCTTTGTTTCGAGCATTAAATGCCTTCCTCATGGCAGCTGTCCATTCACTAGTACCATGACTACTGGCATGTTAAGTTCAAAGTGGAATGTCTTGGAGAATGCAGATAATATATTTAGTTCCTCTCACCAGACAGCACAAGGCACCAGTGCGTCTCGTTCTCAGAAGAGAAAGCCAGATACTTTCTCTGCAATGTTCCCCTTCAGTTAATATCATTTGGGGTTTTTTTTTAGCAGAAGTGGTAATCAAGTCTATCAGCATGATTTTTTTTTTCTGTAATCGTTGGTATTATGAATACCTGGAAGAAAGTTTTAAACAAAATAATTTTAAAACCAGTGTCAGGGAGAATATGTAGGAGATTATATGGGGTTTTTTTTCCAATGCTTAAATATGTCTGGGACAAAAAATAAGCTGGGGCTGGAGTAGGTGCAGGAGAACTCTGGGTCTGAATGATCAGAAGCAAGCCATTTAAAAACAAATTATAGAGGCTTATAGAAGAGAAAACTTTCCCAAGAGCATACTGAAAGGCTTAATCCATATTTCTAGAAAATTGCAGCTGTCAGGCTTTCTTTTATTACCCTAGCAAAATGCTGTGTCAGGTGCTACAAAGAAGTTTGGCCATGCATTTACAAAATTAATAGCTTCCTTACATCAGATGTGTTAAATAGAAACATGTCTGTTTGCACAGCCAATTGTCATATTTTGATGTTCCTACTGGAAGTTATTTCTTTTACTGTATTATTTATGTTCAATAATTAAGCTATGAGGAAAGACTCATCTTCATGCATGTAAAAAACATTTACAGGATGAGACCAATGACTGCTATGCCAGTCTTGCTGCATATAGTGTCAGGTGCTCCTGAGAGGGTGACATTCAATCACAGGGGATTTCAGTGTGGAACAATAAAGAATTGCAAATTTCCCACAAGGAGAAAATTGGTATTGTCAAATTCTTATGTATTCCCAATAAACTGTGTTCAGTTTTTCCAAAGAAGAAACTGACATCCAGTAGAAGTGTCTTACACTGATGCTCTGAGTTTCAGTAAGTTCCACTTTGTCCTAATAGGCTGTCCGTCTTTCCAGTGCTTTCATCTAATGATAAATTACTACTTGCATTAACAGCTTAAACCTCAGGTTTTATGAGTTTTATGGTTTCTTCAATCCATGTTACAATTAGCATGTTGAAAACTGAACTACTCTAATGATGAATTTTTTTCTTCTTATGTGTAATTTCCCATGTTGAACCTGGTGTTTATTGTCTCTTACCCTGTCACTGCATACCTCCAAGAAGAATCAGACTTCATCTTCTCCTTATCTTCCTACAAGGAAGATGTAAAAAGCAGTTAGATTTCCTAATCTTACTAGCCCTCTCTTCAGGCTGATCAAAACCCTCAGCCTATTCTCATATGGGATGTTCCTCCTAATCTTGATAGACTCCTGTCAGGCCCTTTCCAGTGTCTTGTACTGGGAAGGCCAAAACTTGACATAGTAATTCAGATGCAGTCTCTTAAGTGCCAAATAGAAGGGAGAAAAGGTTCCATCATTTGCTGCTTGCACTCTTGCTAATAGAACCCCATTTTCTTTGGCTTTCTTCACTTCTCATAGCTCGTGTTCAAATGCTCTCTCATCCTTTTCTGTAAATCTGCACCCAGTCAGCTCCCAGCCTGCACTGTCATGTGGGGATATTCTGTCCTGGAACAGGACTGGGCATTTCCCTTTGTTGAACTCCACAACTTTCCTACAGACCCATATCTCTAGCCTATCAACATCCCTCTGATGAACTGCAGCCCTGCCTTACCAGTCTGGGAGGGCAGGGTTGCAAACTTGCAAACTTTGCAGTCTACAAACTTGTTGAGAGTACACACTCTCCCTGTTCATTTGTAAAGATACCAAACAGTATGGGCTGTATTATCAATGCCTGATAAGATGACACTGGCAACTGCCTGCCAGAGGGCCTTTGCATGGCTGATCACAAACCTTCAAGCCCAAAGGTTCAGCTGATTCTTCACCTGTCTTATCTTCTATGTATTTCTCTGAAAGGATACTGTGGGAGGCTTGCAGACTCTTGTCGACAGAGCCAGTCATTTCATCTTAAAGCAGTCAGGTCAGTTAAGCACAAATTGTCCTTGTTAAATCTGTGCTGGCTATTCCTTACTATTTTCTCGTCCATCATGTGCCTGGAAATGGCTTCTGAAAGGATTTATTCCATAATCTTCCTGGAGACTGAGGTTGGGCTGACTGGCCTGTATTTTCCCAGAGTCTTCTTGTTCTTCTTGATGATGATATGGCATTGCTTTTTTACTGTCTCCAGGAATCTCCTCTAACCATTGCGGCCTCTCAAAGATGCTCAGTGTTGCTGCTTTTCTACCTTTATCCTTACACACTCATGCCATATCTCTATACTCCTTATGAGTAGCCTGTCCCTGCCTCCACCCTTTGTGTTCTTCATTTTTGTGGTTAAGCTGAATCAAGAGTGTCTTTTTCATCCATGCTGGCCTTCTGCCTTTCCTGCTCAGATTCCTACTCGCTGGAAAGGACAATGCTTTGGGGAGGTTGTTGTTGAGAGTGAACCAACTCTCCTGGGCCCCCCTACTCCCATGGGGTCCTGCCAGCAGGTCTCACCTGCTCTTCTGAATGATCAGATGTGGATAGATGAAGGAGTAGGGCTCTGCTGTGTTTCTGATCTCGTCCATCACTGTGCAGTCAGTACCCATTGCTAGCTCTGCCAAACCTGCACTGCATTCAAACCAGGATGCTCCCTACGGCAGCGTCCTCCCTGCCCTGCTAATGGATTTGAGACAAACTCCTTTCTCCCAAGATGAGAACAATTTTTCAAGGCCACTCTTATTCGTAATTTTCAAAGGAAATAGCTTTAAATAAGCAGACATTTGCCTAGAAATTGGCAATAATTAACAGTGGCTGCCCCTTTAAGCAAAAAAGAAATCAAACAGCAAAACACGAGTCCAGATTGTAGATGTAAACCATGGCTGGTTAGGTTAGGAAATTGATCTAAGTGTGCTCTTTTCTTTTTTTTTCCCCTCTACAGAAGAATGCAAAGTAATTATTGTATTTTGAATGACTATTGTTCCTGTGTAATGCTTATGGCATAAACACAGCCCTTGACTTCTGAGAGCATGACAGAATTTTATCAATTCCTGAGGGAAGTTCTCGCTTTTGAATGACCAGCAATTTTGTGTCAGTTTATCTAATTGATAATGTTTATGCCTGTACAGTGTACATAACAGAAAATTGCTTTTGTGGCAACTTCTAAAAGCTGAAACTAGGCTACAAAATTTGATAACCGCAACAACTATTTAATGCCAGGGCCTAAACATTTTCCCATTATGTAATGTACAAAACAAGTTCAATACCCACAACATTAAAACAATGCTTTTCCCTACTTCCTGGGATGCTTCCAGTTCCCTGCCTTTTATCTTGGGGATTTTTATAAGTACTCCATTTGTTGCCCTTGTCTGCAGTGAAAAACAGTAATCACTGAATTAGTAAATTTACTAATACAGTGACAAAAAGCAGTAAATCTTTGGTAACTGTCAGTGGACTGACGTTTGCTCACATTGCAAGATAAGTNAGCCAGGCTGACCCCTTCCAGGGCAGTGTCAGAGTACGATGCTGAGTTCATGATTGAGACATGAAGAAGCTGAATGTTGCAAAGACTGAGTTGTGTAGATACAGGTGATAAAATGTTTGCAGTTTCTCTGCCTTTTCCACCTTATCCAGTTCATGCTACCAAATGTTAAAAGTAACATAGTTAATTCTGAAATTGTTAAGGAGACTTCAAGAGCAACTACCAAAAACTAGTTTAAGTCATATAGTCCCTTCCAACCTACAGTCAGGTTTCTGGCAAGTAAACTGCTGCCCTGTTGACCTTAAGCCTGGGCATATCCTTAACACAAAATGCTATATGTGTTGAATTATGAAATCTTAGTTTTATAGAGTAGCTTGCGTTATGTAGGGACTAAACTGTGTCCGTCACTGATACTTCCCTTAAGGTCTTATATCTGCTGAACCTAGATGTAAGGTTTCAAAACAACTTTATTTTCTGAAATATGCAAAACTAATAATGATAATAATAGTAGTAGGCCTGAAGTTTCATCTGTTCTTGATCCTTTAGGGGTAAGAATTAGGCTTACTCCATGGTTTCTGGAATTGTTGTGGTAGTTGAAACTCCATCAAGCAACTCAAAGACAATAATAAATGAGCAAGTTTGAAAAGACAACTTAAGATACAAAAGGGTGTTACTGATGGCTTTTTGAAATAATATTATGCCAAAAACTTTTTTGTGTCCCTTACAGTTCAGTTTCTCATTAATAAGATTTATACAAGTATTCACAAAGGGGAGAATGAAGCACGTAGTTGAATATTACGGTTGTTTTCAGCTGTGATGAAGCTGTAGTTCAGCAGTACCCTTGATGAAGTGGTTGATTTTAAACTTTTTGTTCCAGTGACTTGCCTTTATCTGTAAAACACATGGTACATGCATAGTAATCATGTTATATAAATACATATGTAAGTATGTTATATATTTTAGGTAAACTGGGAAGATGTTTAGAAAACTTCTCAGTGGTACTGTAAGTATAACTATCATCAGTAGAGAATGGATCTCAAGTTTACATAAAAGAAAAAGTACCTATTAAAGCAAATTTTGTTCTAAAAGATAATTGAATTTTTCAATATTTATCCTGCATCACTTGCTTTAATTCTTTCTGTATTATCTTTTAATCTCAGCAGAAGCAAAGTGTTGCAATCACAAAAAACCTTGAAGTTAGTACATTGCATCACCCAGAAGGAGACTTGTAAAAGGGACTTTTATACTTAAATTTTCTGTTTGTCTGATTCAAAAAAAATATCAAGGAAACTCTGCTAGTGCCAAGACTCATTTTTAAGGTAGCTGACTTTTCTGAACCCCAGCCAAGGTGAAGATTAGGCAGATCATTTGTCACGCTGTTTGATTTTGCTTGATTTTTGATTGTGAGCTGGAAGATTTCCAGTATGAACCAAGTGTAAGTGAAAAATTTCAGTGTTGCTATAATTAATCCTATGAACAAACAATGCTTTTGCAGACCTTCTGTTTCTGTATTTATGACCTATTATTAGTTTGTCATAATTCAAACAACATACATGTAGTTCAGTGTGGAGTCTACGGCCTTAATCACAGACTGTGTATTCCTAGGTGAATGAAGAAATACATAATTAGTTTTAATGATTAGAACCTAGTGCAAATATCATGAGACAAACCATGACCATGTTGAAATCAGCAAGAGGATTACCATTGATTTCAGAGGGACTAGCCTCCCTATTTTTTTGCAAATGTCATTTTTGCTTACTTGAGATAATTCCATAGCTCAAATTCCTCCCTTTGCATATACGGCAGTTTCTACCAGTTGATAATTAGTTTGTAGTGGATTATTCTATTAGTTTGTGGGGCATTTCAAAGACCATTATTTTGAATTCTGTCAGATTGAAAGTAGACCTTTGGTGAAATTGATGAAGCTCAGTTTTCAGTAGCTGTCTCCTGCGTGGATATCCTATTATCTAAAATCTGAGTGAGGTTATGAGGCAGACTTTCCATTTATGGGGAATGATCTCTCTTCTGCTTAGGCTTCTCTGTCCCCTAGCACTGTAGAAGCTGCCCTCTGTCTATCAGCTTTAAATGTTACCAAGCAATGAATGACAAACACATGGCCTGCATGACAGTAAAATTACTTGGTGGTTTTTCTTTTTATGTGAAGTTGGATTTTTGTTTGCTGTGGAATCGAAAAAAAAGTCAAAATGAAAAAACAAAGTAAGTTTTAACTTATAACCTTTAACACAGTAACCTTTCTCTCATGTAAATAGAAAATATAAATAATAGGTATGTCAAAGTAAACCTTTAAGCATCATCCTGAGTTGAAAATACAGCTTTGAGTAGAAGAAATTAGATGTCAAGCAGCATTCCATGGCATCTTTTTAAAATTCAGATCACATATATGTTAAAAGGAAACTTCAGATCTTTTACACAGTCTGGTTATAAAACTGATAACTTGGATAACACAATTCGGGAAAGGAATTGCAAGTTATTTAAGATCCCAGAAGAAGTAAGATGGGGAGAGCGGAGAAGGAAAGTGTAACCTCCACTGCGTGACTTCTGTGTCCTACATGTTTTGATGGGAACTTGTCTAGTACTTCTGTGGGTACCACAGCAGCCCCTGGAAGTGAATTACCCATGTAATAGCCAGAATTAGTAGTAAGAAAGAAATTTCTTTATCTCTACTCACCGAAAAGTGATTAGTAGCAAGACTACTCATAATTAAGAAAAAAAATAAAATGAAGAACAGGTCCTGGCCGACACAAAAGTGATGCAAAACCATAACAATTTTGATATATTTTAATATTTATTTCCCTTTTTGTTATGCTAAACAGTGCTAATGGATGAAGAGACTTCTAAAATTCATTTGCAACTATAAATCTTAGATAGTTAAAACTGAAAGTCTTCGATGGTTAAAACTGATTACACCTTATCCTGATGTTTGTGGGCCATATTCTCACTTACAAGGTGCCATGTTTCATTATGTACATCCCTGAAAATTAATGTACAACATGATTGATTTTATTTAATAGGATTTACTATTCCTTTATAAACACTCTGTGTGTATGTAAATAACAATGCAATGCCTAGGGGATTTAGATGAATGTGCCTGGAAGACAGTTTTAACCATCCTCTTTCAAATGAACCAGAGGGGACAGGCTGACTGTCTTGAGGAACAGAAAATGTTTCTATGTCTAGTCAAGACATAGAAATTTAGAGGGATCACTGACCTAATTAAAGAACATGAATTCTTCTAGTGTTGACGCCTAAAGTTCAAATGTTCTTTTTATACAGGAAACTCACCCGCTTGGCTGCTACACAAATATTAAAACAACTCTGTGTGAGACCAGGTTTTTTGAGCATCTGGTCTGCAGCACCATGAGACAGTAGCTAAATCTTTGCTATGCAAGACTTCCTTGTCAATCTTGAGCCTAAACATAGTAACCAGTGTAATAGGATGTTTATTAGAGGAAACAAATAATTCATGTCTTGAGATAAGCTCCTAACAGAGTCCACATTCCTCCTGCAAGTTGCTCTAAAATGACTACTGTATTTTCTTCCTAACTATATTCCTTTCAGGAAGAGACTCAGCATGCCTGCTAAAGTCATTTGTAGCCTTGTCTTCCATATAAATGAATGTCAAGGTTGAATAAGATAACTAATGAGTTGGACGACTTCATACTTGAACACCAGAAGAGATGTAGCTCCAAGTTTCCTTCCTCTAATCCTTGGTGGCTTGCTCCTATTCTCATAACTTTTTCTCCCAGCAAACTTCTCACTGTGCGTTTCTGGAAAAAAAATACCTTATCTAGGGCTTATTCAACTCACATCTACATCATTACCACATTCACCCTGGGACAAAAGCCCTTGCAAGACAGGAGTAAAATATGGAAACAGTGGTTTCCAACTGTTCTAAATCTTTACATTTTTATAACTAAATATTTAAGTGTCTGAAATCTAACTAATAAATTGAAAGCCTTCAAAATCACAACCTGGAGGTGTGCTGTACCTTATAGCACATGTTTTAGAAAGGAAATGACTGAATAAATTAAAACATGGGAAGACAATCTGAGTTACATAATAGCTATATGTATTAAATCATTCAGGAGAAGTTGCAGCTGAACTAACACTCTGTAAAAATGAACTCTCTGTGGTAGACTCTTCACTCACTGAACTTATTTAAAATGTAACAGAGATGAGAGAATGGTTGTATAAAATGGAAAATTGCTGCCATGGAAGAGATATGTTCAGATTTATTCCTTCCAGAGGAGAAGATGATGATTCAGTTACATACAAGGGAGAAGCAATTAACTGTATCTTTCAGTTTGAATCTGATGCTTATTTGAAATTACATTTAACCCCTAACCAATTCTGTCCCTCTTATCTAAATGCTCATCTATAAAAGGAAGAAAGCATGATCTATTCATAGAGAAGACATTGTGGATGCAATTAGAAATTGTTTACGGTCTGCATAAACGCCAGGTCTAAATGCTTTCCCCATAAATGCTCATTTAAGCATCCCATTGATCATTTTTTTTTCTCAAAATATATAATCATGTTTTCACTTCAAGTACATGACATGACTACAACCCAGCTAAAATTAAAGTCTTAATAGCCTAATATGCAGTCCCTTACTGGGGCCCCCTTACAGACCAACCAGCCTTATGAATTCAGATCTTACTGTTTTATCTAAATTAGGAGCCAATGAGCTGGAACACATAATTTAATTTTATTATGCATTGAAAGTATTTCAGTGAGTAGTCATACCAGACTGCTACAACACTCAATCTTGGAAGGGCATTTTACAGGTTGTCTGTATAATAGATTTTGAAGGACAAAAGTTATCTCTTATCAGAAAATGTTGAAACATTTTTCATCTGGCAGAAGGGTACCTTTGTTTTTTTTTAAAATAACTTAGTTTGAAAAATACTTTGCCATATATCACGGCAAACCACTTCAATTAGTGCATGGAGAATGAGCTCTTTTCCTTTCTTCTCTTCCTTTTTTCAAAAAAGATACTTATCAGAGCTGCCTTCTAGTAATCTTCCTTTTGTAGCTGCTACAAAAATATTAGCTTTTATTTTGTCAGAGAAAGAAACATAAACATATATCCAATTCCCTATATTCATATGCTAAAAGCATTAGTATTTCCTTGTTGCACTAGAATTTACAAGTTCAAGGGATTGTCCACCCATGCATCCTGGAAAAATGAGTTCCCTTACCAAGATGGATGCAATTGGTAATTCTATAATGTATAAAACTTTTGCTACAAAAATTGCTTTAACTGATTCTACTTATTTAGAAGAAATGCACAGAAAACAGTAATATTAATTGGAAGGAACCCATTGCATTTCCTGTCTTGCTTTCTAATCAGTAATTTAAATAAAATCAGATATATTTTGCTGAGATTTCAGGGAAGAGCTTTACTGTGTGAGATGGCTTTAGTGGTTGCTCCATCTCTTCCTGGCTGTATGCTGCAGCTGGGGCAATGTCAGTGAAGGAAGAGAGCACAAATTCAGTGTGTCTTGTATTTCCTGATGTCTTTGAGGAAGCAACCAAGTTGAATCCATTGCAGTTAGGCTTGTAAGAATGTAGAATTGGCTGAATTGTGAATACTTAAGTTCATTTCTTTCAACAGGGCTCCAAATTTTAAACCAGAGGTGGACAGACTTCTTCACCGTAAGAGCCTCATCCTAAAATCCCTGGGGGTAAAAAGCTGCCTGGGCTCCATTGCATCCTTAGGAGAATCAAAGAGAGAAGGAGTGTGATTTCCCAGTAAGAACTGAAAGAAGAGTCCCTGTGCTCCATAGGGTTGACGTGCCTTGCTTCTGAGTCCCAAAGCAGCTGAGGGATGTCACCTTTAGCAATCTGGACTCTGCTGGCAATATGGATTACCTGGCAGCCCAACTAAAACCTTGCTGCTTGCCTTTCTATTTAGCTTCACTGTAGGGAAATCCCTTTGACCATCCACTTCTGTCTAGCCCCACATTTTGGCCAGCCTTACCTGGTTGCTTTAAGAATCTGAGTCAGCTTAAGCATTAACCTCAGGAGTAAATGGTCTCATTATAATCAGTGCAGCTACCAACAGGCTAAACTTATGGTTTGTGATTTAGGACCCTCCATTAAGGGATGAATAGAGTGGATTCTAGTGGTTCCATATGTCCATTCATTTTTTATTTATTGAAGGGTACTGCACCAGCCACAGTTCAAACCAAGTGGCTTTACAACACATTATTATAATCTATTTGAGCTAGGAACATACAGTATGTTGTGGGGTTAGACACAAGCCTTGTTCATTTGAAAAGATACAGTTCATGTGGAAGTGAAGTGAAAACGTTTATTGAATTTAGAACTCCTCTGTGTTTCATTCAAGGATTGAAGATTATTTATTTTGCTAACTTTTTGTGAGTTTATTCTACTAAAATCAGTGCTTGAAACAGGGATTTAATATTTTTTATAGTTACAGAAGAGTTTTCTTTAGAGACACTTTTCAGGAATGGGACTACTCTGTTATATAGAAATCCAGGGTGGATAAAGTCCATTCTTGGCTGATACAGCAGTTTAAATGGTAATACTAAAATCATACAAGACAGTTCCTGATCTTGTTATCAATACTTGCTTTACCATTTATCTACAAAGAACATTTCTTATTCTTATATGTATATGCATATATACATATATATATGTATTTGAGGCCCATTTGAGACTGATTATCATTGATCTGTGAATAAGAATAAAATAACCCTTTAAAACTTTTAATGGACTTTTTCTTTACTACATTACATATCATCACAAGATTTTAAATATGCTGACTGTAAAATGAACAGTATTGATAGAAGCATGGATGAGAAATACAACAGATTGTTTCATCTATCACCATCTTTGTAGCAGAATCAAACACCTTAATTACCATTGTACCACTGGACACTTATCTAACATGATGGTGGAGTTTACTCCATTCCAGTTTCACAGAGAGTAATTCACTGCCCTTTGTGGGAGACTTTTAGGAATCAGTAATGGTATAAATCACATTTTTCTTCTCAATTTCAAACTCCTTTCTAGATCCACCAAGCCTAGATCCACCAAGCTCAGTTCTCTGAGTGATTCCTGATAGCTCATATTTTCTCAACTTGATTGTCTTTGTTGCTCTTGGCAAAGTTCTCCTGCTGGGGAGGATTACTTTGCAGGTCACAACAGACTAAACACTTTTTTTACACATATTGCTTAGACTTGATTTGTGATCTGCTCCAAAATCATTTCTCCGTAGCTGCAACTTATCCAATAGTTGCTTTCTCATGTCTCAAGCAGCTGCGTGTTTAGATGTTGTAGTTGTTTTACATATTAAGTATAATTTTAGTGGATGATAATTAGAAGAAATTAAAAATATAGGCTCAGTTTTCTGACCTGACATTTAGGGGATGAATATAGGGAATTCTAAAAATTTTCAGTGAGAATCTTGAATTTCAACTTTTGCTTTTATTTCCCTTGATTTTTGTATTTTATCACTGTTGTTGAAATAAATGTTCAGTACAGTAGAGCTATACAACACCTAGAATGAAATCACTCAGTCTGCATTTGAAATGGTTAAAACTTGCATATTTTTTTTTCAGGGTCCTGTAGCTATAATATTACCAGTCCCTTATTACTGAATTTTTCAGTGGAAGAATTGGAAGGATATTTATTTTTTGCTGGTAATTTCTATTATTTATTTAATTAATTAATTTTGTCATCAGGCATAAACTTTTGGTTTTGATTATGTCCCATATCACAGCTTTCTTAGACCATGTTCTTGCAGACGTGTATTTGCATGTAACTAATGTGGTTGAAGTTGAGGTGGCGTACATTTAAACATGTGTTTGCATCTTTTGAATACTGAGTCTTTACTTTGAGATCTCCAGGGAAGTAAACCAGTCTGCTTTCCTCCCTGGAGAGTGTCTCGTGCATTATAACAACAACAAATAATATGAAGAATGGGTATATTTTCTTATTCCAGCATACTATTCAAGTGCCTGCAGATTTCTTTGGCAAATACTTTTGTTGTCTGATGACCTTTGCATCATTAGTATGAATTTCCCTTCAAGGCAGGCATTTTTCAATCAACGGTAATTTGCATATAATTTATCAAGAGAAAAGAAAAGCAAAATAATTTTATTTAAAGATTTCCCTTTGTTTTAAGTGTCATTAGCAGTTCTGACTAATCAGATTTTTACAATCTCATCAGGCGCTTTTAGAAAATCTCTATGAACTCATCTAGAGGATGCATTTATTCCTAAGTGTCCTGTATTGCATTACAGCACAGTAACAAGTCACCGACTGCTACAGATGTTTATGTGAAATGCAATTAACACTCTGCCAATTTAGTTTTTATAGGGACACAATCAATTTTTATTCATTTTAAAGCTGGAATGCTTTCTTTTATTGTGTGCTGCCTCTCTGCTGATTATATAGCTAAACAAATTATTCTTCTGTTTGTAGTAAATGGGAATGTTTAGGCAGACAGTACTGTGCCATGGATCACATATAAGATAGGAATGAAATATTTGGATTATGTAGAATTTGTAGGAACTAAGAGCTAATTTAAATAGATTTAAGTTGTCTTTATTATTTCAAAAAGTCACGTGGAAATGTAATTGCTGGTATTTAGAGACAGTTATTTAATCACAATCTTGGTTCTCTGATGTGCTTAGTGTCCACAGCTACCGTGGCTTTCATTATTAGGGAAATAGAAAACTCAGTTTGTTCAGGGGCTCCTTTAATAATGACATTTTCTCAGGTACTTGACTTAGTTAAAGTATTTGCAGTGAACAATGCTAAATTATTATACAATAATCTTTGCTGCATAAAGGGACCCAAAGTAAGTGGTACATTCAGGAAACCTGGGGATATTGTTGTAGGTCAGGGCTTTCAAAGAGTTGTGAAGAATGGAGTTTTCTGGATGGTCCCTGTTTGGTAATATTTTTTGGATATTAAGGGTGATGTCAAGTCAAGTAAACAGAAGTCACAAAAGAAGACTGGAGGTGGCATGAATGTAAGCTATTAAGAAAATTTTGCTTAGAATGAGTTATCTTTTGCACTTAGCAAAATTATTGATAAAATTGGCTTGTTCTCATGCAGAAGACATCTTTCCTAGGTGGTGGTTCCACCTGAAATAAATACCTCTTATCCTGGCTTTAGTGATCACATGCAGAATCTGTAAAAATGGCTCTTTCTCACTTTAGCCACATGCCCATATTATTTCCTATGCCTCTCATGCATTTGTTTGCTTTTCTTCCTTGACTGTTGGGATATGTTGATCTGCTTTTAAGAAAGCCTTTCAAGGAGTTGCTCCCTGCCTGTCCTCAGTGTGTCGAGCTGTATCTCCAGGCTGGCCAGGGAGATGTTTGAAGGTGGCTGCCCACAGGCCACCTGCAGGCGGCTTCTGCTTGGGAAGGCAGCGGTTGATCCCCTGGGCATCCCCGTCATGTCTTACTCCAGCAAGCAGCCTCAGCACTGTCCCTCTGCCAACACTGATGTCTCTTCCGGAGTGGATCCTCCTGATCACTCTTCTTTCTCATGGTCAGTTCTGGTGCTCATTCCCGGCGTGTTCCCACCTCTTGTTCTTTCATCCTCCAACCCCAGGTCCTGCATTGCCCCTTACGGCCCTGCATCTCCAGCTCCTGTCCTCACTAATCCTTAGCTTTCTTCCTTCCTCTGGTCAGTGGTCTGCCTGTTCTTCATGCTTTTCTCAGCCACAGTGCTCATTTTCTCTCTCAGCTACTCTTCTTCCCTGCATGCTTTTTTTTCCTTCTTTCTCTGTCCTTTGTAAACACAAGACGGAGAATGAGGGGAAGGAAAAGGTCATTAAAAAGAAGATAAAACCCATTCCTGACCTAATTTTATGAGACAGCCCTCAGGATTCCTCAAAGCATGCCAAGTATGAACAGATTGGTCCATAGGACTGACTTGCTAAAATGTAGTATGTTGTCAAGTTTCTACCATAAGCTGCAGTTTTCCAAGGTTAACTGTTCTTTATGAGACACATAGTAAAGTTAATAACTGCTGCCCTGAAATTAATTTCACATTCCTAATGTAGTGCTCAACTTACAAAAATGATAATTATTTTGAATACAGGTGGAATTGCTTTATTTTTTATTATTCTAGAAACAACTGAACACTTTTGATTGACATTTTATATCAATCAGCTTGATATTGGGAAGCTCTAAATTTGTTGTGGAACTTGTTCACCTAGTAGTTAAAACATGTGTACACTTAAGCTTTCTAGGCTTCTGCCAGCCAGGCTGGGAAGTAAGTTGAAAAGCTATTTCTTCTGCAACCGCCTTGCTATCCTTTCCCTGTCAGGCTGCAAGGCTTGTAAGTGTTTGTATAGTCCTGGTCATTCAGAGAGTGCTTTTATTGTGCCTACTGGCAGAACCACCTTTGTGTAACCTGTGTAACTATTAAAATACTTCTAGTTTCAGAGAACACAGTCAGCATGTATGTCCTATTCGTGTTTAAAGCCCACATTTACATCCTGTGAATTTTTGCCGTGTGTTTCAGAGAGATTACTGTCTAACTCCAGATGTATGGGTGCTTGGAGGCAGTCTTGTCTTTTTATTTGCCTGTCAAGTGTCATGAATCCTTGTAGTTTTATTAACCATACCAATGTTAATTTACTTTGGGTGCAGTAACAGTATGTTGCTGAATTTGCTTGACCTCAAGCACAATTTCAAGACAGAAATTTAGCTTAACTCACAGAAGTGGTTTCCTTAAATTTAAACTGGGACTATAAATAATGCACATTCTTTTGTGTAATTAAATAATTGATATTTCCCCCACATTTAGTTATAAACTACTAAAGTTAAATTTTTAAAGCTAAGATTTCTATAAAATGCCTCTAACTTTATAGAGGACCACAACACAAATCTAAAGAAAGTATTTACAGTTTATGTTAAACCCCTTTAGTTTAGATTGATCATGTAAGGATGTTCATGTGTTCAGAGAAAATGTACAAAGGTTCTGTTTTCTTTTTCCTACGTTTTTCACCTGATCTAGCTTTCTGTGACAAGTAACAAAGCATTAGCACCTTTGGTGCTGATACTAATAACTCTCAATGCAGAGTTTTCCAAGGCCTCCCTGCAGACAGCATGAGGGCTTCTTGTTTCACTTCTTAAAATTTATTAGTATTCAAGTTCAGTGAAGCCTAGATGAATAATTGCAGAAAATAAACACCCCTAGGAAGTATGAACAAGGTGAGCTGTGGAAGCTGCTCTAACACTGAAATCAGATGAGATCTACATTTGGTTCTTTCATGTTTCTCCTGCAGTTTTTCCAAGGGAAATGGTACAATGAGAATGACCATTTTTAGTAGCACGCTGTAATTACCAGACAGCTAGAACACAAACTATTGTGAAGCAGGCAAAAAAAAAGAAAAAAGGCTGAAAATGACCAACAAGGACGCTTTAATGAACACTTCAATGCACCTCAAATGAAAACCAGATGTTCTTTGTTAACTTCAGCAGTAAGCCTTCTGTTCCGATTGAGGAAATTGTACCTTCGTATTTTTTTGTATGTTTAATAGATAATATGGCAGAGGTATGTTTCTGTACCTTTCTGAACCTTTATGGCATATTTAACATTGCTGATATAAATAACAACCCATGGCGCCGGAATTTTATCATTTGAACAGTACAGTGCTTTATTTAAGAAAGCCCTGTAACACAATTTACTTAGCAAATGGAAAATACTTCTGCAAAATCACTATTGAAAAACTACAAAAAAGGACTATTTCCTTACCATTTCACTGCACCAGAAGGAATAATGCAAATAAAATGATGCTGTAAATAGATTTTCAGCATAGTTTTGATTTAATAGATCATAAAAACCATTTTTTAGCTGTCCATTTTCTAAGTTCTAGTGGGACTGCCTAGGTCTGGCAAATCAACTGCTGACAGGAAACTAAAAATTCCTAGGAGAATCAATCGCAAGTATTTATGTTCTTGTGTGTGTCTATATCAATGCACACCTAGACATTCAGAAATATATAGCATTGCATATAATCTCTGGACTTTAAAAGCGTATTGGCTTGTAGAACACCTGCAGCTGCTAAGTCAGGTATTAGGTGCCTCAGTCACCCGTGAAAGCCTTCAGTTCTACTGCAAACACAAATTCAAGGACACTGCTGGAGTCTGACAATGATACATCTTCAGCCTTTAAGGAGAGGATTTAATGAGAGATGTCCAGAACTGATTCTGGAAACCCATAGCATTTTATAGGTTCACCTCTTATTTCTCCAGATCATCAGGTTGTTCTGCGGCACATGGTGTGTGACCAGCTGAATCCTTAGTAGGTAGTGAGGATCCTGTCCCTGCCCAGAAATGTCCCTGCCCTGTACCATCTGTTCCCTTTCCCATCAGGAAAAGTGAAACTAGAAGCACAGAGAGGTCATGGTGAAACTATCTGCTGTGTGTTTCATTACTTGTTGGACTGTGTTAGTAAAGTACAGGATGGGCTGCTGTGTGTTTTAGCTGGAGGTGAGGAATGGAGAAGAATAGTCAGCTTCTTGTAGCTTCCCCTCTCCACTATGTCTTAACATAGTTTTAGGATTATGTATCTTGTATTATTTCATGAATTATTAATGTAATATGAATCATTACAATCTGCCAATCAAGGCCTACTGAATGGAAATGCACTGTAACATGCCAAGATCTACTGGGAGACAATTTAATTTATGGCTTATTGACTAAGATCTGTTACCATTTTCTTTTGAGCTTTTAATATATGCTAAGTAAGGCTTTATAAAGGCACTTGTTCTACAATAAGTGCTGTAGGAAATCTGAAAGACTAGCATGCAGTGACTAATTCTAAGCAATATATTAGAGCTACATGTTCTTGCTTTGTACATTAATTCTTCTGTAATTAATATTTAATTATTTTGCCATTTATCTGTTTTAACAGTTAATAACTCAGGATATTAGGATTATAGGAAAATTCAGTTTGGAAGGCAATCCAGGAGGTGCCTCATTCATCCTCCTGCTCAAAGCAAGATCATCCATAAAGCCAGACCAAGTGGCTCAGGGCTTTATCTAGTCCAATCTTAGAAAACTTCCAAGTTTTTAACCTCAGGGTGAAAATTTTCCTAATATACACTCTAAAACTCTTGAGTTTCAGCTTGTGCCTGCTGTCCCAAATCCCCCCACCAGGCATCAGTGTTAAGAGCCTGGCTCTTGTCTTCTTGATGACCTTGCAGGTACGGGAAGGCTGCAATTAGTTTCCCCTTCCCCTGCAGTAGAGTTTGTCTAATTTATTCCACTGGACAAACCACATATTATTTTGAAAAATAAAGACCAGGTTTTAGCTTTTAAACAACTCCCAACAGCTTTCTCTTGGTGCGTTTAGGTCCTCCAGATTTTTTTGCCCTCTTCTTTGTTTGTTAGTACCATGCTCTTCCGTGCTATACTAGTGTTGGTCTGACATCAGCGAGTGGTTGTGAGTGTTGTGCTCAGAGGTTCAGTTTGGGCCGAACTAAAATGTTGGGAGAGATATTTAGAATGTGGATACTCAGAGTTCTGTGTTGCATGCATAAGTTTTGAGTGCCTCTTCACATGATAGGTGTAATCTGGTATTTATATTAATCACACAAGGTTCTTCCAAAGGTCAGTGGATCTCTCCTCTCTTCTATTGTTTCCACTTAATCTATTCAGGAGGACATACTGTCTTGGCATCCTTCTTGCTTTCTGCCCTTTTGCTGGGATTTGAAGCTTTAAAATGAAAGTCAGATGTACAAAGCTGCTGGGAACACGAGTTTATCTTCAGAGAACTTCTGTTTTGCTGATCTTCACCAGATTATACCATTTACTACTTAGTATTTCATAAAACTCATAGGACATCTGTTCCTTGATTGCTATCTGGTTTGCTCTGCATCTCTTTGGCACAGTTAATTTTCAACACGAGGTGTCTCAAAAATATTCATACTATGAAAAGTGGTTCATCTGTTTTTGTGAACATTTAATATTTTTTTGCAAATGAATGCATCTCAGCTTTATGAGGATATATTTCAAAGTTGTCATTAGCTGTCTTCGTTACTTTGCATTCAAGAATGTTTTGTTCCTGTGTCTGGATTAAGGCTGGACTTAAGGGAGTAGGCGGGGACATTCCCATACATCCTCAAAGGGAATTAAAGGGTGTGTCTTCTATTTTTTTCAAAGAAAAATGCTAAAATTGACAAAACATAAGGATTTTATGTATTGATCCCATTTTTTACATTTCCCATTTGAAAAAAGAGATCCTCTGTATGCCTAGAGAAAGAAGTGAAAATCTGTTACTTGCCAGCCAGTAGTTTAAGAATACAGAACTGACCTTTCCAGCTGTATTAACAAGTTTGCATTCAGCAGTTACAGCACACCAGAAATTACTTTGTGTAAGGTGTTGGAAAGAGCAGATATTTTTGGAGCCTTGCTCATCTCTCACAACTTTATGCTTGGCTCCAATGTTTCTGTCGTTATAGGGCAACTGTGAACTTGTAGCTGGGTTGTGTGAAGCTAAGGCTTTCATAAAGTCTTAATGAAATATATCCTACAAATCACTTCTGGCACAAACTGTTGGCAGGAAACACAAAGAATTCTTTGAGATTCTCTGATAGTTTTATGCTTGGTATCTAGATCTTTTTCCCTACAATATGTATTATTTCTACTGTAAAGACTCAGTTTACTTTGGTTAGGTGTAGAGATAGAAAGCTTTTCCTTTTGATTTATGTCTTTATGGAAATGAGCGGTAGTTTAGCATTTTGTTCTCATCCTTGGAAGACTTGTACAAGGTTTAGTGCCACCTGAGACTGTGGAGAGATGTACTAGATGGACAAAAAAGCATAAGAAGGGAAGGAAGCAGATCTCCAGGTCTTTCTGAAGGATCAGAAGTTGTGATCATTTGGATTTGGTGATAGCTACTGATGAACAGGATCAGTGTATGGATAGATAGACAGTTTTCTCTTTGACCAGATTAGTTGACTTTTTTTTGTTTGATTGCATCCCTGCAGTGCCTTGGGAAGGGTTCATTTAGCAACATGTAACCAGTCCAAGTTCTACACATTTTGACCAGTTCTACCAGAGAATCCCTCCCATGCTGCAAGCAGGAAAAATATTAGTGTTTTGGTTTCTTTCTATTTTAAGTAGATTTTTTTCTCTAGTGTAACTGAAGTTTTGTTGTTCATCATGCCAACTAGTATGTCTCATGGAGAACTGAGGTCATGGAAATCGGCTGGGGAAGGACTTCACAGCAGAAGGAAGGAATCCAGAAATGGCAGCAAAACTGTGGTTCTTCATTTGGTTATTGAGGCCTATTAAATTTATGTTTAACTGAACAAACTTACAAGATATGGATTGGTACACTGAGGAAAAAAACCTCTGGGGTCATTCCTGTATTTCAAGTTGTAGCAATTGAAAGTGTAAATTCATGCGACATTGCTTGGTTTTTTTTATAAAGCTAGGCTAAAATACTGATTCATGGGACTTGTGGAAATAATAAAATATATACTTACTTGGGAAGTCATTCTCAGGTTTAATTTATATATTTTAAATAGGTCCTGGAAAGTTTATCACAATTTCATCATAAAAGAGATTCACTTCTTCTTGAAATGATAGTACTACAGCAAAATTATGCTCACAGAAATAGATTTCAAAACAAATATTAGATAAATCAAATAAGCCCCAAATGCACAATAACTTAGCTACAGATGCAGTTTTAGAACTGAGTTTTGGTTTGCATTTAAAAGGGCCATATCACATGTGTTTCTTCTGTTGCCTCCTAGTTCCTGTGCACTGAGGGTCAGTAATGCATGCATGCAATAAGCAGAGCTTGGTGAAGGCACTGACTGGTGCCAAGCACCGACTCCTCACTAGGAGATGCTGACGCGTAGAATCAGCAGTTAGAAAACAAGCCGCTGATGCAGCTCAGTTACAATATTTCCATACTGTGCAGTGGTGATTTGACTGTTCTGGAGTACATGGAGCCACTATTCTGCCACATGTGAATGTTAAATTTTGCAAGTACTGGAGTATAGCATGAAAACTGACTGCCAAAGTTTGGACTTTTAGGTGGCTGACAGGAATTTTCTTAAAGAAAAGAAGCCGTGAAAACTGAAATTTTACTTCTTAGGTAGATTCCTGTCAAAATATCTCCATGTTACTTTCTTATTTGAGTCTTTTTCCCCTTTTATGACTTATTGGAATTTTATCATACAGGCCCAGAAAGCAGGAGATATCTACAATGAGTATAAATCACAGATTTTAATTCAAATCTATGGTATGATCACTATTGCAACATTGTGTATAGAAGTCTGCTGAGGTTTTGGGATAAGAAAACTAGTTCCTGGAGGCGGGGGGAATGAATTTTGTAACCTAATAAGAAAAATAAATAGAAGGTCCCACTCTTAAACAAACAAAATTCCTCTGCCCTGAACCCCTTAAAGTTTGGATACCAGTCAGAGTATTTCAGCATTGAAGTTATGCTTGAATAAGGCATTGTGGAAATGCAATCTGAAAAAGGAAAAAATAAATTACTTCTGTATTTGTCCTGCATTTTATATAAAGCAGGGGAACTCTCAATTCTATAATGCCTTGTGTGTTTTAGCTTGGTTTATTGGAGGCCTCCTTTACTGGAGATCTCCTTAGAAAAGATGAGAAGTGGATAGAGAACTTCATTAGTTCTTGAAGGACAGAACAGATTACTGAATAATCATCAGAGATCTTACTTCCCAGACATTTGAATTAAATAATCTGTAATAAAATGTACACAAATATTCCCAGAGATTTTAAGTAGATAGCTGTGCCTAAAGAAGTTTATTTATAGCAAAGAACATCTTAATTTCAGTACACTGTCTCTGAAAGTCATTTCCTAGACACCAAGAATATTTAACTCTCATGGAAATCAGGCTGCTGAATTCTGAGACCCTAGTCAGAAAATGTAGCCACTTTTATTTTCTCAAGACGTGTGTATTTTTGTTTGTTTGTTTGTAAAGAAATAGATGGAAGAGGATATCTTACAAATAACAAAAAATATTTTGTGATAATTTTTCTTAGGATCCTTTTGCAAATCCCCACTAGAATAAAAACCATCAAGTTATTCCTTTTGTAAAAGCCAAAGCATTAATCAGTCAGGCTATTAAACTGTAAGAATCTAAATATAACAGTTGAGAAGGGAAGAGGCACTACATCTCTGTAATGACTCGTGAATGATTCATTTGTGTTAGTGTAAAATTAAACACCTACTTTTTATACAAAGTGAGGAACTGTTTGTGATTTCAATGCTGAAGGAGGTGCTAAACCAAATAACAGAGCAGCAGCAAGAAAGCCAAATGGCATTGTATTTGTTCAGCTTAAGAAGGGGGTGGTCAAAAACCATGAGTAACAATATTGAAAGCACTGAGACATATTTTTGTATGAGGTAACCAGTGAGTGTGGAAGTGTAAATCCCTCAGAGAACATATGTGAGACACAATGAGGTTTCTGCATTCTTTGTGTGAGTCACTGAGAAGGTGAACAAAAACCAGACAGATACAGTGTATTTGGATTTTTCAAGAAAGGTTTAGATTCTCAAAAGAAATAATTCAAGAAACATGTCACTGCTAAACTTCCATGTGGATTGAAAAGTGTCTGGGAGAATAAAGAGCAAATAGAAATAGGAGATTGATATTCCTAGTGCAAAACCTTCAGCATCTATAATAGAAGTACCTTGATAAATGTACTTATTAATCAACTAAAAATAGGATGTGTGAAGAGATGGCAAATTTAAGACAAGATAATTTAGGTGAAGATTAGGAAAGGTTGAAGAACTCTTGTGGGACCTCATATAACTGGCAATCATGATGCAAACTATTTGGTAGGACAATGTAAGCTGCTGTGGTCATAGCTCCTAGAGACATTTGAACATCATTTTGTGTAGCTCATTGCCACTTATGCTCACAGCACAGCACCAAACAAAAATTAAAATGGTTTCACTGATGCTAGAGAATGTTTTCTTTGTGCAAGTAATAGGCCTGTGTTACTGACAGAAGAAAAATCACTTTTAAGGTTCAGAAAGATTTAGAAGGGTACTAAAAAAGGTAAAACAGATAATAAGAGCAAAAATATTTTTTTTTAATGTATGTTACATAATCCTTGTGCTTCAGATGGCAAAATCATGGGCAACTGTATCCCTCTGTTTTTCTAAAAGAGTGATTGTTATCTCTCTGATAAAAATGTCTGGTACCATCAGACAAGCTGCAAGCCTGTGGTGCTACAGTGGTCATTGTGTTCAGAGTCTACCAATAAAGGTAAAAGTTTCTAAATGAGAATGCTTGTGTGTGTACAGGTCATTAAAAAGTGAGAGTTCAGACTGCAAACTCATCCATTTAGCCTTTGGACCCTTCACATTTATTGTGTGCAAGATGACGCTTCTGTCTTATCTGTAAAGATATAACCTTCACTATTCATATTAATTCATAACTGATCACCTGCAAATGAGCTAACTACTTAGACTTGTATGGTTTTAGTATCCTAGCCTAGCTAAGTGCTTCTGGAGACTTAGAGCTCAAAACTCAGCCCACTCAAAAAGCTTGTTAATGGGTCCCACGTGACACAGCTATCAATTTTTTAGTATCACATATACATGCTATATCCATTATAACTTTCACTTAGGGGCAGGCTTGCCCTAACTGTACAGAACCTTGTAAGGCTTTGCTCTTATTTTTGGTCTGAAAGAAGGAAAAAATTAACAATGCTAGATGAGAGTGAAACTGCGTATTGCAAAAGGCGATGTTCACTGCGTGTCTGGCAGAGAATGGCCTGATGCACTGCAAAGGCTTGCAGGATTCTCTCTCTGTTTTTAACATTTCCCAGGCTGTTTAAATGTGCATTGTAAGCAATGATAAAATGACAAGTTATCATTGATCTGTCCTTTCCTCCATCTCAGAGGGATTCATTAAATAATGCATGTACCCATGTGAATTACCCTTCTTCACTATACTATCCCCAGCCATTAGCCAAATATAGCAACAGCAGCGTCTTTCAACCCCTAAGAACCCTTTGGCTTTCATTTAATTAAATTATCCCATTATGAAAACTCTTATAATGAGATTAAATTTAATTATTTATTAGACACTTATTTGCACTAGGGAACCTATCAATTATGCATGGTTGTGCTAAACATTTTTCAATCCATCACCTTTTCTTTTCATGGAAGGTGCAATTTATTAAGTGCAACTGAAGTACTGTAACAGAAGAGCTCTAGCAGAAATGTGTATGCCATCCTAGTTCAATTAATTGCAAATGTAATAGGAAAACAGAAATATGAAAATTTATTCTCTCTCCTTTTAAAATTCAGAACACTGGAAGTATTGCATGTGTTGCAATTATTTGGTGCAGCTCATTTTTACATCCTACCTAATAAAGTTCATGGAGAGTCATTTTAAATCATGATTTTGATTGTATTTGGTGTGTTAATGGTTTCTAATTGCACAAAAATTCAGATGTAAAGCCTAATTAGAATAGTTCAAAGAAATGTTTGTAGCACACTGTGACTTGTTGTTAAGTATACACAATAATTTCTTATTTGTTTATAGAAGACACGAATGTTTTCATAATAGGAATTAGTCAATCTTAAAGATTAAATTTTAGGCAACTTGTTAAGTCATATAACCATAAATCATCATCAGTCACATATCTTCTTGATAAGCATTTGGATATGAAGGCAAAAACTCTAAGCTACCAATAATTGTTGCAAGCAGAATGACATTTTCTGATGAATGTTAAGAAGAAGATATAAATGTCAATACAGCTCTGAGCTTTTCTTTTATAAGACCTTGTCAATATGTAATTAATTATTCAGCTAGAGTTCTATGTGGCTCAGGGCAACATTTCAAAGAGCTTTGTTTTATAAATCGCAAAGTCATCATAAGATTGCTTTTACTTGATTCTACTTTTTTCACATTTAGAAATTGTGTGTGTACAAACGCTCACGGACACCTGCAAGGTGGCAGATGCAGTGCAATGATAAAGTGAGCAGCAAGAGGCTTTTTAGTAGCAGTAGTCTTTAGCATATGCTTTTAATACATTGCAAAATTCTGCCATGCTTTAAAAGTGCTCGTGTTTCATGTTCAGGTTTGAATGGGGGGTCAAACAGAAAGATTTATTTCCTTTTTTTCCTCACTTATGCATGTAAGAGGATGTTTGCTTCATTAACTTTGAAATTCACTGGCCAAATAGACTGCATATTTTAGAGGATTTAAGTAAATGTGCCCCAAAGTTCACACAAATTACTGTATAGCGTTTCAGTCCTCATCTTGAAGGAATGAGACATGATGCATCTGTTAATAAAAACAAAAGAGTAATGCTTGTATTTGGCAAAACAGTTGTATTTTGTACTTAAGACTTTATCAATGTCACCTGTTGTTATTATTTGGTACTTTCTTCCTGAAAGTCAGGACAGTTAATTAAATCTCAGTGTACCCTAATGGATTTGATAGGATGGCTTTATTCCTGTGAGGGAGATTACATTCATTAGGGCAACTCTCCAGATGATATTCAGAACTTAAGTTTGCTTTTTGGTATGCTGCTTTTGCCAGCCAAGAATTTAGCTCTTATTTTCCAGAATAACCACCCATCTTCCACTTGGCTAGATATGGTCATGTGTGAGATTGGTATGTAGTTACACAGAAGCATGTTTCTTCTGCTGAAGTACTGAGATCATCTATGAAACAAGCAGTGGCACCATAACTAGTAATTTTTGGCTTCCTCTGCAGAATCAAACCTCTGAATGAAGCTTAAAAATAGCATGTAGAGGAAAACCTTTGCAACATTACAGTGCAATGAGATTACCGTCTGCAAACCCTTGGGTAGTGAAAGGGTGAGTTAAATCTACATCTTCTCAGCCTAAAAGCAGCACTTTAATATATTTTTCAGCAAGTTACAGCAAAAACTTCATTTTACCTTTGGCAAAGATTGCTGTATTTTGCATTCTGAAACCTCGGTGCTGCAGTTAGCTGTGGAACAGCCCATCTTTGTCTTTCTTGGGGGCTGGTAAATTGGCAGTGGTTATTCTAATTTTTCCCATTGTGTAATCAATTGGCAGCTTTGAACTCTACTTTGAAATCTCCTTCAAGGATCATGTACACTACACACTACAATATGTTAGCAAATAATTTTAAATGCATACTTGAGACATGAAAATGAGATTAAAATGAAAATGAACATGAAAAGGCATGCTTGAGATATGACATCTGTCAGCCACCTGCTTAAATTTTAGCTGTCCAGTCAGGCCAGATGTACTGGTAGGTGTACTCAATTTTTACACCTATATTGCATGAAAGTTTCAGTGTTTGCAAACTTACTGTGGTTGCAACTCTCCATATACTCCTCTCTTCCTTTTACATGTGATGATACCTTTTTTTTCAAGTGGTACAAAAAAGGTAAGCTTTCTAAGAGCTTCAAATGCTGAAGCATTACAGAAACCCTAATAACAGCTTATATTGTAGAGCAGGGGGTTTTTTTGATACATCTTCTCAATACTAAGTTTTGACAGTTTTACTTGAGCAAAGACATGATCTATGAGGAAAAGTAGAATTTCAGTGATGAATTCATCATTGGTATGAAAACTTTGTAGGCAGGCTATACATTTACATCTTGTTAAAGACTTAACTTTCTTTAACATCCTTTATCTTTTGCATTTTAGGAAGACCACAATTAATAGAATACTGAATAAGTATCAATATCTTACAAATCTACTAATTTCAGCTCTGTTCAGCTTTTGAGCTTTATTTTTAGCACTGATAGTGAAAACACAGGATGTGGCCCAGTATAGTTGGTTATAGTCTTTGGTCTCATGTCTTTATTAATAAAGGACAGAATCAATTTAGTATGGCTCTGAATTAATATAATTTTAAAGTGTTTTAAAAGAAAGATATCAAATTTAGTAAGAGTATTACTTAGAGGCATGGAGTTCCCGGCTTTGTTATTTGTTTAGTGCTTTCCCCTTCCATAACTGTTTTACTAGAAACAGGTTTCTGCAGAAGAGTTAAGACAGGAGTAAAAATAATGTGTGAGGAAAATTATATTAAAAAGGAAAACCTTGCTAAATCCAGAGGGAAACATGGGTTTTCAGAAAATCGCAGGATACAATAAATTTTTTAGGACATTCTAAATGCAAAGACTCTTCAGCTTTTTTATTCTTACAGCTTTTAAAATATTTTTTGATAGGAGAGACTTCGTTTAGTTTAGGTGGTAAGATTCCTGATTTGAGATTTGCTTGTTTCAGGAAAATAATCCTTTTCAACAGAGCATTGATAATTCCCCCAAATCAGATAACCCTGTCTGGAAATCATCAAGGCGTCAGGTCATCAAGTGAGGACGAAAGACTCTTGCTTCCCCTGTCCCTGATGCAAAGCTTTTTTCCCACCATTTTAGGCCCTGAGGTTGCCAACAGTCTTTCCTTTTGCTTTGAAACAAGGTGACAGCCTCAGGCATTCCAGCAGGCTGTGTAACAAAGCCTTTTCAAGACTTACTTGGTGGAAAATCAGGTTATTCGTGAGCTCATACATGGTGTCCATTGCTGTTGGCTTGTGGTTCTTTTCTGGTGGTCTCATCCTTCCTTTCATTGCTATGGTACCTTTGATTTTATTTTTTTGTATCCATTAAAGTAGACTGAAAGAATGGGTGAAAGATGCTCTTCATTGACATCATTCTTACTTATTAACTGCTGCTACGTGGTGGAGAAGAGAAAGTCAATCTGACCCACATATGAGACAGGACAGTCCAGCTGTTAACAGCATCAGGTCTGAGACTGAAAAAAAAAATTCAAGTAATCTATAATAAAAATAAGAAGTGACTTCTTGATTGCAGCCATAGCTGGTCTCTGAAAGGAAGCAATGCACAGTGAAACCAGGGAAAGGTTTTTTGTCTGTAGTATCGTTTTCCTTCCTTCAACAGCTCGATAGGATGAACCTGATTTCTTGAGGCGCACCTTTGCTTTTGTAAGTAGGGACTGAAAGGCTTTCGTGTGACAACTGACAGATCTTACCCTCTGGGGAACTGTCTTTCTATGTAAAATGAAGTCACCCTGTCAGCAAAATCAAAAACTTCATTAAAATAGCTGAACAGAACTGTAAATGGAGATCAGGCAGTTTCTTGTTATAACCTGGTTTTCTAAAGCAAAAAGGCTTTTGCAACCACATTCTTTGTATATGTCTGTCTAGCTGCATATCTCCTAATAATAACTTTTCAATTTCTTGGGAAATCTCAGTCCAGTCTGATGGAAAGCTAGCCAGCCTCACATGTGTCACAGTCCTTTATGTTTTAGGAAAACACAAAGATGGATTGTGGAGGATGTGTGGACATGTCCTTGGCTGATGAGAGGCTGAAGACAAATGTATCTTTGGGTGGACATCTGTGAAACTGTAGGATAGGGCTGCTGTGTACTGATGATTGCATGGTTGGAGGCCTGCAGGTCTCCAGTGCAGGCAAGCTGCCTTTTGGTCCCAAAGGTGCTGTTGGTGACACAGCCCTTTGTGTGTCCCTCTCCCCAGGCTGGAGTTTTGGTAGGAGGTACCTGGTTGGTCTGTGTCAACCCCAAGCCATTGCACCCTTAGGGCTTCCAAGCCCAGAGAACTGACTTTTAAGCAACTTGCATCCCAAAAGCCAGACTCTTTCCTCTCCAGAACTACGCCAATCTCATCAGCAAACCTTTCCTTCTTCCCTGACGCTTGATTCTCTTTGCTTAAGCCACCTCATGATCATCTCTTCAAGTTTGCCAGCACGGAAGCTTCAAACCCATGGCAGCTGCTCCAGCACTAGATTTCAGCCTGGTCCAAGGTGCTGCTTTGAGCCATCTGTGCTCCCGCTGGCTGCACATGTTCATTGCCTCTGCCTCCATGGTCACTGGACCTCCCGAAGTTATCTGTGTGGGGAAAAAAGCCCTCCCTTCCCCCACTCCTGGTTTTCAGATGTAAAAAAAACTGGTTAGAAGCAGCAACTGTGAAAATTGAAGCCTATGAGCTATAAAACAGAGGGAATCTCTGGCAAGGACCTGTAAGTAACTCTAAGCCTGTAATTCTCTCTACTCACAGCCTTGCTCTAAAATACCCTGGCTGACCTTCCTGGCAAATTGTGGGGAAAGTTCAAATATAGTCAAATGCAAAAATCTTTCATTTATACTTGCTGTCATTAGCTTCTGGGGTAGGAATGTCAAAGCACAGTTTCTGGGACTGCTTGATGGGTTACAGGTTGATTATCTCTTACTCTCGTTTTAGTGGTTCTTTTGATCCTACTTTTTTTTGGTAATTGTACTTTTATTTACTTTAGAAGTTCCCAGGATATTGATTTTCTTTGCATCTAAATAGGCATTTCAGCAAAGATATTAATGGAAATATCCTTAGAGATGAGGATTAGGAACAGCACGAGGAATAGAGTAACTCTCATTAGGCTGGAGACTTTTTCTTCTGGTTATAAAATGCCAATGGAGCATCCCGAAATATCTGTATGAAAAGACACTGTCGCTTCTGTATTTATAGATCACAGAGTGGGAGATGCAGACAGTGCATACCTGGAATTAGACAATTATTTTAGATGGTGGAAAGTAGGAGGAAAATTTTCAAATTAGAGTGTGAGAACATAACCATGTGACTTATTCCAATTAATAGGAACTGCATAGTGTAGTCTCTATGCACCACTTTGAAAATTTCCCTGGGTGTTTTTCTTTGAATATTTATGCAATCAGAATAATATGCATGTGATGAAGCAAAAGCCAGTGTAAATACAAAGTGATCACATAATTTTGCATGTTTTTAATTATTGACATAAACTCCACTTTTGTCCAGAAATAAAAAATGCATATGAATGAAGTAGTTAAACAAAAAAGAGGACTGTTTCAGCAATTATTTAGAAAGGAAATATTTTTTTAAATTTAATTTGTAATGAAGTCACTAAACTTGCTTGCACATTTAGCAAATATATTTAAAATCTTTACTCCTGTGTATGTTTAAAAACCCTCAAAATACAGATTATTGCATCACTCTAGAGGAGATGTTTATGTCAATCAGATCACCACATATTAAACAACCTTCTGGTAATGTATGCAGAGTCTTAATTTGGTCTCAATATTGGGTTAAACAAATTCTTTGTATTCTGAAGACTGTAGCTGCACTGAAGGATGATATGACAAAGGCGTGGGAGGTAAAAGGAAAGGCCTCTGCATTTGCTTCAGAACCCATCTATCCACTGTGTCCTGTGTCCAGTTACTGCTGGCTTAGTAAAGGACACATGGTGCTTATCATTAATTAAGCCATGAATGGTGTTAATTTTATTATCCCCTGGACTTTCATTCAACATCATAAATCCAAAGCAAGGCTCGTGGTTTCTGATTGTCAGTTCAGCTCAGGGAAAAAATGAAAGATGAAGCAGTTATGTCTGAAAACAAATATCATATGGTGTCTGCATCCCCTCCAAAACTCAAGAGCCACAGAACTAATTTCAGCTGTTAGTATATTACTGTACCACTGTGGCTTTCCCAGGATGGATGCAGCAGGTCAAAAAATGACAATGCCTGTAAAATGAGAATAATTCCAAATCAATATAACCCTTAAAAAACCTGTCGTGAAAAGTAGATATTCTGCAGCTTTCCCTGTCTACCAAGTGGTTTTCACATTTTGAAGTCTTGTCAAACCAAGCAGCAATCTTCCGCCAAATAATTCCATCACCAATTAGTCTGTCACGGGCTTTGTCAGTTCATCCTAACTTCCCTGCCCTATAGACTGAATGTTGGATGCAAAAGATCAGAGAAAAGCAATGTTTTGCTTTCTCTCTGTGTAACACAGCCTTAACCCAAAGATCCTCATCTGCTGAAGTTGTGAAGCAACAAAATTCCTCCCCAAGACCCCAAACTCAAAGAAGAAACAGTCACATCTCCAGTAGGACCAAGAGTCTCATACCCTTCGTAGCAAGAAATGGTTAGAGAGGTAAGGAGAAATATATAATAAATTGATCAGTATCAGAGAGACTGATCCCCTACATGTCACAAACAAAATACAAACACCTTCTCAATCCTATAGAAAATCTAAGAGAATAAATTCCCCTGGCAAATACATGCGGGTATTCCCCCAGAGAAGCACAGTTTAACTGGCTTGTGTAAAGAAAGATAAATCGTGTAAATTGAGTAAACCAAAAAGTAAATTGAGACAGATGCTAGGTGAATGTGGGCATCCTCAGTTGTTGCTGGCAGCTCATGAACAGCTGGAGAGCAAAACCTTGAGCCACCCAGCTCGTGGTGCCAGAGGAGTGTCCTCACTGCCAATATAATTCCGAATATGAGTGATTCCTACTTCAGTGGTTCAGATCAGGAGAGCTGAGAGAGTGAACACAAAAGTGATCTAATAAATACATTGACTCCTCTTTCTTATCTTCAAAGTCAAGAGGAGGGAGGTAAGCGACTGACATGCAGCAGGGCAGTCACCCCTGCGTGGGAGAACAAGCTCCTAGGAAGGCATTTGTAACGTGGTTAGGGGCGAGACACTGACGTGTTGGACAGTGCGTTGACTTCTCTGAAAAATGTTTTCTGAAATGTAATTTCTGGAGCTAGCAAGGAATTATGTAAATGGAGAAATAATCAGATAAGGTGATCAAGAGTGAAGAAATGAAGCAGTCTTTCAGGATACAGTTACGAAAAGATGATTGGGATGCATTTAACAATATTCAGCTAATGAAGTCAGAGTTTTAATTGCAGGCAGGTGAGGAAAGCAAACAAATTTTAAACGATAAATCAGTATTTATGTTTTTTAGACTTGGAGGAAGTCAGGACTTAAATTTTTTTTTTCTTTTTTTAATTTCTATTTTGTGAATCCATTTGCACATTTCAGAAGTACATTCTTTGGGATTTTTAAATCATGGAGCTAATCCAAGATCAATTCAAGTGAAGAAAATTTACTGGATTTACTTCTTTCAGTAGAACCAACCCTACGGAGATGTTAATTTGGATAGCATGGCATTTGATGTTAGGCAGGGAAGGATGCTGTGGCTTATTAGTTCTTCTGGGACGGATGGAAAGAAGCACATTGTCATATGCTAAAGGAGATAATGAATGTCATTCCCTTGAGCACATGACACCTATTTGGAAATCTTATGAGGTCTAGGTATCACTATTTTTATTATATATTAGGTTTTTTCCATATTTCCACTGATGTCTGCGTGTGTACTTTCATGTTTATTGACTGTTAAATGACATCACTGCTGTCTGATTGCAAATACTTTGCATTACTATCAGTTCTCAGCTATTTGAGGGAAGATTTATTGGTATTATCCATGGATCTTTCTTGCAAGAGAAAAGCAACATGTGCTTAAACAGAGCTAAAGTTGGAAATTCAGCAGGTATCTTTAAGCTATGTAGTGCAGTTTTATTAAAACAGAGAAACTTACATCTTGCAAAGTTACAAGCAAGCTTAGGTGAGTGTAAAGATTTAGCAAATCAGTGTCTCAAACCAATCTCTTAAATCACTGTGATTTATTGGGTTTTTATTCATAGTCATGAATTTCTAAACCAAATGTAAACAGAAGACTTCAAACCTCTTATTCAGGGTCTCTAAAGTCCACTTCTGTTACTAAATTAATAGGAAACATTTTTACTGTGTATTAACTTACAGCTATTTTTTCATTGCCATTCACTTCAAGTCATTTTATTGTACCCATTCAAATTTTGAGAAACTGGTGTCTTGGTGAACTTCAGTGCACCCAAACATGATGAGATAACTAGACCTGTTTCCTGAAACCTGGACTGTGGGGATAACTCCAGCCAGCAGTACATAGCCCTCTCGAGGTCAGAAGGACAACTGATGGGTACCACAGTCCACCTTTGGACTGGGCTGCAGGACAGTGGCCTGGGCTGAAGCAGACCCCACCATAGGGTTGTCAGTGACCTTGTAACATAGGACCTGCTCAAATGAATTTCATCCTGCACGTTCATCAGATGATAAAAACAATTTTAGGCATATTAGATTGATGTAAAAAATAGTTGACCTAAAGTTGCTGCTTTAGGATGCATGCTGCATAACTATATACTATTATTTGCTTACTGACCAGAAAAGCGAGAGGCAAATCCTGTAATTCACCATCTAGTAGAGAAAGATTTGTATAAACCTCCTGCTGTGCTTGGTATACCACATGTCTGAGGCCAATTGCTGTGAAGCTGATTCTGTTTTAATTCAAGCTTTAGAGATGCATACACAACATTTTATAGTATTTTGGAGGTGAAAATATTAAGAGTATTTTCCTGCTAAAACAAAAATCAAACAAAAAAAAAACCAACTGAAAACTACAAGTATTTTATAAGAGGGAAGATGGGAGAAAATAGAAATGCACCCTAGGGCTATCATTGCTGCTTTGTGGCAGCTTTTTTGGGTTTCACAGAGGAACGAGGGGCAGCTACTCTCCATCCCTTGGATTTCCCCTCTTTCCAGCTGTTCTTGAGACCACCATACAGTTCCTGAGACTATTTATGAATTCAGAACCATTCTAGATACAGATTAAGGTTCAGGAGGAGGAGCCTTCATTCTGGACGCTTGAGGAGTGGGTAAGCACTTCATCAGTGGCTGCAGGGGCTGGGGATGCTTTACTGTATGGCCACAGCCCATTGGGGCTTGGTGGAGCAGGAGGTGTCCTCAGCCAGGGCAATGAAGCCCTTGTGTCCCAGGCACCATAATGCATCACATACAGCATTCAGGCTCCAGCAGTTTAATTTTGGCTTTATTTCAATAACCAGTCATCTGTGGTGGAGTACATTGGTGGAATATATTTCAAGCTAGTGCATTTTCAAGCTACTAAAGCTACTAAATTTTTCAAGGTGTCTCTAATTTAGGGTTCTGTGCTTTCCAAATGAGCTATTAAGAATCAGCCTGGTTACAAAAAATACCCTGCTTATGATTGCAATGGCACTAGATGCACCAAAGACAAATAAGCAGTTCTGAGTTGCACTCAACACATATACTGATAGCAGACAGATTGCAATTTTTTAAAAATCAAATTATAAGAATTAAAACCAGGTTACTCAACTTCACTTCAAGTTTTTCATGCAATTGTCTTCTGTTGTGTGTAGCTCTGTGTCCTGTTCTCCTTATGATATTGCATCTTCCGGTACCACTGCATGAAAAGCATTCTGCCTCTGCTCAGTGTGCAGCACCCGTGCTGCGTCTCTCAGCCCATAAACTGGCATCCAGTGCAAGGTGCATTTTCATTTGTTTGTGCCTAGTTTAGCAACACTGTTTAATGGAGGTGGTTGTGTGTGGAGATTCCTGCATTGTAGAAGGCAAGGCACCCTTACAGATGCATTTTCAGAACTTCCTCAGGTGAATCGCTTGGGTGGATATGAATGCTTCACTCTTTTGGACATGCAGATGTGGTACAGGACAGAGGGGCAAGGTATAGGATTTGGTTTTTTAGATACTGGACTCACAATTTCTCTTGTTCTTAATTCTTGTGAAACTCACTTGAAATCCTTGTTTTAACCTATTTCCCTCTAAATTAGTGACAGGTTTGCAGGGACAAAATTTCTGACTGCTCTGTGTGATTTTTTTTTTCCCCTTGAGCCCAGATTTGAAAGGGATCTGTCATCTTGTGTTTGTGGGCTCAAAGTGTTAGTGTAATTACATGAATAATAATAATAATTACCAGGAATAATTTGTTTAAGAATGAAATATTTCTTCAGAAAGATAGATTTTCAAGCAGGGTATATATGTAGAAAATCTGTATAATGCCCTTAATTTAAAAAAAAAAAATAATCCATATTAGTAGCCTGGAAGTACCCAAGCAGTAAAAAGAGTTTAAGCTTTGTTTACATTTTGGCTGCAAGAGGTGCCTCTCTTTAAGTATTTAGATAAACAAACCAAAGCTGCTGTTTTCATTAGCATGTAACACAGAGCCCAGTTTCCTTACCTGAGAGAACATTAAACTAAAATACAGTGGCAGAAAGCAATTTGATCTCTTGCAAATATGAGTCTTGATAAACCTTACACTATGGAAAAAAAACCCCAACAAACCAACCTTCAAATTTTGTACCTATTGACATTGCTTAATAAAAACATCTCGAGTGCTGGTGCTTCTGGGTGTGTTTCCAATAGCAGTGTGATTGCAAGGTTCTGTGGATAAAGTTACCAATCCTTTGAATTCTGACCTTCAGTCTAAAACAGCTTTAGAGGTTACTCTTTTTCCGATTTGTGAGATTGCAGAGAAAAAGTTAATGCTGCTGGAAGGAAGCGGGGGAGGGAGCTGGGCTTGGAGATGAGAACTGGGTCTTTGAAGCCATCTGAAAAATTTTCCTCTGGCCTTGATTTGTAACAACAAATATTGGCAGTCTGAGTCAGTAATTATACGAAGTTTCAAAATAGAGACGAATGCTCTATTTTGAAGCTTCAGTGAATACAATTACTATTGAAATCTAATTGATTCTAAGGGAAATTAGACTGTTGGGTTTGACAAAGTTTGAATTCTTGGGGCAGCTGTAGCCATCAAAACCTGAGAGTAGATTAAGTCCATCATCTGTATCTATAAGAATGGGACACCTCAAAATTGGGTCCCCTGCATTGACTGGAAGTGTCTCTCTCTCCCCTGAGGATGAGGGTTTGGATGATCATCTTCAACTAAGTGCTTTATTTTAGATGGTTACACATAGGTGAGAATCTAGCCTCTGCTGAACAAATTACAGTCATGGTATAAATACTGTAAGGCTTAGAAGAATTTGTGTTCAATTTCTTAAAAACGGTTTCTAGGAAAAACATCTATGCAAGTATAAAATCACAGGACTATTTTAACTTAGACTTCCACTTCATCTTTTGCCTTACAGGCCCACAATATGGAATATTTATGCATGTCACTTTTAGAAGATACTTCACTGTTACAGATCACTGTAAGAAAAATTTGTGTGACTGAATGTTTCAAAGATAAGGATGTACATATTTACTGTATTCAGCTAACGCAAGGTTTGTAATTTGAATGTGTGTTTATGAGTCACTTATATTAGTCATAAATGCAGGTTTGTATTAATAATTTGTCAAAGTGAGCCTCAGCTGCTGTTCTTTCAATTTTCTTTCTAATTCTAAATGCTTTAATCAATAATTATTTTCTCTATATAATACTTTTAGGGTTTTTTGTGCAGCCTTCTATGCCAGTAGCTGAAAAATTATGTAATAATTGACACAAATAACTAAAATACAGTAATGATCCACTGCTCCATCTACTGTTGAACAGTGACATGAATAACACTTTGGAAAAAAAAAATGCGGAATGCATTTAGGAAATAATAACAAAATGGAATTTGCAACAAATAAACCTACTGTTTCAGTATTTAGTGAACAAACATATTTTTCTTGCAGAGTTAAGTATTCTGAGTATGACTTTAATTCAAAGTTGAAAAACAAAGAGGAACTTTCCATCTTCCATTTCACCTTATAGGAGGTGCTGACAAAACTGGTTTTGTTCATGTTAGTGGGAAAATTTGGAGAAAAGACAGCCTAGTATTACTGAGCTGACTCATGTCATACAGTGCACTGTATCTATATCACTGGCAAAAATGTAAGTTATTGCTGTGAAAAAAAATTTTGCAATGGTTTGTAAGTTCTAACTTTATTCTAGTAGCACTATATGAAAAATCAGGAAGGCTTAAACAGTCATGGGAGGATGAACTATGGAAAAATGGCATGTGTGTGAAATGATGTGTTTTATAGTCTTTACAGAGCAACAGGATTTGATTATTTTGTCAGCTCACTGGTAATCTCTCATTTGTAGTGTGTTCCTGCAAGCCAGTCTTGGGAGCAGCTACTGATTATAGCTTTTATCACCCTTTAGAATGCTGGCAAGCTGCTTCTCATCATCAGTGGTGCATTTGGTTTGACTTGTTCATTTTTATAAGCAAATTATTATTCACATATCACAGTGAAGGATGATTATTTTCAATTTTTAGGCAGTTGTGTTTCCATGCTGAGCTGGAGTAAGACCCTGAATGTCAATTAGAAAAATTAGCTCTTTCTCAAGGATGCTCACAGATTGCAATTTACTCCTCTCATTTCACCCCCTATCTTGTAAACAGATAATTCTTCAAATAACTTTCTTCAGAGACATTTATGTTGTCTTCTGTGGGACTTCTTTTATAAATAGTTACTAACGTGTATGTATCTTTTGAGCAGAGGTTTTTGGGCAACAAATAAAAGTAACACTCCACTGATTCTTAGGTACTGTAGACCATACTAAAAGTCCCGTTGTAAAAACTCTTGAACTTTATTGGAAAATGGAAGGTAATTTTGTATAGTTCAGTTTAATAGCTAAGACATTGCTTAAATGAAGACTGTTGTAGCTGGAAAAGCTACATTACTCTTAAACCTGGAGTAGATCTCAGAGCTCTGCCCTCAGGATTTCACAGACTTGGTGTCTAAGTCTTTAGGTAAAAGCCCTCACTTTTGGGTAGAGCATCTACTTCACATCATCTGGAGACCAAAGCTTTTCAGTATTTTTGTGTGGCCATCGCTACCTTCATGAGATTTCTAGGGTGTTAAAAAATACCCAAAGGGAAATAATAGTATTAGATACATTTAAAATTTAAGTTAATCTAGGAAACCTTTCCTTCACCCTGACAAACTACTTTTTTATTTTGCAGTTAGAGTACTGAGTATAATTTACACTATAGGCTCCTGTAAATATAGATATAGATATAGATATAGATATAGATATAGATATAGATATAGATATATAGATATAGATAGATAGATATACACACACTATTGTTTTCCTTCTTTTAACATAATGCTTTTAAGATGCAACAAATCTACTGAAAAAACAAGCATACTTTCACTCTGGAGAGTGAAAAATTGAGATATACTAAGGTATTTGCTTTCAAACTAGACTTTGAACACTTCTGTAGACAACCTCTGCATTTTTTTTTACATCATAGCTGTCAAGAACTATTTCAGAATGATATGTAAGTCATGCATTCATTCAAAAAGCTAAAGCAGCATCTACTTAAGATTAATAAAGATTACTATTTCCTATTTTATGTTATACTAAATGGTTTGTAATTTGTACTGAAGTGGTGGATTGAAAACAACTACAATTGCATGCAAACCACCAAAACTAGCAAACTGGGGCCAGCAGTTCATACATGTTTTTGCTGAGGGCCACGGTTAATAGCACATACCTTTTCTTATAACACATTACACACAGACCTTAATTCAATATTAATTTTATCCAGTATATCTTGAAAGAATATAATGAAATTGTTCTTAATCACACTGATAGTTTTTAGACAGAACACTTAAAATGGTTGATTTCTGCCACTTTTATTGTTTATATTTACCAAGGTCTTTCTACTTTTGCTCACACGAGTAGCATGAGACAATATGGGCTCCTGTCAAATGCTGCAAACTTCTGTTCCAGCCAGGGATGTCTCTAGGCAACAGCTGCTATGTGTAAGATAAAACTTGTATGGAGGCATAGGAGGGATATTGCTGCTTCAGAGGTTTCTGACGTTGCACTGCAGTTGTCAAGGGAAGAGCCAGGCGGTGGCTTTCAGGAGCAATGGGATGCATCTTTTGCTTTAATGAAGTGTGGTCTTCCTAGGCCTGTTTCTGATGTTAAATATTTCAGTAGTGTTTCCTACTTGGAGACAAACATACGAACATCCCACTGTTCCATATCCATCTTACATCTAATTTTTCTTAATTACCAGAACATCTGTAATCATGGCACCTAAGCGCCCAGTAAATGTTGTGTTCCAGATGGACCCATTTTACTCGTGCTAAAACAAGTGTGTGACACTGCATATGAAGTTAAAATCATATTGCATGAGTAATGGTTGTAATAATATACCCAATAGCTTGTTGTGCATTTGATATTAGTTATAGGCCTGGTCCTTTATTTCTTAGCACTCTTGAGATGCCAGCTGCATTAATGGGAATGCAGAATCAGGGCAAATTTAGGCATGATGTAAACATATACAAATCCCACTGAAATCTCTGTTCCAAACCAAGTGTTAGTGCAATTGTGGTTTGAAAATGGTGTTAGGTGCCAGTGACCAATAACCCACCCTGCACTGAGTTGGTATGCAGTTACTGGGAAGAATAAACCCCAAAAGATAAGTAAATAAACTTCTTTCAAGTAGGTTTCAAATCAGTGCAGTGCTCAGCTGTCATAATTAGATTACCTATAGAAATAAAAAGAACTGCACTCACTTAAACCAAATGAGGATCTGGTCCACAGTGTCAGCTGTAGGATAAGTTCATAGGTTAGACCCTATCGTGGGGTAATGATATACGCTAATCTGAAATCCAATCTTCAGACATCAGATAAAGAACTTTAAGGCACTGTTTAATGGCAGTATAAACACAGAGGACCCTCCTTTATCTCATATCCCCCATCTAGATCATTTATATGGCTTCAGTTCCCATACTGCCTACATGCCATACTACAGAAGAGCTTAAAAATTCAAAGCTGATTCTTTTCTTGCAATGCATCATCAACACCCTTTTTCTGACCATCTTAGCCTCTGTGTAATTTACCCCATGTTTATCGTCACATCATCAAGCTCTGTATCTGTGTGTGGGGATCTGTCTTACTTTAATTAAATACAGAGACTGGGCACGCTCCTGAAGTTATTACTTAGGTAAAACTCCCAATAGGGACTACAGACTAACCAACAATAAACCTGTTTCACTGACCTTTACATTTAAAATACTAAAACTTATTCATATATTTGTGCTATTTCAATAATGGAATGAAATAGATTTATGCAAAAATTTACATGCATCATTGAAGTCACAGTCTTTTTTTTAAATAGTTTTTTTATTTCCATAGCATTATTTAAGTTTTGCTATTTTTGAGAAAGGATTTTGAGTTACATTTTCCGGTGTTACCTCACAACAACAAGATGATATTTTTTGAGTTTTTCTTCTAGAAAAATATGAGTTTCTGCTTCATTAAAGTGTGTGCCTGATATTTTTCATTTAATAGATGTAGCTCCTACAGTCAGTGAAGCAAGACATGTGTCTTTATATCGGATTGGGTAGGACTTTTAAAAAATGATCTTAACACTGGTAAAGAATTCAGTGGTAAGCAGTTTCCAGGAGATTGTGGCTGTTCCAAAAAGCATATAGTTCAGAATGACTGCATAGCCTTGTGTTTCAGGGTTTCTGTGAATTTTACCTGACAAAACTGCATGACTCCATAATAAATAATTTGTATTTCTTTCACAGTTTAATATAGAACATGATAAATAGTTTTCTTGGCGTGAGATGTGGTTTGTGACTCTGAAGAAGTGATGGGATTGTGTTTGTGCTGGCTACGCAGACGGGCCCAATCGAAAGCTGCTTATTTTGACCTGGGTTCCCATATATGGTGTGTGACTGTCCCGAGATCCCTTTTCTCCGCTAAACAAAATGAAATCCTAGGTGCCTTTTCAGCTCGAGGTTGACTTGTAGCTTTGCAAACCGATCTGCTTTCCTGAAGTATTCCCAATGTACTTGCTACAAAATAATGTCTCACTTACTGGGATGTAGTAGCCAGAAGATATTTCTCCTCTAGAAGTATTGCTTTCATTCACAGATTAGTTAATTGAAGGTAAGGATATATTAGCAGTGAATAACCACAGGTTTTTGTAAAGAGAAAAAAGTTCTGTTTCAATCTGTTTATACAGTATAAAGTTGGGGGGTTTGTTGATTTTTGGTTTTGTTTTGGTTTGATTTTTTTTAAATTTAGTACTTTAGACCTGGCGTGCTATTAAGACTTCTTTTTTGGTACAACAAATTGTTACGCTGTTTTCCTCATCATATTTGGATTATGCATACTGAAAAAAAGTGTAGAAAAATTAGTGCTATGTGAAGTGAAAGATACTGTCTGCAAAGTGGAAATGGTCTGGAGAATGCTGGTCAAATTTAGTTACTGTGTATGTTATAATGTTGTTAAACATAATGTATATATTTTTAAAAGAGTTTTGTTTTTTTTTTTTTTTTAATTGTGAGCAACTGAAAGTTCTGTAATAGGAAAGCATCATAAACCCATTTCAGTTTAATGGCTTACTAATTAAATTACTTAATTACTTATTGATTGGTAAAAGCTAAGCTTTAGAGTTACTGTTACTTAATGCACAAATTTAACTCTATGCAACCATCTCTCTTTTCTCTGGAAACATTTATACGGTGTGTGGAAACGGCCTTTATACAGTTTTAAATTTTAAAACTTAAGTACGTAATTAGTAGTAATTAAAATACGAATTTGACTATATTTACAATTGGTTTTAGGCGTACAGATATTTAATGGTTTAAATGGTTTAAACCATTTTAAAAGTTCCAGCTATTTAATTTAATAAATACCCTTAAATTGGAGAAGGCTAGCTTAAATAGTTTTTGCAGACCCTTTCTTTACAAGGTTGCAAGAATCTCAGATATTTGAGAACAAATCTGTTACATATCCAATCAAAACGGCATGTCCGGGAGTGCATGCTGGTTGTACGCTTAAGAGCCTCTATGAGTATCCGTATTTAGCTTCTCTCATTGATATAATGTTGGTGTAATTCCAGTTATTCTATTAGGACGGCTTTAGTTTAAACCCAGCTTACAAGAGGGGACGCATCTACACACAATTCAACTTTCTAAATGAGGAGGGACCCGAGGCATTTTCAGGAGTTTTTCTGGGGTGAGGCTGAGGAAGGCGCAAGGAAGGGGGGCCCTGTCGGCCGGGCAGGGGGCGGAGGGGGCGGCCGGGGGCCAGGAGCGCGCAGTTTCCGCGGCGGAGCGCGGCAGCCCCGGCTACGTTTGTCCGTGCAGGAAGGTTGACTTCAGACCTCGCAAGCCTCACTGCAGTTGTTGCTTTTAAACCAATAAGGTTGGGACAAGAGAATAGCTGCGGTTTGCATTNCGGGGCGCTGCTGCCCCGCCGCGCCATGGGAGGCGCCGCCGCCGCGCTCTGAGCCCGCGGAGCTGCGCCCCGGCACCGTGAGTACCGGGGGTGCGGGCACTGACAGCGGCCGCGGGGCAGCGGCACGGGCGAAGCGGGAGGACAGCACCGGGGAAAGGGGGCGGCTGCGGCAGCCCGGAGCAGCGCGGGGTCCCGCGGCGGCGGGGCCGGGGTGCGCGGAGGGGCAGCGGCGCTTTCCGCGCTTTCTGCCGCTCCGGAGGAGAGCAGCGCTCAATTAGAAATCACTGGGTGCAGCAGTTAATTTTGGCCGTAGTTCAGGCTGGGGTTTGTAGGCTTCCCACAAAACAGATGTTAGGAGGTTCTGTTTATTGTGATCGGCCAGGTTTGGGGATTCTCCTGTTTGATTTCCTCGAATGCTAATGTTTCAGCAGATAGGAGTAACGTGATGGTGAGATGTTAAATGGGGGATGGAAATAGGCACGTACGGTACGAAACTAGCAGACCTTGTTGAAAGAGACATGAGAGCGTGAGAAAAATAATAAAAAAACTGGGAGGAAGAATGCCTGACAGAGATTTTGACAGTGCTTTCTGAAGCAGGAAATCCTTTTGCTTAATATGTTTAAATTTTCCAAACACCAAGGAAAACATGCAGATCCCCACAGGAGAACTTTTCAAGATGACAGAATAAACATCTACACAACTGAAATATTTGACGTTTATTGACATTTTAGGTGGCTTATTTAGAACGGTGATCTTAGAACAAGGAAGTTAAAGACCTTCTGAAGTCTGATTAAATTTACATCTTGCTTTTGAGCAACCAAAACCCACCAAACATTCCCAAGTATGTATTTCTCTTGGTGTTTCAAACACCAAGAGGAAGGACTGCCCTTTAGAGTGCAAGATTGATTCTGGAAAAGTAAAGGTGTTAGTGCATTTAAAAATGTTTCTTTGAAGGTGGTTGTGTTTTGGTGTGGGTTTTTTTCTTTCTTCTGTAAGCAAACATTTAAAACTGAGGTAAGCGGAAGAGATAAAAGGTTTCCCGGAAAAAAAATGATAGTGTGTTTCATGTAGTTTGTTTAAATTTAAAAATGAGTACCGAGGGAAATTTGGAATAAGAAGTGGAAATGTGGTGTAGTGTATCATTTGAAGTTTTTAACATTAGATACCATGTGTAAAGATTGTTTTATTTTCCATCCCATACTGAGATGGTTCGCAAAGCATCTGCCAGAACACAGACTACTGGTTTGAGGTGTAAAATAAATTAATAGTATATATGTGGATATTCATCTGTAAAAGTACATATACATGAGAATACACATTGCACAGTTTTAGGTATATAAACACATACGCACACAGCATTTTTATGTTGCTCACAAAGCCATGACATGCAGTTTTTAGCCAAGCACCTCACTGCTGTCAGACTTTTCCCAAGGCCTGGAAGGGTCTGGAAATGAGCAGCCATCCCCTCTCAGCAGTTCTGTGCAGTGACAGACGGCTTGAGTCACGCTTCACCTTAGGAGAAAAAAAAGAATGAGTAATCATTTTGTTTGAATTGCAGTAAGTATGAAATATTTCTCAGGAGCCAAAAAAAATCTTGGAAAAGCAGAAAGACATTCTTAAATGGCTGGTCATAATCGAAGCATTGTCACATTGTAGTACTTCTTTCTTAAAGGGAAGAAAGTGTTGGGATTTCAAAACATTTCATTCATGAGTATATGAAATGAGCATGCAGGGTAGCACTTTTAGAAGAATTTGAACTAGTAATTAAAAATTATATAACTGCAATTATCTGCTTTTGCTTTAATAAGTACAATTTGTCTTTGATGAGAATATCTAGTGAAAAAGCCCTACCTCTTCCCTTAGGGCCCAGCGATATATGATTATTGGAAGAGTGAAAGTATTACCAGGTTTCCTGGGTTGCCAGCAAGGTGCCTTTCTGCAGCCAGTTTGCATTTTAGTTTTGTAACATTTTGGCTGTTGAAGCCATTATGTGGGTAGATACTGACTGCGTTGTGCTTTTAGGGAGGCAAAGAGTGCTGTTGGGAAAAAGTCCCTTTCTCTCCCTCCCTCCACCCCTTCCTAAAAATGACTGATTTTTTTTTTCCTAAGAAGGAACACCCTCATTTGAAAACTGCCATTGTCTTTGAAATTTGCTTCTTTAAAGTAGAACCGTATTTTAAGAGAAAATGCGTGTACTGACTATAGTTTTCTGAGTTAAATTCTTATTTTCACTTCAAAAATTTCTTTTCAGCTGGAAAAATGTTTTAAATTATAGCTATTAAAAAAATTGCTCCTAGCAAGCAAAAATACTGTGGAAAACCTGTAATTTAGACAAGTACCTGCATTTTATTTGCTCTGTGCTGCTGAAATTTAGAATCCCTTCCCATTTACAGTTTACTTTTCACAGAACATTATTAACTTTTTGGCTTCATACATGATCTTCTGTCAGATGCTTTTGATTTGTAATTTAGCAAAGTATAATAAACAGTGCAAAAGTCATGAATTTTCCTCTGCATCCTGAGCTCTGTGGTAGGGAAAATGTGATAAAATGTGTACCTTAAGTCTTGTTTGATGATCTCTCAAAGCAAGTTTGCCTTCTGGAAATAATTTCTGGGGTTGAAGAGCATGGTATTAACAGATTTAATGTGGCTATTCAATGGATTGGTGGAGTACTATGTGAGGTTTAACAAAATGAGAGAGACAAATTGAACATCAACAAAACCTACATCTGTGAAGAATTATAAATTTAATTAGAAAAAAAGGCAAACTTAAAAGACCTCATTAACTAATCAGAATTTGATGTTACTGATTTAAGATTCTTAAATGGATGAATTTTAAGTAGCTTTGCTATCATTGTCCTTTTTTTCTCGTCATGTACTACATAGTGCCCAATCTGCAATCTGTGTTAAGGAGAAAGTTGTGAATGTTACTTACAACAATCAAATTATACACAGTATTATTTTAGAGGTATTAAGCAGAACGTGTATGCCATTTAGCATATAAGGCATTTTAAGTTTATGGTTTAAGCAGAGCACTGAGTATGAAGGGGGTGTGACAGTTTTTTGGGTTTTTTAAATTTTTTTTTTTTTACTTTTTTTTTTTTTAATGTGCCCCATTTCTGTCAGGCTAAGGCCAAGCGTTCATGTTTTTTCCCCCACCTTTTATATGATATGTGAGTTATGTTGCCAAACGTCAATTATCCAGAAACCTGTTGACAAAATGGGAATATATGAGAGAAAGCACAAGCACACACCACCCAGAAATGTTTTTATTCTATGAACTAACTGGTCATCGTAAGTGTGGTTCCTTACTACGTTGTAATTTTGTACTGCACTTAAAAAACTGAAAGCATGTGAAGTGTAGCATTTTGTAAACTGTAACTAATTTCACTCACATCTGTGTCTAATTGTTGTCTGCATTCGCATTCTTGAGAGTAGATTTATTTTTCCTGGACCACTCTGTGGATTCAGCTGACCAGCCTAAGTGAGGATTAGTTGTTTTAAAGTTATTTTGATTAAAGAGTCATTTTTAAATTTGGTAATGTGCAACACATGTTTTAAATAATCCTTAAGACACAAAGGAATATATCTAAAGTACGTCTAATGAAAATAAAAATTGTGGATATGAACTTTCACAAATCATAAGAGTGTTGGAGGACATTTAAGGTATATATTTAATTCACTTTGAATGAGCTGGTTATTTTTTTTTGCCCTGTTCCATGAATACATAAATGACATCTTTCTCACTATGCGCATACATGAACAGGTACATATGTATATATTGTATATATTTTCAATTGTACAGAAGTTACTGGTTTTGTACAAATTTGGTACTTAAAATAGTGATGATAATATGTATTTTTTATTTCGATCAAGTATGAATAATTCTGGGGGCATGTTGGAAAATATCAGTTAATTAAAGCATCCATTTGAAAACAAAAGTTTTTTCTATTATAAAAGATATGTTTTAGAAAATCCTTTGCAAGGGGGAGTGAAGATAGCTCTGTAGGCAAACTTAGTTCTCACCTATAATTTTTTCCAGGTGTTTAGAAGTAACAGCAGAAGCATATCCTAAGGCACTCTGCAGCAGTTTCTGGGGTAAAGAACTGAGGGAAAAAAAATCCGTAAACCAAAATGCACAGTTTTGACTGTATGTCCTAGTCTAGCTTGATTTGGCATGCAACGATGTATTGAAAAGCATGTTATGCAGTACTTTAAGTACCCAGTTATAAAAAGATTGATGTTTTTCAGCATGCATTATTGCATGCTTCTTGACATCATTCGTAATGTTCTTCATTGCCTGACTGCCCCTAGCAGTTGTTTACTCTCTCTAGTAGTAATCTGTCTGTGATTAAAAATAACAAAAAACCCACCCTACAGACACATAAGTAGGATTTGCTTGGATGATTTTTATGGCACTTAAAATGCCTCATCTCCCTTGTCTTTGCTCTGTGATCATTTAAGAGATGTCAGTTCAGGTTGAATGGAAACGCACAAGAAGGATCCTCACTGCAGACATTAAGAGGATATATACCTTGCCCAGAGAAGCTTTCATCTGCTTTTAAGCTAACAGTGTCTAGCAGTATATCTCCACCTGAATTTTATCACCTGCTGACAATTGTTACTGGCTAGAGTTTGTTAGTAAAGCAACAATGTTTTTCTGATAGAATATGAAAACTATTACTCACCTGAGTTCTAAAAGGAATAATTTTGTTAAACTAAAAAATTATTGGGCTTCCCAGTGGAACCAGATTCCTTTTCTTCATGAGTGACCTCAGAGGTAAATGCTACAGCTTCCGCCCATTTATTCAGCCAGAAGTGTCCTTTTAAGTAATTTTATCAGAAATCTCATTAGCAACTGGAATTTTTACGAGTCAGACTATGCAATAAGGTGTGGAGTTTTTATTTTAATTCAACCTGGCTGGAGATGGGCTTCTTTTAGAGATGGTTCTGTAAGGCTGTTGGCTGTATAGTGAAGGTCTTTACCATAGGGAGACTTGCCCCTTGTTGTTCTTTACCCCTCCTCCCAAAAAAGTAACATCAGCATCTCCTGCTTGCCTTTGAGGTGAGCTTAACTTGTGGGTTCCCTTCCCAGGCACAGAGGAAGGATGGCGAAGAGCAAAGGAAGAGGAAAACCAGTATGACAAGGGCAAGAATCTGTCAGGACTGAAGGGGAAAGGAGGGATGAGAAGATGCCGGAGGAGTGGAGGATGCTGAGGGGATTGGGGCTGGAGCAGCTCGTGCTGCCCTTGGCGGGGCGGCACAGCGGCGTTACCTTGGCGGGGTGCAGGCAGAGCCGAGCCGAGCCGTGCCGGGGGAGGAGTGAGCCCCTCTGCAGCTGTCACGGGCCCCTGATGAATCACTATCCCGTCACTTGGCTGCCGTCCCCTGGCGCGGGGAGGAGGGAGAGAGACCTGCCGGGGAAACAACAGTTGAGCCTTCAATTTAAAGACAATATGCCTTTCACGGGCACCGCACCCTCCTCCTCTCCCTTTGGATTTAAAGGACAGAATTGTCATCCGTAGTGATATCCTTTCTTTAAATTAAGGCCTCATAGTAAAGCGGAGTAATAGAAGCTTCTGTTTGTTTCCCTGGTTTACAGGTGCAGAAGTCCCAAACTAGTTCAGATGTTGCTGTTTCCTCAAGCTGCAGGTAAGGATTTGACCGAAAATTGCTAATTTTTTGCAAGTCTTTAATTGTTGGGGATTTTTTTTAACTTCAAGTGATAAGTAAAATATTTATTCTTGTTTCCCACGTTAAGCAGATGAGTAAATGCTGGAACGTAGCTTTTACGTGTGCGCAACCAAGTCTGTAAACCATGAGCACATAACTTTTTCACTAAATTGTTTGAGTTTATATTCGATGCTGGCATTTCTAACTCATTGCAGTATCATCTTCTTTTTTTCTGTAGATTGTTTTAGGCAAAGAAATATTAAATAAGGGATCTATGTTAAGAACCTGTGATAAAATTTCAGTTAAAATATGAAAGCTTTGTACCTGAAATGACACTTAGGTGTAAGGATATTTATACCATTACTGCAGGAGTAATTTTATATATAATTTTAATAGTCTTTAAAAGAGCCTAAGCATTTCTTTTAAACTGAAAAATTACTGGTTCAAATGCCTTGGAGGCACAGTAACCTATGAAGTTTCTACAGGGAGCAATTACTTAGAATGAGTACATCAAATAACAATATCAAAAGTTTTAGTTATAAAGGAAAGGAAGTCTAGGGCACTTCAGTCATAAGCCCCAACATCAACCAAGGGATATGTCATGGTGGTGATGGCCTTTGGTGAAGGCTGTTGACCTTTTAATATAAGGAAAGCACAAATCTGAAATATTCAGCTGCTTTCGTGCTGCTTAAACGTTTAATTTTTGCTTTATTGGAATTGTTCTTTTCTCATTTTGACTAAGCGACAGCAGCTGAGGTACAGCAGAGTGCTAAGGCACACTAACGCCTGTATGGATTCGCTGTATGTCGGTCATATCCCTTTTCAATTGGGCACGCTTTATGTAATCCACAAAGCAAACAAGTGAGCAGACATAATAATGTTTTAATGCTGCATTTGTTTCAAAGGAAACAGAGGAACAATTAAGTAGTTTGCCAGAGTAAACACATACATCAGGAATATCTCATTCCCTGTCAGTAGATGATAGGTTTCCACAATTGCTTCAAGTGTTTTATTTGGTTTGGAGGCCCATTATATTGCCACTGAGTGGTAAATCTTGAAAAAGCAGTGTTAATTTGTTGTTAAGAGAATATATGTCTTCATATATTGGTGATTCCATCTTTGTACATATTTTAAAAATACACGATTAAATCAATTTTTAAAGTACAGTATTTGGAATCTAAATTTTATTTAGTTACAAGCTGCAAAAATAATTACAGTAGCTGGCCAGTCGTGTGAGGCTACAACATGAGTTAAGCACTGGAAAAGATCAAGTTGGGAGAAGTAGTTAATTTTTTACTAAGTGTTTCTGGGATGTTGATAAATAGCAGTCTGCATCTCATAAAGGCAGTTCCTCTGTAATTCATGTTGACTTATGTCACTAAAACTAGTTGCATCTTGTTTGCAGGTCTATGGAAATGCAGGATCTAGCCAGCCCACACAGACGACTAAGTGGTAGTAGTGAATCCCCCAGTGGTCCAAAACTTGATAACTCCCATATAAATAATAATTCCATGACACCCAATGGCACAGAAGGTGAGCCAGCCTTTTTTTTCAGTATTTCGTAATTTGTTTTTTCTCTTTGTTGCTTTGGTGTTCTTGCAGTCAGCAAGCTATATAATGTTTTACTATTTTAGGTGTTCCATGGTTATTCATATGGTACATAAAGGCAATGTTCAATGTTTATCAGTAGTTACTATTATCAAGTTTCAACAATAGCTTTCATTACAGGTTTATGTTTCTTTCATGGAGTTTGAATGGACTGAGCAGGTAGTATGTGCAGAGCTTAAATTTAAAAAAAACTCAAAAAACTGAAAAGGAAGTTTAACAATGAGAGATAAAAAGTAGATGTTTGCAATTGCAATAGTACAAAATGCAATTTTCCAGTCTTTTTTACTAGTTTGATATATCTTTATGTTCTCACTTTTTGCAAGCTCCTAAGGCTATGAGAATTTTGTCAAGTAGGCTAATAAAACTGAGTGTTGAAAGTTCCTCAGACTAGCTTGCAGCTCTGATGGAGTGGCCAAAATTCAAACAGGTGTAGTAATTCAATGGGGTAAACTGATACCTATTTCTCAAGAAGCAGTCAGGCAGTTGATAAGTTATGTTTGTTCTCAGTAGAATGCTAACAACAGAACAACCTAACAGCTTTGCCAGTAAGGTAATACATCTCTAATACATATAATAATATATATAATGAAACACAGAAGGGTGTATACAACAAGCTGCAAAAAATGGTCTTTCCTGTGGCATTTCTATGGCAATAGTGGGAAAGATTGTACATGACATTTGGCTGGCTGTGTGAACAGAGACTTAATGCATTACTAGAAAAGAAAGTCACACAGCTTCAGTATTGCTCTTCGGTATAAACGTATGGGTAAGCTGCTACAACCATTGCAGCAAAGATATGCCTTCTTTTTCCTAAAAATTGGGTCGTAATAGTGCTGTCAGGCTCTTTAGGATTATGGACATGCATTGCATTTTTCCAGGAAAGGCACATGTCAATCAAACAGATGTTTTCACCCCCCTCAATTGCCCAAACATCTCTGTTATTCATTCTAATTGGAGTCCTTGGTAGTGGGGACAGTTTATGGGTTATCAGATTAACAGGAATTTGTGCCAGACTTGTGTATAATTTAATTTTTGCTATTGCTATAAAAGTGTTGCTGCAATCAAATATTAAGGCCTTTGGAAAAAAAAAACCTTTTTAAAGAATAAATAAAGTGCTTACTGTGCTCATGTATTTTAAGCAGAAAAAAATTGTAGGGCCATAAATGAGTCTTCTTCCTTTAAAATACACAAGTATGTTATTATATTTTTATATCATATTACCAGGTATATACCACTTCTGGTACGGGATAAAATTGCCCTTTCAAATTAAAATTCCTCTAGCTCACAGAAGCCTTTGTTGGAAACTTCATGAGTTTTTCTACCTTCTATATAACTTGAAGGTTCTTTTGTAGTACAAAACCAGGGGATATTCCTTGAAACACTGAAAGATGTTCATCATCTGACTTGACTTTTTGTTCAGCATGTAGTGCTGTGTGCATACACTCTGAGAAATTCTTCATATTACTTTGTCAGGAAATTAGGTATATATTGTATCTATCTATTAATGCACTGACCTCAGGTAGAAAATAATTTTGGAAGTAATATCTCAACTTCTAGGTAGGTATCAAAGTTTATTGAAGAAAGTCAATTAAACTGTGATAACTTATTTATCTGACACTAGAATTTTACAGTTTTGAAGTGAATTCTACCCAGAAAGCTCTAACTTGCAGTACGTGTTTGCCTCCTGAGATGAAGCCAAACGGTTTTCTTTTGTTTGCCCTTTTCCCTCAGGTGACATGACCCTCCTCAGCACTGCAGACTGGTTGCTCAGCCCTAGCACACAGAGCCCCGCAGGTTTGGGTGCTGCAGTGGGCGCAGCAGGCGTGGGCACTCAGCATGTGGTTTCGGATTTGTTCCAAAAGTGTCCCAAGAGATACCTTGTGCTTGGTGGTTCTGCTCTAAGCTTTCTAATTTGAAAATTCCTGTCTCTGATTGCTCTTAAGTGACAAAGAAAGAAAAGCTTTTCAAAGAAACCAGTAGAATAATTTATTTCTGAATGAGATGTGTGCAAAGAGGCAAAATTTGTGAGTGAAGCAGATGCCTAAAACCTGAAGGTGGAATTTTTACTGCTAATCTGTTTTATCTTGAGAAAATGTTTTGTTAGGCTCCTTGAGCTGCTAAAGAGGCTTAAGAAAAAGTGGAGCGAATGAAGCAAAAGTTTCCTATTTTTTAAATGAAGGGTGAAGTAAGATTATTTTTTCTGGGATTCTTGAAGCCGAATCCTGCTGAGACACAAGTGGCTGATTGTAGGGATGAGGTTATAAGGGCTTGCCGAACACCTCTTTTTAGATGCTGCAATGTGGTTTCCTTGCTTGTTGCACACGGAGTGGAGATGTGAGTTGCTGGAGCTTCACGTGTCAAATATAATATGTGAAACGAGCTTCTGGTCTACCATACACACATTCTCACTAACGTGAAAGAGCCCTCCTTCTCTAGCATAAGAGATCTTCATGTGACTGAGAAGCAGGGCCTCTAGGTATTTGCATGTTATAAATATCTTGTAAAGATATGTAAAATTTTATTTGACTATGGGTGTGATTTTGACAGGTTTCCATACCCTGAAGCACAGGATATGTTCACTAGATGAGGGGAGGGGAAGAAAAAAGAAGAAGGAGACAAAATACCTGTCCCAAAGTGAAATGGCTGCATTTCAAACAAATGTTCATTAATTCCTCTAAGGCACATTTTCAGACTTGTCTTCTCTGATGTTTTTCTGCAAGAGGATGTGGTTGGAAGATAGCTCACTTTGTTAGCTAATACTTTTAGCTTCACACTTAGCTGTAACGTTTCAAAGCACTGAATGGGGATTTAGTTCTGTGATTGAGTCTGAATTTAATCTCTACATGCAGCTTATGTATAATAACTCTTTGTGTGCTTAATTTCACTTTGATAGAGCAAAATTTTTCTCCTGGCCAGGCAGCATGGTCTTCATTGATGGGGAAGTAACAAGGAAATTACAGACCTTGGCCAGATAGAAATTTCCCAGGATCAAATGCAGAGGAGCAACACTAAAATGTCTGGCTAAATGCACTCAGAAAAATCAGTCCTAGTATGCCAAGGTGGTGCTGATTATATAAATATTACCGTATTTGAGGTTTCCATGTTCTCTTTAAGTGTATTTCCACAACATATACTCTTTGTAGAAAAGAGCAGACACTGGACACCATAAAAATTATGGCACTGTGTATCTTGCCTAAGAAAATCTGTTAAAAAAATTATTGGAGTAGGGATCAAAATGTTCTTAGTTGTGCCTTATCTCTAATCTTCCTTTATCAGTGAATTGCCATGGTGGGTTGATACTGAAGGAGTTAAAGGAACAATAACAACAGAAGCTCATAAAATTGCCATTCATTAAGTTTTATCAGACAGCTGGTGGCTATTCCAACACCAGTGCCCAATTTGGTAGATACTCTTTAGAGGGGAAAGGCCATGAGTAATCAGTAAATTTGAAAGGAGTAGGAAATCTGTTTTCCATAGCAAACAACTGCATCCAGTTTCTGCCTATGGTGTTCTTTACTTTTATCTTAAGAGTGTAAATCAAATCTGATGGATGGCATAGAGTGAGAAACAGAAGCCTATGGCCAATCATGATGACGTTTTATGAAACTGGAATGGAAAACAATAGATGAGGACTAGGTGAAGGAGCTGTGATTTTCTGAGCAGCTACTCTTCATTCATTTAAGGAGTACAGACCTGCTACTGCCCTTTTATTTGAGCGTTCATGAAGGAAGGAGGGAAGGCATTGTCATATCAAGTGGGAAGGGAAAATGGATAACAAATTGTAGATCAGATTTTCAAAGATACATAGGAAGGGAGGCTTCAAAGGGAGTTAGACATCAAAATTCCTTTAGAAAAAAAATGATTCTCACTCTTTAAGTACCTGCTGCAACATGAGAATGAGATCTCACACAAAGGCAGTCAAAGCTCTCCACCACGAGACTATCTGATGTGTGGCCATTAGAAAGGTTGTTTTAAGTCTGGTGAACATAAATCCATCTTCAGGGTTTCAAAAGGCAGTACTGTGTGGTATGTTTGCTGTCAAGCTGCAGTATTACAGAATGGAGAAAAAATTGTTTTCAGTATTTCCTAAAGTAATGGGGGAGTAAGATGTTGAAATCCATAGAGAGGGTAGATCTGGTTGTTATGGCATGTGATGTAGATTCCTCTAAGAAAATTATATTTCTATAAATTATATTTCTTGTAATTCTAGCAATACTTTGTAGCACTCAAAATAGTCTTTCAGTATTGCAATTAAGCAATTCATATTGGCAGTGAATATTTTTTAATTTATTCCTATGTTTTTATATTTTTTGTATTTTTGTGTGCTTTGGGGTGCAAAGTTTTGGTAGGTGATGGTAATCAGACAAAATGATGCTTTTTTTATTGATGGTTGGATTCTGGTACCTTTTAATTACTCATTTCTGGAATTCCTGCTAATTATGTGTGCTGAATTTTCTATACTTGTGTTTGCAATAAGGCGCTTGATGGTATGAAACTTGTGATTGATACCTCCATATTTAGACATCCTGAAATAATAGCATACTAAAGGTAGATGTAATATTTGCCTTTTAGTAGGGTATTAGCAGAAAAAGCTGTGGATGCTGACTTCTTTACTCATCCCAGAAGAGTGCAAAAACTGCAGAGGTTCTGGGCTCCCAAAAGCAAGCTGGAGGTCTGTAGAGGCTAGTAGGAATCTTCAACCTGATGTCACTTCTGGAGGATAAAAATCAGATACAGATGGTTTATGTGAAGGCAAGGGGCTGGCTTGGACTACCCTTCCTTCCCTGCTCTCCACCTTTTTTTTCCTTGCTGTATTACATTGGCTTCCTTCCAGACTCTTTGTCTTACCTATGCTTTTATGCTCCTGCTTCCTCAAGAGTCTTTCTGTCTGTTCTGTGCACATGTAGCATAATGCTCTATTATTCCTCTTTCATAGGTACTAGGCCAGTGAAATGACTTGTCCACTTCTCTGCTGACTCAGTCAAGCAACTCCTTTTGCAAGGCCTTGGAGAGGAGACTGGCTAATAATTATTTATGTACTTACTGTCTTTTCTATATGTATTTATATCCATTTTTGAAAGATTCTCTATTTTGGTTTCCTCCATAAGTTTTTCCTGAAAGAAAGGACCTAATTTAAGTGATAAGTTAGTAGCAATATTGGTTCCCACAGGCATTTGAGGGAGACAAAATACTCCAAATGACAAATTACTTTACAAAAAAAGGGAACATCTTGGAAGCACGATTATTTTAATATAATTTATTTTTGCAAGCTTCTCATATAGATGTTCACAGCACATGCCGTTTCAGATTGTGGATGAAGTGTGGTGGTGTGAGAGCACCTTCTGAGTGTGTCTAAGGATCCCAGAGCTCCACATGCACAGTGGTTATCCACAGGCTGTGAGATTTCAAGGACCTGTGAGGATGTCCACCACTTTACTGAAAACTGTAGCCACAACACTTGGTTCTAGGTGTGGTGTCTTTCCAGTGGGACCAGCCTGTTATGCACGTGTACAATTGTGTGATTCCATACACAACTGTCATATGAAATGTCATATACCACATGCCTGGCCAGTAATAAAAATGAGAAGGAAATCCAGCCCCAGCTGTCACTCTGCACCTGCAGAAACTCCTAGGAACAGAAGTAGAACATCTTAGTCAAAGATCACACCTTAGTAGGGTGGTGTTTGAAGAGCCTTAGCAACTTCAGACTTGTGACTTGATGATTTAGCATTTGCATTTGCATCTGATAATCTTCTGATGGATTTTGCTTGTCCTAAGTAGATAAAAAAGCATGAAACTTGGTTACACTTTGGGGTTAGCCATGTCATCTGACCCTGGTCAGTGAGTGAAGTACCCGTGCCACCAGGTTTGATGAAGCAAGCTAGGGAATTTGCTGCTGGTGGTGCTGGCTGGAGGGGAATGGAAGCTAGATAATGGAACACTATCCCTCTTTGTCCAGGTGAATTTGGCTTTAAGTCTGTCAGTCCTGGAGTCCAGACCCTGGCCAAATGTAGTGCATATTATTTCCCATTTATGAAAAGTCCCAACTGCTTTATCATTGTGCTTCTCTTCATGACTTAGTCTTGTGTCTTGTGCACCTAAATGGCAGAGCAGGCTTGACTTCTCCATGCTGCTCTCTTGTTCACTTGAAGACCTTCATGTTCCCAGAAGGGCAGCCTTCTTTGCCCTTAATGGCTGGCCTGTGGTGTTTTTGTGGTCATTCTTTCTGGCTTTGGTTAAAGAATATGAATACTATTTGTGAACACTGCAAACTGTTAAACATACACAGTCAAATTCCCAATTGAAAAGAGGAAAAGGAAAAAAGAAAATAGACAGGCCATGACACCTCTAAAAAGATTGGGTTTGGATATATGCTGCATCCATTTGCAGAGGAGAGATACAAATATTTGGTATAATTGGACGTGTAAGTGTAAAGGTGTAAGAACCTTAGTTTGACTCAGATACTCTCATCTCCTAGCTGCAGTGAATGAGACTGTTTTAACCCATGACTGTACTTGCAAGATAAATATCCAAGTTGAATCTTGCTTAACAACTATGAATACTGTCCAACCTTGTCTCTATCCAGATGTTTTTGAATTTTCTTTCTTATTTTGCACTGTAGCAGTGACAGAAAATTTACTATTTCTTTGTAAATTTAAGGTTTTTACTGCTAGGTGAGCAGGTACAAGGGTGTTAAAGGTCTTTCACCTGAAATGCATAACATAAGAGGAAGGTGAGGATCATAGGGGTGGGTGTATGTGGTGAAACCGAAGTGCTAGCCACAGCCCAAATACTGGAGAAGTTTTGAAGGCTCTCACATCAGAGGAGGGGAAAGCAGGGAACAGTCTGGGCTTGAACTAGAATGTGCTGCTTTGAGCAGGGACTTTCTTTGAAAACCATACAAAAATTTAGGCTGGAAATTACCTTCTGGTAGTTTCCAGACAATGAGATTCAGGAAGAGTTCTCTGCTTTGAGAAGCAGTAACAAGTAAGTTTATCAGGCTTCATGGTCAGAAGCTGATGATTTGGTAATCTGTGATAGAAAGAGACAATAATATCCTGGATAGGAATTAGTATAATTGAGTAACCTGTAACCTTTTTATAATTGCAAGGTTCTTCACTACAAACAGAGTGTTTGAATAAAATAATGGAAAATCGTAAGCTTAGAGGCTCAAGGTAGAATTTTTTTCTTGTTGTTAGTGACAATTATCTTTAAGCTTCCAGGTGAACGCTGGGCTTCTAGTGAGTACAGAAAGAGGATGGTGTCAAGCAAAACAGTGTGTGAATAGCAATTGATACATAAAATACTTAATCAAGATTTACATGGTGTTTAGTTACTACTATTATTTGAAGATGAGACAAGACAAAATAGGGCAAGAGGTTGTGTTTTTATGTATATCTATAAACAAACTAACCACTACACTTTGTTGAGTTTGTAGCCCATGAACACTGAGAGCTGTCAGACAGGAATAATTTCATTTTATCCACTTATTTGTGTAATACAAAGAACATAATATTATAGTGTTAATTCAATCTTAAAACTGCAGAATTAAAACCAGTTCAATTAGTCAGGCATGTTTGCAACATTTCTATTCTGATTTAGTGTATATGGCATAGCTGTTAACAAAGATGAATTCAGTAGAGCAAGCCTTATATGTATTTAATGTAAGAAAAACAATTTTTAAAAGATATTTTAAAACCTTACTTTTTGCATACTTGAAGGTGCAATCTTTATGAGATATTCCTACAATTTCTGTAGCCAAATATTAGGTCTTTAAATCCATATTTAAAATAGCCAGCATATCATTCCTTGTAACACTCTTTACTGATACATATACCAGGAACTGCATGACAAGCTGTGAACTCAGAAAGTTGTTACTTGGCCAATGAACCACATGAACTTGTGGGTTCTGGTCTGAAGTTATCTCTCTCAGAGGAGTTCAGAAACTGCCATGTAAGTAATTTTTTAACCACCTTTTGCTATACAACTGACCAAACAGGGCACATTGCATTTGCAGTCTCTGAGTTCCTTTAGAAGAAAAATCTTGACAATCAATGTAACATTAGCTCAGCAGTTGTGATATCTCTGAATTTTTGTGCTTTTTTCTCCAAGCTAGCATTTGTGCTATTATCTGCTACTCCTATTTTTTTCAATTGCTCTATGTGTTGTTTTCTTACACAGTTTCTTTTTAAATCTTTTTAGAATCTCACAAATGACTAGAAACAAAAAATAAGGAGGAAAAATACCTCTTTGTTGACATAGTTTCTTAAGCTCCTTGGTATATAAACCAAATCTGAATCACTGGTTCTAAATGAACACTGAATTTTTGCAGCAGATTAAGAAGACATTAGTCTTCTTCTTCAACTTCTTGTTGATAATCTATTTTATTACGTGAGTGGTTTGGGTGGCACTAAAACTTAGTAGTACATTGCTAAACCAGGGTCTGTGTCTAGACTTCAAGTCTGATGATTCTGCACCTCTGTAAAGGTCAGTTTTGATAAAGGAGCAGCAGAAATGGGAACTTTCCTGTGTCACTTTCCACGGTCTCTGCCACAACTGAGCATGGTGTTGGCAGCTACTGGCAAGCTTGCAATGTGTGCTGTCTAAATGTGGCAACATTCCCACTCATTTCTCCGGTGTCATCTTGTGAAAGCTTAGGACATGTTGCAGAAATGTTAATTGTCATGGAAAATGTGAAGAGCTGGAATCCAGGGCACCCATAAGCAGCGTGTGGCAGGGCCAGACCTGTGCCCGACCAAAGCCTGGCTTCCTTGGACAGCTCCATATGTCTCTCATCATAGACATGGATGACTCATGTGCTGCTGGGATGGACTGTGAGACTTGTATCCTTAGGAAGTCCCTTTGCAGTTCTCTTTCCCCGTGATTCTGGGATGCTCCATTGCACGTCAGTTTTGCCTTGGTCAAATGAGAGACCTTCCTTTAAAGTAAGAATACATGTAAATGTTTCCAATAGCTAAAACCATGGCTATTCTTCTCAGTTTATTTCTTTGCATGGCAAGATTTCATCCTCTTAAATGTGCTTAGGCTGATAGAAGGAAATATGCAGTAATTTTCAGGCATTTTGATTAAAGTGCTTGGGGAATGGAGAGTTTTTCAGTACCTCTTCATCTTTGTTAAATTCCCAACTATCTGTGACACAAAGATTCATTAAGGTTGTGGTTATTTCTAAAGGCACATTTATTATCACCCAAGTCATGGGTATCCAGATCAGGAATAATGGGAACATCCTTTCTTATATCCTGTTTTTCTTATATTCAGGAAATAAAACAGCTGAGAGAGAAGACAAAGTTTTTATGAAAAATTGTTGAGCGCCTCAGTCAGCAACTAGAATTCATTCCATTAAGAAGGCACTACACTGTATTTCATGTTTTCCTGTATCTTCAGAAGTAATATGTCTAATAAACAGCATTCAGTTTTAAACTATGTTGCACAGAAGTATTGCTAATTAGTCATAGAGACAGAAATTCCATTTTGATGACATTTTTCTGAAAATGGTATCTTGAACAAGGATCCAGATAGGTGCTCAGAGGCCCATCCAACCTGGATTTGAACATTTCCAGTGATGGGGCAGCCGCAGCTCCTCTGGGCAACTTGTTCCTGTGCCTCACCACCCTCAGAGTAAAGAATTTCTTCCTGATACCTAATCTAAACCTGCTGTCTTTCCCTTTGGATCCATTTTCCCTTTTCCTGCCACTACATGTTCTTGTAAAAAGTCCTCCTCCATCTTTCTTGTGGGCTCCCTTCAGGTACTGGAAGGCCACAATTAGGTCACGTCAAAACCTTTTCTAGGCTCATCAATCCTAAATCCCTTAGCCTTCCCTTGCAGAGGAGGTGCTCCACCCCTCTAATCATCTTGGTGTCCCTCCTCTGGAATTGTTCCAACAGGTCAATGTCCTTCCTGTGCTGGATGCAGCACTCCCAATAGTGTCTCAAAGAGCAGAGCAGTGGGCAGAATCCCCTCCCATGCCCTGCTGGCCACACTGCTTTTGATGCAGCCCAGGATACAGTTGGGCTTTCTGGGCTGCAAATGGACATTGCCAGCTCTCATCTAACCTCTCATCCACCAGAAATCCCAAGTCCTTTTCAGAAGGGCTGCTTTTTATCTAGAACAACTGATGCTATATTTTTCTATATTGTGTGAACCCTAGCATAGGCCTCAGACTGCTAATTTGCAGTGATCCAAAAATGAGAAATATGGCATATTGTTTCTCCAATAGAGAAGAGGAAGAGTTTGGAGAAAGCACATACTGAAAACTTCCACCCTTTACTCCAAGTTAGGTTGGTCTGTCTTATCTTCCTGTCTTTTCCCCCATCACAGATACCAGCTACAGAGGAAAGCATCTTTCATTGTTATTCTCAAAAGTATAATTGCATTTTGGAAATTAGGTTCAGAAGGCTTGCAGATTCTGGGGAAACTTGGAGTAGTCTATGAGAGGAGTCTGACTGTAAAATGTAGCTGTGATAACCTTCTAAGAAAAAGCAGAATATAATGTAGATGCTATAATTTTTCATATCTAGATTGACAAACTGTAGAACATGCTGTAAAAGTCTGGTAGACTTTTGGTATTTAGTCATTAAATGGATGGGGAATAACTTATATGCTGTGTTTTTAAGAAATACCTTTGTATTAGAGTTATGGTTCCGATCATGAGTGCACTTTTGAAGTGAGCCTCGTGGCCACCTTTTCTTACCACATTAATTCCTCTTAGGGAGTCTCTTGGACTTCACTTGTTTCAAAAAAGCTGCTTTGCAGAAGTACAGCTTAAGTTCTCAAGCTGAGTAACCCCTCTCTAAAGTGCCTAACCTCTGGACACTGGACCCTCTGCACCAGCCATTTCACTTCATGAAACTTTCCTAAATGGACTGCATTGCTTGTTAATGCAGACACAGCAGAGTTTTGTGTGCAGCTAAGCACTGACTTCCCAAGTTAGCAGACAAAAATGCTGCGTGAGAGTCAAAGGAAAATAATGGATGATTAGTAAAATCGTGAGAGATTTCATACAAATCCCACGGAGGAGGCTTGGTGAAGGAAATAGATGTGCAGAAATAAGAATTTGGATTGGCAATGAAAGGAAAGGTCTTCAGTGAAAAGAGGGAAGTCCCTCTGCCTCACCCTTTCCAAACTTGGTACCAAAGGGTTCCTGCTAATGATGGTTGCAATTCCTGAACACACACACATAGACAAACATACATGCACACATGTGCGCGTGTGTGGTGGCACTGGGGCTTTACATGTTGAATGGGGTGCAGTTTACCTTGGCTTTCTCAGCCTGGCTCCCGGCAGGGTTACAGAACTGCCTCGCTGAAAGGTCAGGTATGCACCAGCGCTGGCGCGTGGGCAGCGGCGTCTCTCTGTGTGCCAACAAGGGCAGAAGGGGGGATGTTGATAGTAAGATCAGCTCTGTTGTTTTCTGAAACATCATCCTCAGTTGCTTTTGGTGTGTTGTAACCCCAAAAGCCAGGTGCGTAAAAATGGATTTGGGGGATTGCCATGATGTTCTGCTAACTCTCTGGGAGTAGCTGTTGGATACTGGCCTGATCCAAACATTACGGAGTTTGCATTGGACTGACAGAAAGGGAAATTGTTTATTTACTTGAGGCTTTATTAAAAGCCATTAATTGATTATTAATTATGAATCAGCATGAGTCAGGAGATAATTTTTTGATCTCTTTCTTTTGTACTCTCAGACAGCCATGTTACGTTGTGGGTTCAGGGGGTATAAAATGTTCAAGCATTCTTTGAAATGTTTGGTGAGGACTGTGTTCCCCTTTGTTTATTCAGGGTTGTTGTGTATAAAGTTGGTTTTCATTTTGAGCGGAGAAATCCACCTCGAGGAAAGTGTTTTACTTTATCACAAATTCTTAATTTTCTTCTGAAAATTTATTTAATTGGAAACAAAATTTGAACAGCCTTCCGCAAAAACCATTTGAAAATTATTTCCTCTTTTTTCTTATTCAATTTGCTGTCTTTCAAGCCTGTAAATGCTGTGTGACCTGATCTAAATGTGGATCCTTATTGTTGGGTCTGCAGGATTAAGAGGAATCAGGACAGGTGCAGAGAGTTGCATGGGGACTTCTGGTTTGTTACAGTGGCTCTTACTCCTTGGGGACAGGAATAACCCTCTTGATCATCTTATATTTATGTGTAAATCATAGCTGCCAGTATTTTGCATTGTTTGTATACACAAATACATAACATACAAAATATTGATAGCCATGATTTAGAACGTCTTTGGCAGATTTTTGTTTTATTGAGTTTGTATCTGTAGTGAGTGTGTGTGCATGCGGATGCAAGAATATTAGGAGCATATAGAATATCTTCTGTTTATATTTCTATAGTTAAAACAGAACCAATGAACAGCAGTGAGATCTCTACTACTACTACCACAGACGGGTCTTTAGACAATTTCTCAGGATCAGGTAAGGCATAAACAAAAGTTTTAAGCTCAGCATTTCTTCATTTATTATTTTCTTATCCCACATGGTCTAAACCTGTGCACATCTCTAAAAAAGCCTTTTGCACTTTCCAACTTATGCCTATTTCTGTTCATTTTAGTCTAAGGCAACAGAAGTTTTCCCCAAGTAAGGAGCATTACAGTATCAGGCTTATTAATGTCCACTGGTGTCTTCGGTGGAAGTCTCACTAGGGAGCATTCTGGCCCAGAGTAATTACATTTTGTTTTCTGTGAGTAAACCTACATGCCTCTGTGATTATTATTCTAATTGAGGGGTAGGTCTTCCTCACTTATTGTAATTTATTATTACCAAGGCATTCATTCTTTTGTCAGGCTTCTTTTCTTCATGGAAGCCAAATGCATCTTAGCTTCTGACAGCATACAAACACTGTGAGAACAGCCTAAGGTGTTTGCTCAGTTTTGCACACCTGTGGACTAACTGTGGTACTTCTAGCACATCATTTTTATGGTGCGAATCAAATCAAAAGAAGGATCTAATAATATATTGTGAGATTACATTTCCACAGTAGCAAAATTTGACATCTTGCAACCAGTCAGACTGCTTAGTAGCCAGCCTTTTCCTGGTCTTGTCACAGCCTCCATTTTCTGCACAGGCTGTTGAGTATGAAAGCATCAAGCCTGAAAGTCCAAAGAAAAGTTTCTAAGGTATTTTAATTTTCTGAAAGAAGAAAATAGTGTGTAGCTAATAGTAGCTGCATACGTCTGTGGTGATCTGACTAAAGGTGGAACTGTAACATTTGGCATGTCTGCAGCCTCACAGGCCACCAAAAAGAAAAATTACTGGGTGTAGAAGGCACAGAAAGAGGCTCCCTGCTTCCCTCCCAGAGTGTAAAGATGATGGATTTTCCCTGTAGCTGGCCAGGAAAGGGGTAGCTGGTGAGGGGTAATTATGGGTGCCTTGTTTATTTCCAAGTACTCAGCAATAGGACCTGTTGTTTCTCGGGCTGTCTGATTTTACAGTAGTCTCATAACCTGCCGCTGACCCTTTCCTGGCAAAGGCTTCCAAGCCCACCTTGGGACCTAGAGGAGAAGTGACACCCAGACAGTAACCAGAGAGGGAAGGGCTCCCAAGAATATGGCCCCGAACAGAGCAGGCCAGCACAGCCACCACGCTCTGAGCAGCACCCAGAAATGCTGACAGAAAAGGTTTGTGCTGGTGTGAGGCTCCGTGTCAGCAGCACGGGGCTGCTCGGGGAGCGGCTCACGGTGTAGCCTCCTCCGCTTACATATTTCACTAACAGCATCTGCACCTTGGACATCTTTATGCAGCACTGATTTGAAGGTCTGCAAGCGTTTTAAACAGCAGATAAGGTGGAAGAAAATAGGAGTGTAATAAGGTAATACATAGTCTGTATTAGGAATTTTTTTTTTTTAAAAGAGGCGCGTGCTCTGAAGCGGGCCATATGTTTTCAATCAAGGCATGCATAAAGCTCCTTCATAAAATGTAGGTCTTAAAAATCCTAAAAGTTAATAAAATGTTGCACTTGAGATATCAACAATCCTTTGAAAATACGAAGGGAAATGTTTCCATTAGGAAATAGATTGTTTGCATTGAAAATGTTGCCTGTGTGCAACCAGAGAATAAACTATGGCTCAGGAGTTGTACAAAGGGGCAATTTAGTATTTGAGATTTGCAATCAAGATTTTAATGTTAAGCATTCTTGTATAGTTCCTCATATAATATTATTTTCTATCTAAGGTATCAATGATATTTGAATTTAATTAAAATCTTGTTAATACTCTGAAATTCTATTAGGAAAAATAATATTTATCTTTGGTGTGTGTATTTACACTTCTGTATGCTTTCTTTTCTCCTTGGTGCAGCAATTGGAAGCAGTGGTTTCAGCCCAAGACAAACACACCAGTTCTCCCCACCACAGATTTACCCTTCCAAGTATGATATCTTTTTAAAATCATAATAGTAGTAGTAATAATAATAACTGGAATAGGCAGATTTTAACCTCATTTAAAATAATAATTGAGTCCATCTGTTAAGCCATAATTTAAACCGCAGCAGCTTCTAGGGAAAAAAATATATTTTTTTTAAAATGCTAAGAATGTATTTGAAAAATATTTGTAAAGTTGTTATTTCATTTATTCTTTTATTATTGATTTCTTACTGTTTTGTCTCTTAAAGTTTCTGTTGTCTAGCACAGCCTGTGATTATGTGTTAATGAAGCAGCAGGATTATAATAAGGCTAAAAATAAGTACACGCATGTCTGTCTAATGCAGTGTCTGTCGTATTTTCTGTCATTTGTAATCAACAGCAGACCCTACCCACATATTCTTCCTACCCCGTCTTCGCAAACGATGGCTGCATATGGGCAGACACAGTTTACAACGGGAATGCAACAAGCTACAGCCTATGCCACTTACCCCCAGCCCGGCCAACCCTATGGAATCCCTTCATATGGTAAGAAATCACATCCGTGTTATTTTATTCCTGAGGTAAATGTTTTTAGATCAAGATTATGTGACCCTCGGGTTAGTACTTAGTGGCACAGCTGTGCTCTAGAGTATTTCTTGTGGAACACTGTTCACTTTCCCACCTTGGAATGAGTGAAGCTTAATTTATGTATTAAAGAGCTACAGAGGTACTCAAGAAGATGAACCCATTTTGGGATCAGGGGAGAGGTTCATTAGCTTTTTGTTGGTGACATCAAAAATACAGCACTGAAATGGGAAGAGATATCTTGGAGCTTCCATTACACAGGCCCAGTCCCTGGCAACTTGCTCAGGGCTCTGCTCCCCAGTGGTGCTGGAGGTTACGTGGGGACGTAAAGGTCTGAATTTCAGCTGATAGAGATTACTGGAACCCAGATGAATCTGCGAGGCTATGCTGATTTTCAGCAGGCAAAAAAAAAACTGATTCAAAAATGCCTCCATCAAAAAAATCTCACTTTCCAGTGTTTTAGAACTCCCTGGAGGTGAAAATTGAGGTAAATTGCCACTAAAGCTCTGTCTGCCTGATGAACGAGATAGTAGTAAGTAGCAAATATTTCCAAAAAAATTTAATTTAAAAACAAGCTGCCGTGGGTGAGACCATTTTCCTGCCAGACTGTCTGCTGGCAGACCACATAGCAGTGCAGCAGCGAGGATGCATTATTAGAAAATAGGTCTTATATTCCTCTGGGGGAATATATTAAAAATATACAATCCACATGCTTTGAGCAGTATATTTTGTAAAAATACATTCAGATAATGTAAGTATTATACCAAAAGAACTCACCATACAAGCTGTTCACTTTAAAATTGTTAAAAGTTTTAAGTGCAAAACTGGTGAATCTTTCATCTTGAAGTCTGCAAGTTGAAATCCACTAGATCTCAAGTATATCCTACAGCAGATTATGGTGAACAGTAGGTAAAAAAAATACATTATTATTTCCCCATACTATAAAATAGTGTTCTAAGTATAAATGGGATGTTTCAGTTCCAGTTCAAATCCACATATTTTAAACATACACCATGAGATAGGGAGTCTTAGACACACGCACATACATCCACACACACACACACAAGAGCTTCTGTTGCTGATGACAGCTTCTCTGCTAATTCCATCTGGATCAGGGGGGGTGATAGCAGACAACCCTTTTTCCCAACCCTGCTTTTCTTGACCTGTTTCTCCTGTGGACACCTTGTGTTCATACTTGGCTGACTGCAAGGCTTGGGCAGCCCAAACAGTGACTTTTTTGTTTTTTGCTTGGTTCCTCTGGATGAAATCCTGACCTCACTGAAGTCAACTCTAAAATTCCCACTAACTTCAGCCAGGCCTTGATTTCACTGCTTGAGTTTAGCAGTCTCACTGTCGTTGGAGCTGTAATTGAGAGTTGCTTTACTTGGCAAGTGCTTGTGGGGGTTAACATGCTTGCCTGCTCTTTTGTTTTGGTTTGGTTTTTTGCCTAGTCCATCCCCCATGCTTAGGACTTCAGATAAATTTGCAATGTTTTGCATTACAGAGCTGTTTTTGACCACTGAAATACTCAGCTCTTGAGCCAAGAGGATTTTTACATGTTTTGTTCTTTTCAGACAATGCCTTGTGGCTAGTGCTAAGGTGTTCCTTGCTGATGTACTTTATAGGAGTAATATTTAAAAGCAAATAACTATTTAAAAGTTTTGGGACCTAATATATATTTTTGCATATTTAAGGCATGGCATGTAATCTATTCTCCCAAATGAAATTATATGGGGAGCATTAGGACACTGATTTGTAACAGGCAAGAACTGAAGCCTTGCTTAGAGCCAAAATTCTACTCTTTGATCTGCAGTTTAGACCCCATGTACCCTCTGTCTTGCCTTTCTTTCATCCAGGCAGAATTCTTACAGCAATATAAAAGGAGAAGACTTATGCCTATGTGAAAGGAAAAACTCAGTTGAGGCCTCTTTCTTTTTGTTTCTTTACTCTGATTCTACTAGAAGAAAGAGTATTCATGAGTTCCTGTATCAGCCTGCCTCAAGTTTTCTCCCTAGAGTGAAGTTTGGAAGGTCCTGTCTCAACTGCACCTCTAGCCTCTTCATTTTTCCAGTTCCCCACCTCCACAGCCATGCAGCCATGCAGGCAGGAAGGGGGGTGGAGGGGAATGCCATTGACAGCTGCTGCCTTGGGGCTCCTGGCTCTGCTTCATCTGCAAAGCCCCTGAGGAGGCTGGAGAATTTCCTGAAGCTCTTTCCTCCTGCCTGCTCCAGCACCAGCATCTAGCAAAGGCTTTGCTTACCAACTTCTTTACTTTCCAGATCCTGGCAGTCCCCTTGTGTTGCTGTCCCTTCCCACTTCCTTGAGTACATTAGACATTAGAGGAGAAGGGAGCATCAGGGTTTGATGAGTGAAGGCTTTCTGGATGAGAGCAAGTGTGAGAGTAAGTCCCAGGAGATGAAAGGCTCTTCATAGCATGGAGGTTTGCAAAAGGGCATGTCAGTGCCAAGTTGTCTTCACTCAAGTGGCATTCTCCTGCTGCTGCTTTTGATCATCTCCTCCTGCTTGGTCTGAGATAGAGAGTTGGGTCAGGCTGTTAAAGGAAATTTAGGCTAGAAATTTAATGCTTGGTTTAGTTAAACTTTCTCTAAGCCATATTTAATCAGCATTTCAGAAGTCCTTAAACAGACAACAAATAGGGATTGTTGATACCAAATCGTCCATAGCAGGAGTTTCCCCTTGGAAATGAGGTGTCAAGATTCGTCATTCGAACTGCTTAATTGTAACATGAAACAGAAGAAGCAAGTAAGCATCAGGGAAAAACAAGCAAACAGGTTTAGTCTGGCAGTTAGAAGGTCTGGCAGAAGGAATTAAGGGTAATTAATGATAGCAGTTGAAAAATAATTATTTAGATGGCAGAAAATATGCTGCCATTTGTATACAGGGAGGTATTGAAGTTTTGCCAACACAGTAACTTCTGAGCCCTCTCCTACCTTGAAACATTGTTGAATATTGTCTAAAGAAAAATCCAACCAGGAAATGGACTTAGATTAACAGTAATTTTCAAAGGAATGTTACTGATTCACACTTAGTTAATGCAGTTCAAATATTGTTGGTTTCTGAACAATGAGGTATCACTGAATGCCACAGTGAAACCTAAGAATATTGTATCACTTTTCCATTACTTTGACTATAATTATTTTTAAATGGTAGTTCATGTTGGGACAACTTTATAATTAAAACTAAGAGACAGAGGCTGAATTGTGTGCATTTCCTCAGTACTTTGCTTGCTGATATTTGCTTGCTCATTGCCTTACAAATTGAGGGAAGAATCACTGAAACTGGGCAGCAAGTCTTTCATTGATCAGAGTTTGGATTCTTTTATAACTAAATTTAGAAATTAGAGAGTAATGTGGTGTATAATGGATTTCCCCATCAGTGCAGATTAATGACTCTCTGCTCTGTTTTTGCCAGTTCAGGAGATTGCTTCAGGAATAGTTTCTGTCTGTTAGGTGCTTATTTGTTAAAAACTGAATAAGTGTTTAATTACCTTTGAAAAATCGTCACTGCACTTAATACTGCTAGTTCTCTTTATCCACTTCTAATTCCTTAAAAAGCCATTCTTGGAGCTGTGTAATTTTCATGCAGGAATATTACACAATGCAAATCTCAGTTACGTCTTTAATGGGTAGATGGCAGGAGAGCTTGGCTATGCTATGCTTCATTAAATTCATATAAAGTTGCTAATCTACCTCTGTGTAATGTCATGAATATATGGAAAAGTTTGCCTCTGGCAGGAAAGGAAAAAAGGAATAATGCAACTTCCTGTTCATGTATAAATTTCTTTTGCAGTTATTGGAAACACAGTTTTGGATTTAACCTCTCCCTAGTGAACTTCAGTTTTCCATGTGCTTTTAGACTGCCCTTACCCTATTCATTTGCGCATGCTCTCAATATTTGTTCTCTCAGGCAAGAGTAGGTATATGTTAAAATTGCTGTTAATTAAGTGGTTTTATTTTCCATCCCTGTTTGAATATGAACAAATAGATTTGCTGTCACTAACTGATTTAGGTGCATTGTGGGCAGGCATCAAGACAGAAGGTGGATTGGCACAGTCACAGTCACCTGGACAGACAGGATTTCTAAGCTACGGTGCCAGCTTTAGCACACCTCAACCTGGACAGGCTCCCTATAGCTACCAGATGCAAGGTCTGTATAAACAGATATTACCATTAATAAGAAATAGCTAATGCTATGGTGGGTGTTTTTCCTCCTTATTTCATTTTATTCCTAGAATAAAAATGCATGTTTTTCATTCACTTGAGCACTTAACTCTGGTTTTATTCCAGTTGGAGATGAAATGATGATTGCCTTTGCTGAGAGAGCAACAGGCCAGCTCTCAGCAGTTTGGAAGATCCCTTGCTTCATTAAATTTTAAATAGTGTTCTAGTGTTATTACAGTAAAAATGTACCTCTGAATAGCGATAGTTTAGCAAATAGTGAATGAGACAAAGCTAGTCCTGGAAAACATGACAAGATTATGAATTTAGGAAGTGCCAAATATAATTTGACACCTGAGCATGTTTGAGGAGGGAGAAGAAGATAAAAATACCTACTGCAGCTGTGGAGGTAGCTAAGTAATGATTGAAGTCTGTTTCTTTGAAGTCTATTTAAAAGCTCTAAGTCTTTGTATGTGCAGGCTATTATTATCAATTGTATTTTATAGCCTTACTTGCCTGTTTAGTTTATTTAATGTCTTTCCATCTTGTTCTCCCAATTCCTTTTCCCTCTTCTGTATTGAGAATTCACTGCGTGTGCCTGGTTCTGGATTGCTCACCATTTAATGGATATTTTAAAAAATCTTTGTTTACCAGAAATAGGTAATTTGGGATGTCTGCTGCAGGCTTTTTCACCCTGAATTTGGCGGTAGATATCATGTGTGTTGTGGATTTTGGAACTGATGAAATAAGTGATCAATCACAGAAATGGACCACATTTTTTATAAGTTTAGCACCTTTATATATTATCAGCTCAGTTTAAACTGTGTGCCATCAAGTAAACACTCCATGAAATGTCTTGAGGCAGAAGTGCTTTCAGAGACTAAATGAATGATATTTTGCTTTTGTTCCACAGCTTTAAGGGTATATTGATCCAGTCCTTTGCTCAGACACATCTCAGAGAGAGATGGTTTTTTGTTGCATTTCTTTTTTTTTTAAATCCCCTTTTGAACTGTGTGTTGAGTAGCTCCATAGGGCAGAAGTGACCATCTGACATCTGAAATATTGCTGACTTATAGTGTGCTCTGACAAGTAAGAGGGACAGGATCAGAGTAGCATGTGGATTTTCATCTACATGCTGTATAGTGATGATCTTCTCATCGTAGTAAATGCAACCAAACCAAGTTACTGGTTTAGCTCTCTGCAGACAGCTACACAAAAAACTCAGACAACAAACACACCTCCACACCCACCTCCACACCCACCTCACCCCAAAAAAATCCTACCTCTCTGTAAGAGAGAGCTCAAAATACTTGCCAGCAGCAGCTACAATGAACTTCTGAATCAACATTTCAGCTTTTAAGGAACTGATAATTCAGTTGCTAGGAAATAGTGTTATTGAAAAATTATGTCTGTGCTGCCTGTAATTTCTATTGCAGTAGTACCTTCATGCCACAGTCATACTGGCATCCTGTTGTGCTAACTTCTACAGGCAAATAAAAATATAGTTCTCATAGAAGTTGGAGGCTAAAATAAAACACACAGGCTAGGAGGGCCTAATGTAACAATAAAGCTGACACTGTTTATGTATAATAAGCAGTTGGCACCCCATACTGCTTATCTAACAGCTCTAAAGGTTTTTTTTGTAAGATACCGAGCAGAGGGATGTTAATAAAAAGGGATTATAGGCAGGACAGGGAAATAGTTTTGCAGATGTCTATGGGAAACTCATTCAATAGAGGGAGGGAAGAAGGAGCAGCATAGGATAAAGTAGAGTGTGCTTGGAAAATTTTAAGTGAATGCTATAAGTAATGTGAATGCTGGCATTAGTACTGCAAAGCTAGGACTCTGTCAATAGACTGCATAGAGTCTGCCATAAAGGGTATTGCTTTGTTTTCTGCTGTATGCAAAATGTTTATAAGATCAGATTTGTCAAGCTCAGCAAAGGGTGACAGTTGTCAAGAGATGGAACAGTAAGATCTTAGAAAGCATTTCAGCTGTATACATTGAGAGGCAAGGATCTAAAAATATTCTGCAAAAAGAACTGTGTTAAAGATGATCCATCTGTGAAACTCTAAGAAGAAAAGGATCAGAAGCATTGATTTAATGTTGGAATTGTCTGCAGGGCTTAGGGAGGAGAGGATGTGAGCCTGGGTTGTGCTCTCACTGTGCTGTGCTTGGGCTGAGAGCTGCCCACCTGTGGAAGTCAGTGGATCACTGACAGTCTGGCTTGGGCAGAAGAGCCACAGGTCAGAGTTGGAGGGTCCCTGTGGTGTGTATGTCCTTTCTGTTGTGTTCATAAACAGCATGATGTGTGGGTGAGGGAAGGACTGGTCTTCTACAGAAACCTTAGAGACCATAAGAATGGAAATGAGGAGAATATTTCAAATGAAAGGACTGGTGGAGTTGTTAGCTGCTAAGCAGAAAAGAATCACATCGCTGAACAGGTCTTTCTTGTAATTAAATGTTTGATGAAATTTGCCTATATGATACATGAGAATATATGTCTTTGTGATATTTTCATTAGGTTAACTTTTGTATTTGAAACAACTCTAAATTGACTTAATTCTTCCTTTTGATTGAACAGCTGTTAAAAGTAAACAGGAACATTTGTTCCCCTGTCCTGGTTTAATTTTGGAAGGAGAACCTAATCATAATTTCAACTATTATTTAAGGACAAAATTGATTCTCATGACAGAAGACGGGGTTAGTGCTGCTGCATTTCAGTTGTTTGTGCAGAAACCTCCAGAGAGGAAAATGAGTTTATTCTCCCTTTCCCCTCTAGCAGTATATGGGCAGGCTGCAGCCTCAGCCTTGTCATAGCCTGCAATAGCTGTTCTTCATCTCCTGCGTGCAGCTGCTGAGCTGCTAAATGGAGATAATGGATCCCACAACCTCCTTCACAATCGAGCGTTACATGACAGCGCGCTCGGGGCCCTGCTGGCATTCTTGCCTGCGGTAAAGGGGATTTCCTAGTGGCCTTGCAGTTGTCCTGCTCGTGTTCCCTGACTGGGGTTACCTCGCGCTCGAAAACTTAGGAGTTAATTCTTGTTCCTCTCCCTGGGATGAATGTCTCCCTGCAATGTAGAGACGCTGTCTTGCAGTGCGTGTGCAGCCAATTAAACCCAGTGCTTTTCCTGACCCTGCTAAAATTACAGCGTCATTAGTCACCGAACAATAGTGGAGGGAGAGGCTGCCAACTTATGAAAATTATAAGGTGAATTGCTGCCTGTGACTCCTTGCTAAGTTTATTGTGGTAATTGGATTTTTGTTTGTTCCAAATTTATAATCTCTGTAAGGGAGGGTGCACAGGGGAGAGGGTGAGAAGAGGACTCAGGTAGTTCTGCCACCCATCTCCCCAATCCTCCCCCCCTTACTTTATTTAACGAGTGTGTTCCTTAAGCTGTTTTTCATATAAGTTGCTTCATAGATGTTGAAAGACCACTTACATGACTAATGGCTGTGGGAATGGGCCGTTGTTCCTATATTGGCAGAGTTATGAGGATTGCTCAGTGAGGATAAATGGAGTGGAGAAGGGCTGGGGGAAACAGCAAGGAAAGAACTCCATTTGCAAATGTCTTGAGTTGCCTTTGATTGTGATAAAAGCATGGCTTTTACCCTGCACCCCAGTACCCTACCACTGGAAGGGTGCTAGACCTGTGATGAGCACCAGCATTGTTTTAGTTACCAAGACTGTGATGATTGAGAATAACTATTCAATTGACTTGGGAATTCAACCGTAAAAAAGTAAACGTTAAGGTATTTGGTTATTATTATACAGTATAAAAATATTGTGTTGGATGGCTAAGCAGTTACTAGGACAACAAGGGGGACTTTGCCAAGGATTTTTAAACACTGTAAGCAAACGGAAGAAACCTTGAGTTCAAATAGCCCATCTGGCCGTCTAAGGCTTTCCCAGGAGAGCTGCACTAAACTTCTGCCACATACATTGTACCCTGATGATAGACATAGCCCGTGGCAAGGACACTGAGCTAGGAAAGCAAATGGGCTTCTGTGGCCAATACACAGGGGAGGACCTTATCCCATGCCTGCGGCAGCACAGGGTGAGCCCCGCGCCTGGAGCGCGCCCTAGTCCCAGCAGGGTCCGGCCGCCTTCCGATGCTGACTGGGATTCCCAGCTTTAATGTGGGTCAGAGCTCTTTGCAAAATAGACCTTTGACCTGCAATTTACAGCTTTTATCACATTTTAAAGCTATGTAGCTGGCCAGCTTAGAGCAGTAAATCTCATGTGTTTTGTAGTGATTCTTATTTTTGTGTTTGTTCAGCTAAGGCAGGATAGCGGCTCTATGCCATGTTATGGCTGAATATTTAGAAAGCAATTTTCAAAATCATGAGTATTTTAAAAACAACTTCAGGCCTCTAGTTCTGGGTGGCCTACGGAGCTGCTTCTGAGAAACCTGCTTCGTGTTTGTTACGGTCTAGGAGACCCCTACCCCTCCTCCCTAGGAGCCAGTGCTGACCATGAGATGAAAGAGAGAGATCTGTGTGTTAGTCTGTGTGTGTCTTTGTCTGAGAGGAAGAGATGCTGGCTGGCATGTAATTACTTTTCTCATTTGCTCTTGCAAATTATTTTCCAAACTTTCTGGGGAAAGATAATGTATTCCTCAAAAATGTCTGTTTTTTCATACTTATTAGAGGCCTTTTATATCTTTTTAGAGTGACTCAAACTGTGCACCTCTAAAACCTGGGTTTGAATGTATTACTGCATCACTCAAAAAACCCTACAGAAATAAGAGGAGACACAGTGACTTATATTCTTCCAGCCAGAGCTCTATTAGAAATAAAATATCATTGAAAAGTTTTGCAATTTAAAATATTTTTCAGCTGTATTTTGGCTTTTGTGTTTGTCACAATAAAAAAAAAAATCTCTTTTCCAATTTTAAATTGAATTTAAAACAGCATGTTTTTCTCATTAGTATTGTTTATCTGTACTATCTGCTAAACTTGGATGTCAACTCTTCTGCTGAAGTAATCTGATTTTAGTTCACAGGATTAGTAGCATCTATCAACAATCAGAGATTTTGCACTAATAGAAGTACAAGGGAAATGTTTACAATGATTTCATACGTTAAGTTTAAGCTTCATCCTTTACTCCCACTGCTGTTGAATTTCACATCTCCTTCTTTGAGGCTTAACTTGTATGTGCTTTTAGTAACTTTTGCAGTCAAAGCATTTAAATATTTTTCCTTCTGACTTCTCATAGCTACAATACCTATTGGTTTGGTGGTTTTTTTATTTAAGAAAAGTAAATAGCTCACAAATGTCCTGCAGGGGTTGTATTAAGTATGAACCCCTGCCTGCGTTCTGTCCTCTTTGGAGTTGCAAGAAATGTCACTTTTCCCAATGAGTAACCTCTTTTTGGATTTGGTTGTTAATTGAGTTGTTTTGGGTACGTCAGAGGATTGGTGCATCTGTGTGCCTGGCTCCCTGTTGATTTTCATCCCTCCTTGCCTCCTTTGCTCACCTGCAAGTTTTGGTCCCAAGGTCTCTGTATATCTTTGCACTGAGGCAGATTTTGGTGGCGAGGGAGGCTGTAAACAACGTGCACACTTCAATAACCTGCGCTGACTGGTGCTCTCCTGCTGGATGAGTTCAATAGGTTGCCTCATTACAGACTTTGTGGTGGCTTATGTAGCTTCACCCGGTGCATCCATATGTCTCAGCTGGTGACTGTGTCACTCCTGGGTTATAACCAGCAAGGGCAAGACAGCTGAAAGGGGGTTACTGCCCTTTTAGCGGAACAGCTTCTCAGGTTGGGTATTAAACAAGAGCCCCATCTGTCTATTTTTGGTGGCTCATGAAAGCTGGAGGAGGGACATGAAGGCAGTAATTCAGTCTCTGGGCTAAATTCAGTCTTGGGTCTCCCTTCTCAGAGAGGTACTTTTTTTCTCCTGTGTCATGCCCGGTACACTCTATCAAAAGAGAAAAAGTTTGCAACCCAAGGCTACCTATGATCAATTAGTGAGTCATAATGGCTTTGCAGTCAGACTGAGCTGTTTGGAGCAGGAAGTTTTAGCTTTTGCTGCTCCTGTGAGGGGCTGAGGAGAGGACATGAGGGAAGATGGTGTCTCTCAGGACAAGGCTTGCCCTTGCTGTTCAACAAAAAAAAAATGTAAAGAAACCCTCATTACTTCCACAGTGCTGGGTATTATTCAGAGGGATACGATAGCCTAATTTTCAGTCAGAGCTGAGGTGGGTCCAAAATTCCTGTCTAAATTTCAAGGGGGTTTTTTATTGCAATAATGAAACACAAAGTGTAAGAACTATGAATTATCACTTTCTGTATATTAGCATGTTATAGAGCTGAATTGGTCAACATATGGGAAATATTACAAATATGTCATAATGTTATGATATAATCATGTGATTGAAGTTATTTTCCAATATTTTGTTTTAGTAATTCACATAATTTTTCATTTCATTTCAGGCAGCAGTTTTACAACATCATCAGGAATTTATGCGGGAAATAATTCACTTACAAATTCTACTGGATTTAATAGTTCACAGCAGGTAAATTTGTAAATAGGAGTTCAGTGAACTTTGGCAAACTTAGAATTCTCATCCACTGAAAAAATGTAGCCCTTAAGTAGCTTATTGAAAGAAATTGTCATACTTTCAAGTTAAACTAAAATTTATAAATGTTTTTCTTCCTTTTATCATCTTGCAGTACTTGAACTAACCGTCTGAGGTTGATGTTATTCACACATCTTCAGCAGTGTGTCTAATAAACTACGTGTATGAGAAGACATACTAAATTATGTGTAATTTCGATTTCGTTTTACTGCCTCAGAGTTTTAGGTCCTACAGCATCCAGTCCAGGAAGCATACGTGTTCAAAGTGTGACATGTGTTTGTAGTTATATTTTGGAATTTATACTAAAAAGTAGCAAAACTTTGATGGACTATTCAGTTGCTTTTTTGTCTTGCAGGAATATCCCTCTTATCCCAGTTTTGGCCAGGGCCAATATGCACAGTATTATAATAGCTCACCATATCCTTCACATTACATGACAAACAGCAACACCAGCCCTACGACACCCTCCACAAATGCGACATACCAGCTTCAAGAACCACCATCTGGCATCACCAGTCAAGCAGTTACAGATCCTGCAGCAGGTAATTACACGGATTTTATGGTCCCTATGAGGCACGTTTTTGTAAGTTGAAAGGGGATTGAATTGGATTTTTTTTGTGTGTAGTTGCTGATTTTTTTTTTATTATTTCTTAATCCTGAGCCTGTGGCATATCTTGGACAGATTTTAACAGAAAATAGACTAAAGAAAAAAAAAAGGATCAGTAAAAGTTTTAAAGCTTATCTGGAATACAAGTTGTTTGTATTTATTTGTAAAGTGTTTGTGTTAAAAATTGCAGGGTATGGATAAATCTTTACAGTAAACAAGAACCTGGTGCTTTTAAGCTCTGTCTTCATTAAGATAAATCCCTTTGATTTTTCTTAAATAAGACTGAAATCAAGAGGCCTTCAAACCACAACCCAACTGTCTGCTTGAAAGAGAGCTTTTGTTTCTTACTTTCAGAGGACATAATAATGCTTGCAATGGGGAGTTGAAATTGCACAAGTGTTTCCATTTTAAGAAAAGATTTTCAGTGGCTTATTCTTTTTTCCCAGTCATTTTACCTTTCTTGGTGGAATTTGGCAGTCCTTTACTAGTTGAGACATTTTTTGAACATTTATGCCAAACTGCTCCAGCTGTTTTTGGAAATGAGGGGTGAAAAATACTTTTCTCATTATTAAAAAAAGTAAAAATCCATTTTTTTTAACAGTTCAAGCATGTCAGTCATTAGTCAATGGCAGAAGTTTAAAGTCTGTCAGAGAGAAAGTCCAAGGTTGCAGATGTATTTCTCAGTAATGCAGGAAGAAGCAGTTATGATTTGGCAGTGGTATCAGGTGGTTTTGTTTTGGACTTCTTTGGGATGAGGTTGGTTTTAGTTCTCTTGAAGCACTTGATGGGACTGATCTTCCATGTGCAGTGCTAAATTTTAATATAACTTGCTAGGCCTCTCTTGCTTTTCTGCATGAGTGTGCACCTGAAGAAAATGTTATGCAGTGTTGTCTCTTTTGAGACATTTGCTGCAAGCAAGTAGGGAAGAAAATACAGCTGGTGTGTGTATTTCCACACACACAAGGTCATGTGTGTGCACTGTCTTTGAGAAAGGAATCTTTCTAAATTGTGAGTGTCTTTCTAATGAGTGCTTATTGGGGTCTGTGGCATTTAGATATGGATGTATATTGATGTCTGTATAATTATCCTGCTTTTCACTTTTTAAAAATTGTTTTGCTTTTGTTCTCTTGTGATTTTGTTTGCTTTTCTTTTTAAGTTGGAAGCAGTTAAGTTCCTCTTAGTCCAAAACCCTAATGTGATCAAGTTTTAGCTGTTATCCAGATACTAAAATTGAATCATTGCAGTATCTAGGTCTTGATCTTTTGCAAAATCTTTGCTTGTATTTTTCTAAAGTCATTGATCTTTACTATAGCATTTACTTCCTAAAAACTATAGTAAATGTGCATATGAAGAGAGCAGGTATATTTTTCCCAAGGTCAAACTTAGTGGCTTAAAGGCTGTCCTCCTATTTAAATAGTTTTCTGTGCTCTATAAGCCTGAACAGAGCTTTTCTCAGTTCATTTTTAAGAAATCTTTCTTATCTCCCTCACATCTTCCCTACTCTTGTTATGAAAGTTTTGTCTAAAAATTTGAAAAAATTTGGTGGGCTTTCTCGTGGATGAGTTCTGCACCTAATCCTTCTTCTAATCTGTTATTTTGTGTCTTGAAAGCTGTACTTCCATGCTTGCTCTACCACTGCTTGCTTAGCCCTTGCTCACACATGTGCACACCTCCTCTGGCATTCCTTTTGCCATTCTGACTGCCACTTTTTTCCCAAGACATGAATGTTACTGATTTAACAGTTCTGAAAAATGTTCCTTCTAACAGTTTGCAAATAACAACTCTCAATGTAGCTACAGGGTTATTGTGGGCTGGCTGCCTCTACCAGAGGCAGGGACACATTTAGGAAAGTACCTGCTGCAGGCCCCTCTATTAGGAGTTAATTAAAGCCATCTCCATCAATGTGGTTGCAGTCAGCAGAAGGTATAGGGCTAGACCCGGATTTCTCCACTTTTCTTCATGCTTGTTGTCTTCATGCAGCTAAGTTAGGATCAAGCCCATTTAGGCTCCTTCTGTATTGAGTGGAGAGAGGTGAACACTTCTAATCAGAGTTCGGTTTAACAACTCTCTTAATCCTGAGATGCCAAAGCCTCTCCAGTGGTATGAGAGCAGTTTAAAGTGGCTGACATACCAGTGCTGGCTAACTAAGGAGAAATTAGATGAGAATCTTTTGCTACCTCACAAACCAGTGCTGGTAGAAGGGAAGCAAGGACCCGTCAATGAATCCAGTGCTGTACTTGCAGTTTCTCCTTGGACAGTGTAAATGGTTTTACTTTTTTCTTGCTGAGGTTTATTGCAAACCCTCAGTTGAGCTCATATACAGTCTACTTGGAAGACAAAGCAAGGCTGGAGTCAAAGAAAAGAGGGATCAGCATGTAGGAAGGGAATGCTGGTGGAGTGGGTACAAGTGAAAGGCATATTCAACCAACAGATGGTTAGGTCAAAAACACAGAACAAAAGAGCAAATTAAGCAAATTTTTATTATAATTAGTAAAATTTCTGTAGGCTGTTTTGCCACATCTGCTCAAGTTAGGCTGCTGATTCTTTACCACAACTGGAATGCTTCATATGAGGGTTGGTGGGGAGCAGTGCAGAGCCATCACATTTAGTAGGATGGGCTCCAGCTGCTGAATTGCAGCTGTCTATCCTTAGACATCTTCTGTATTTAAAAAAAACATGTAATCTGTGTGGTTATGAACTATGCCAGCACAAGCACAGAGCAGCTTTCAGACTTTACAGAGGCACCAGAATAATTTGACAGACATAGGTGGTTTCTACGAATTTGGGCCAGTAAGTGAAACAGAAGAGTCTGGTAAGAAAAATGTGAAAGGGAGAAAGTAATTATGTGCTCTTGTGACGTTTTTAGTAGAGTTTTGCAGACTTAGACATCTCAGATAATTTCACTTGAAATATGTTTAATTCCTTGTCCAAATATAAAATAATCCTGTTATGGTTTCCCTCAGTTACTAGTTAAATTTGAAAGTTCTTGCCATGCAATCCAGAACATGTGGAGATTCTTGCAGAAGAACCTGAGATTTTCCATGCTCAGTGTTTATTCTTTCTCTTTCCTTACAGGATTTGAAACTTTCTTGTACCACAGTCAGGACAAAACCATTCATTGCACAGAGGTTTATAGACTTTGTATCCATAAATCAGAAATTAATGTTATTTTCTTGTGAACAAAAGCCTGTATTTTTCTTAGTGACTTAATCAGAAAGTTGCTGATTTTTTGTCTAAGCTGTAGTATCTAAGAGAAGTAATAATAAATAAATTATAAAAGAGAATAGAACTAGATAAATAAGCAAATATTCCTTCTCACTTCCAATATTCAGATTCATTGAAATAGGTTCAGAGTGAGCAAATACAATATTTCTTTGTGTTTCATGCAGGATATTGTGGATGTAAAAAGTTTATGCCAGTTCAAGCATAACTTTGACAAGCTCAAATATTAGATTTACACAGATGACAAGAAATTCTTGATGCACAAGATCACTGGAGACAATGGATGAATTAGTGCTGTATGTCTGTCCTTTTTATGCTTTCTTACTTAGTTTTCAGCTGTTTGCCAGTGTTGAAACTTACCCTGGACAGATGAAGTTATGCCCCCATCCTATACCTACCATGATGCTCAAAAATAGTTAGAGTAACATTCATAACATGTATTTCTAGGAGTTAATATAGAAAAAGACTACCTTTTCTAAAGCTGTAATAATTTCTCTTGCAATATTTCAACTCCATCATCACAGCTGGTAATACAAAATTCTTGATTTGTGGAATTTTTTTTTTTAATTTGGTCAGGAATGCTGGATTTATCCTTCTATTTCATATCATGATGTGTTTATAATTTATTAAACAGTGTTTCTCACAAGAGAGATTTGCATTGTTCTTGAGATTCAATCTCTTTCATTTTCCTTGGTTTCTGTAATAAGTATGTTTAATATATTACTGGAAGGTTTGGGGGTTTTTTCATATTACTCACATACTTCACAATGCAGATTAAAAACCTCGCAAGGGTTGTGCCAGCCAACAAAACTTGGTCTCAGACATGGATCACTATTTTGCTCTTAAAGACTTCTTCATCTTCCTTGAGTACTATATCACATTTAGTATTGCAAAAGGGAAAGCAACTTTTACAGTTTCTTCTTACCGTGTTTCATAACAATAAACTAGAGACAGAAAAGTGAAGCAGAGCAAATAGTTTATATAGGCAACTTTTCACTAATACCTGAATGGAAAGAAAGGCAGCTATATTCGCAGTACATTTCTGGTATTCTAATGTTGGTTCTTTTTTGTAAATATAAATGAAGAGTAAATCTAGAGGGTATATTTATATAAGGAAGGAAAGTCACAGAAAATTCAGTGGAAACAGAAATTAAATTGGATACAATAATGAATGGCAATGTACAGTACTGGTTTTTCTTTTCTGATAATGGTTGTTCTCCTGGGATGCTTATCTTTGATTTTGGTGGGATTAAAAGTAACAATGATTTCAAATTGTTTGAAAATGGAATTAATGAGTAAGGAAGAAATAACTACAATGGATACAGGTACTGGCCCATTATAGGATTGCTTTTTTCTTCAACAAAGAAAGCTGGAGGAAAAAAAATCTGGACCACTTTAGGTTGGGGTCATATATAGTTTATAACTACTGTTATATATGATGTTTTGTCATGACTTTAAATATGCAATCCTATATCAAAACCTCAACCAAGCTTTGAAATAAATAATTTTTGCCACTATTTTTGACAGGCTGTTGAGAGCTTCCATCAAGTTTATAATAGCATGCTCAAAATTCTCAATATACAAACATTAAATTTGTTTTTCAAGTGAAGTTTTTGACATTTTGTCAGAACAACACTAGAGATACACTTCTATGATCCTGCCAGCAGGCATTATTGTATTTCTTGCAATACTTACTTAGTGCTTTTACTTACTACTAATACAGTACTATTTTTGTTATAGACAAGTAAAAAAAGAAAATCCACAGATGCGTGTGATTTTGCTGCATTGTTTAATCCTGGTCCAGTTGTATGCAAGTAGAAGTTTGTATAAATGCTCATGGAATTTGTGTTTAGTTTTATTTATGCAAAAGGAAACTTTAATTATGCAAAAGTAAGAAAACCATAGTGTGTGACTGACATATTCAAATTACTTGAATCTTACATTTTTATTTGGGTGCACAGGAGTTGAAATAACACTGGCAAAATTAAGTATAAGATTTAAGGGGAAGCCATTAATCTGGGCACAATCTAAATGGAAAATTTTTGTACATACCTACTTGCAGAGACATTTGACTGTACTAACTACCCTAGACTCACCTCATCCATGTAATTTACATTGTGACATGAGATATGATTACTTTGATAATGTATTTTTACTCTTTTTTGCATAACCTTTCAGTGCAGTAGGGAAAAAGTCTGACAAAATTTGCAATGCCTTTGTCAACAGCAAAAGCTCTACCCACACAGTCACCAGCTGGATTTACCTAGAGACAGACTTGATTTTGGGCTTTCTGGCATAGCCAGTTTTCCCCAGATTTGTCACTGGGCACTATTGCTGTACATCAAAATCAACACTAAGAAAATGCAGCAATTATTTTGGGGGGATTTCCACAACAAACAGAAATGAATTACAGAGTATGGTGTTGCAAATTCTATCTCTGCATCTGTATTGTCTGTTCATAAGTAATCAAGGTATTTTTATTTTTGAGATGATGGAAAATTGTCCTGTGTGACAAAGCCATCAACACTGCCCAGAGTGATGTATAAAGGGAAGTATAAACTTATGAACTCTTATGTCAAGTTGCAGTTATACAGTGCCTTGAAGCATAGAGAACAGTCTGATACAGTATGGCTCATGTATTTTAGTTAAGCCAGAATGTAAATATATTTCATTCCTCACAGTTACGTTTTTGTCAAGCTTGATGTCACTGTATACTACAGGGGTTGCTACCAGGTCAGAAGCAGGGGAAATACCTGGAAAATAAGACATTTGTAGAATCTGGGTTTAAAATGTTTTTTTCTGACTGACTGTAAAAGTCAAGAGTGGGTCTTTTACATTTATCCAAGGTTCGGAAGAGGGAGCTCTGAGTGTGTGAAGAAGAAATAAGCTATAACAGTGTCTGCCTGGGGCAAAATACAGAGAGTTGCTGTAGCAGGGAGATGTAAAATGATGTGTATATCCATGGATGCAGAAGAATAACTGTTGCTACATTATTAACACAATTTTGTGAAGGCATGTGCAACACAGAGAAATGACTGTAGCGGTCCAGACTGATGGATCCACTGGGCTGTACCCTGCCTGCTCCAGGGGCCATCAGCAGGCACCTCGGGAGCAGTGAGGACAGGCTAGGCTTGTGTAAGGCTTGCCCTAAGCACTTTTCCAGACATTTTTGTCTCAGGGGATTTCCTGATTTCCAGACCTGCTATTGTTTGTGTGTTTAGGGTGTGCCTGCATTAGCATTTTGATTTTGAGTAGGGTCCATTTGGATGTGAAGCTTTGGCTCAGCAGAGCAGTCCTAGGGCACCCAAGTGGAGTCCTTCCAGTCAATGCTAACCTGGAAGGTGTCCTCCAGGACAGTTCCTAATTCCTCCAGCCCCTGCTGAGGATGCCCAGGAGACTAGATCAGGATGCACTTGCAATGAAAAAACCTCTCAAAAACAGGCAGCAGGGCCTGATGTAGTCGCCACCACTTGCCTGATCCCACAGATCAAACTTGCTAATGTGGTGCAGCTGTAGCACCCCTAAATGCTTCATTTCCAGGGATGTCTTCAGGCTCCTCCTGAGCCCTTGTAATATTTTGGGAGCCTGGCATAGGGTTGTTTTGGCAAAATGTGCCACAGATCTCGTAGCTTTTATCTGAACTCCTTGTATTTAAGCAGGCTGCTGCCAGCGCCCTTTGGTGATCTTGCTTTAGCGTTGGACAGGCAATGGATCTGATCTTCATCCCCTTCTCTGCTCATGATTATGTGGAGGGCAGGGTTTTCTTCTGCACTTGTGTTTATGATGATCAAGAACAGGATAAAATTGAATTCAGTGCTTTAGAACCATCATCATTTCACTTGGCTAATATTAAAGTATGCCTGGTACCATGAAGTCAGCTGAAGTTGAACAAATTAACCTTCTCTTACCAGTGATTATTGAGTAATGGGTATAATGATAACATGGTTTGTGGCTATGTAAATTGACTTCAGCAAGTCTTTTGATACCCTGGCAGTTAAATCTTTTCACTTAATCTTAAAAGCAAACAAGGCTAAAGCAGTTTGGCAGAAATTACAGCAGAAGGATAAAAAAAGCTGTTTAGGAAATCATGTCCAGAGAGAAGTCAGTGAGAGCTCACTGTTAAAATAGAAGGATGGCTACAGCAGCATTCCTCAGTGTCTGCCTTGGGCCTAGCACCAGACCACATTTTCATTAATCATTTAGGTGACGGAACAGAATGTGTTTGCCTATTAAATATGTAGATGACACCATGCTGAGAGGGGCTGCGAGGTCTTTGGAGACGGGATGAGAACTCAAAAAATGGAGATGTGATCTGAATAGGAGCAGGTGTGAGGTATACATTTAGGCAGGAATGATGAACTGCACAAATGTGGGATGGGGAATGTTGGCAGCTTCTTCCAGGCTCTACCTTTCCCTGCAGACCGCTCTCAGTACTCCAAATATTAGTGGCACACAGAGTACCCTCAGCCGCTGTTGTTTTTCTTTCTCCAGAATTTGTCAGGGCTTGGGCTTGTCGAGGCTCAGGGCTCAGCTGGACACTGTATTCTTTAACTGGGTTTCCTTATGAGGCCCCGAGAGTGACCATTGGACAGTGAGCTGTCCATGCACGTGGAGGTTTCCCTTTACATACATGGAATACGTTTCTTGCGCACGATGTCAGGTTTTCCCCCCATGGGTTACTGCCATCTGTCACACTGTTTGTAACACACTGATCTCCTGAGTAGACTGGGAAGTTGCAGGTATTAGTGATGTTGCTTATTCAGTTCATGTGCAAGGCTTGGCCAGGTCTTTGAGAAACAACCAGTTCGGTGTCACTTCTTCCTCAGAAGATGGCCTAGGAATGCTGAATCTAACATTTATGGAAAATATTGTATAAAATGAAAATTTTTTCCCGCCAAGTGGTGTTCCAGGGGAGACTAGCCCGCAGAACATTCAGGAAGTTAAGCTTTGCTTGACTTTGCTTTGCATTATTTTGTCCAGTTTGGTGAGACTGCAGAAAATGATAATCAGAGCCTAGCAGAGAAGAGTGACAGGGAAGAGTTAACCTAACAACAAAGGGGATCTGTGAACAGTCTTCAAATGCATGCAGATACAATGAAGGGAATAATTTTTCCCCTGATTTCACAGATTAAACTTCTACTGCTGTGGTGAAAGCTGAAGTTGTATGTTCTAATGATGCATCTGTCCAAGCAGCAGAGTAGATTTCCTGGAGAGATCCACAAGAGCAGGACAGACAAATCTTTTATGGGAATGATGGAGGTACAGCGGTCCCAAGAAGGGGTCCTGAGGCAGGGTTGGGAGTCTTTCTGTCAGGTGAGGTTCTGGTGCATCCAGACAGATTACCTGTGAAGGGGAAATGGAAATGAGCCTCCACCCAAACTTTCAGCCCTGTGTTTGAAATTTTGGATGCAGTATTCATAAGTGAAAGGTGCTTGCAAAGATGGAAAGCTGGATGGCTCTTACAAACCGACTTTCTTCCCTGCCCCCACCATGCTGTGCTCTGTGTGCTCACTCGTTTAGGTTTGCTTGTTTGTTTATTTGTCATGAAGTTTTGTTTATACTCTTTCCATCTTATGTGTTCCCTATTTTTTTAGTATTACTCCTGCAAGTTTAATACTTGAAAATTTTAGGCATAGCGTGTCTGTGAGAAAAATTTTTAAAACTGGCAACTAAAGCTGCACTCCTAAGAAGAGTGTCAGACACCAAAAGCAGCCCTAATTTAAATTAATCAATAGGAAATGCAATTTTTCATTACATCTAAATTTTAGAGTACATATTTAGAACATCAGTGGCCAATATTCCTGTTGAAGAAATCTGGTCTGTTTATTTCACGGGGTTATATTTTATTTTAAGGCTTTTGTGCATCGTTTTCTTTCTCTTTTCTTTTTATTAAAGATTTTAATAGTAAAAATAGTGTATAGCAGAAAAATTAGTTGGGAAAATTGGTACTATTTGTTACTATTTCTTTTTTATGGTTAAGTGCAGTAGATGAAAGAGCAGTCAGCATTCAAAGTTTAAATAGTTTAAATAAATATTCTGAAGTGTGCATCATCATGGGAAAAAATATATATTATTGGGATGTGTAGATAGACGTGGCTGGATAATTTTTGTTGCTTGACACATACAGAATCACTCTTTTAGTATAGGTCAGATGTCTTCAGAAGATTCTGTGCTAAACCTTGAGTTACATCTTAACTTGTTCTGCTTTGTTTGATGTAGCCTGAATTACTTAGGTAAATATATAATGTGAAATGTATAGGATATGCTAATTCTCAATAAGTGTAGATTTGAAGGCTGAACACGAGAATTTCAAGACCGTTTCCTTTCATTCAGCACAAGCAACTGTTACTATTTTGAGTAATTGTGCATGTGTGGTGCTACACAGATGTCCGGAGTCTCCTCCTTAATCTAACCTTTGACCTCAGCAGGATGTTTTCCTAGGAGAGAGAATCCCTTGTGAGAGAAGTATACCTGCCTGTTCAAGCTGGAATGCCACAGTCTAGGCAGATTAAAATGAAAAATTTTGTATCTACTGAACTCTAAAGAGCAGTTAATATTAACTGAGCAGTAAAATTGAGAAACAAAAAATTACAGCTCCCTTCACTAAAGTAGTGTTTTTAGGAAAAAGAAAAGAAATTATGGTGACCATCAAAATACAAGTATTTGTGATCTTCAGACTATGAAAGGAAGTTCACAAAAGAGATTTTAAAATATGTTGTTGCATTTCTGAGGACTATGGTACTGCTAATTAAATTAATGGGAAAGTAATTGGTGCTGCATATCTGCTTTGTTAATGTACAAGCATTCACTGTGATAGAGTCTATGGATGTTAAGAGTAGCAAAATATCTTCAAACTAGCATGTTTTCAGAAAACCTCTGTTGTTCTTAAATACATGAATCATCATTCTTTTTTCACCTGTTCAATAACAGTAAATATTCTTATAAATAAATGTTGCTGAAGCATAATCATTAGCATACAATAATGTTTGTAAAGATTTTTATCCTATCTTGAAGGTACATTGGAAATGTTTGATGTTGAGTAGGCCTTTGAAAAATACTAGAAATTTCATCTTTATAGTTCATGCATATTTAGCACTTATTAATTTAAATTATCATAGGAAAATAAATACTCTGGTTTATGCTATATTTAGGAATTATTCTATTTTTCTGGCTCAAATGTAGCAATCTAAAAGTGTCTGCAACCAGGCAATTTGGAAAATTTTCCAATTTCTATATGTTTGAGGTTTTTTTCACACCTGGTTGGATTTTTCTCACCCATCACCCTAACAGTTATTTTAAAGCATTTAAAGTATTTAAGTTTGAAAAGCTAGAGTGAAATTAATGTTGTTTTATGAAAACCTGGTATCCCTTAAAATTGTTTGGTTAATCTTGTAATAATTGAAGGAGTGAAGATTTTTTTTTTCTACTAAGTCTTTTATATGTGTTTACTGAAATAGTTTGTCACTCTGTTTTTACATATAACTTGAGCTAGATTTAATTATTTATGAAACAATATTACCTCTTATCATTTCATATTTAATTACTTTAGTTAGGACTGGGCTTGGTGCAATAAAGTAAGTGGAACATTTTTAATATTGAACTGAAAGATAAAAAGTGTGTTTTCTTTACTACAACAGAATATAGTACAATCCACAGTCCATCCACCCCCATCAAAGATTCGGATTCAGATAGATTGCGTCGGAGTTCAGATGGGAAATCACGTGGACGTGGCAGAAGAAACAATAATCCTTCACCACCACCTGACTCTGATCTGGAGGTACTTTATATGAAATGTCTTTGTCCTATTACAGACTTTATCATTATTTTGCACAGAGAAGTGTCATTTACGCATCCAAAATAAAGTGACATTGAAGTTCTCTTTTTCTTACAGTATTTTCATAGAAAATAGGACTTTTCCTCTAAAGAACTTTCTTCAGGAAGAGCTCCTATTTTCTTGGAAAAATACTGTGTGAATACTGGGTGTTTCTTTCTCATTTTGATTAAACAAAGCAAACAAACCAACCAAAACAAACAAAAAACAAAACAAACAAACAAAAAAATGGAGACAGCTTTTTCCAAGTCAAAGAAAGGTTTTCATTTGGACAGGAGACACTTCTAGCACAATAGTGGGGTTTGTTCTCTCATGCTGTGTTCACATTCCTCCCAGTGGCCCATACTTTATGCTGAAAACACATCTCCAATGACACACCACAGCTACGAGTGTCCACACTGCATTACTTTTCCTTTCCAAAAGCTTACCCCATTTGTCATCATGGGAAATATAATCTCACCAGGATTTAAAACACTTGTATTTGAACACTTTATTTTTCATTAAGATATCATTTTGTGTGTGGTCAGAGGATAAATTTAAAACACATATTTTCCATTGTCTCTAAGCAAAAGAATTATTTACTGATGCAGTAAGTTTTATACATACATCATCCAAGTTCATAGTTTTTGTTCTTCAGGTGCCTAAAATGCATTAAAATTAACATGAATTAAGGGGATTTAAGTGCTTAGCTGCAATCTACTTTGTTTTGGTTTTAGAGGTAATTTTCAAGAGCAGTTATATGATTTTTTTTTGGTAAGACTTGCAGAAATACAGAGTTCTGAACCCAAAAATTTAATTGTTCAGATGCTTCTCTTTATTTCAGTTTCTATCTCACATCAAGCTTCAAAAATTACATTGTACAATCTCATTTTCTGTGTATATTGGACAATACTATAATTCTAGTCTAATAGAAAGATTTGATATAATAGCAATTGTAGTAAAAAGCTAACAGATTGTATTACCCTACCCTGGAAAAAACCCTTTTTTGTTTCGAAAAGAAATGGCAAGGAAATGATGGTTTTAATATGCAACCATTTCAATACAGTTTTCCCATTTGCGTGCTTACTGATTCAAATTTTAACTTTCCATTTCAAGTGTTAGCTTCACAGAGGAACACATTGATTTGATTCTCTTTTTACAGAGAGTATTCATTTGGGATTTGGATGAGACAATCATCATTTTCCATTCCTTGCTTACAGGGTCCTACGCTAACAGATATGGAAGGGTAAGTGTCAAGGAACTGGTGGGACTATTCAGTAATATTTGCTGGTTTCTGGTTGATACACAAGGCATACCAGAACATTAGTTGATTTTTAGAGGCAAACTGGTACTGATGTTACAAGACAAAAGATATCAAGCTGTTTCACATGTCCATTCTTTGCAGTTACTCAGCTGTTGTATTCAGTACATATTTAAATAGTGTTGGGAGTAATACTTTGACCACTTGAGGTTTGGTTTGAAGATACAGGGTTGTCTGAAACCTCTTGATATCATCAAAATCTGCAAAGGTCTATGTCCCCTCAGAGAGTGAAGAACTTCCAGGAATGATTGCTATGATCAATTGGCTATGCTCTGTTTTGAGAAGGCAAGAGGAAGAATACTTTCGTACATGGCCAGATTAGTCTAAAATTTTTACCTTACATTTTTTTAATCTACATATTGACTGATGTTTTTGAAAGTCTGCTTATGAGTCAAATCTTTCTATTATACACAGTCTGTAAATCATAACTGAACTGTTGAATATGTGTGCAGACAGTGGGTTTCCTTGGTAATTCTCAGAAGAGAAACATGATTTTAGATGAATAGGAACAGTTTATGAATGGAATGTCCTTATGAGATCAGACTTCTTTTTTTCAGGATTGTATTTGAAAGCTAACATCTCAGCTTATGCCAAAATCTGTTATAGCCTTTTTTGTTCACCTCATGTGAGTCATAACTGGGATGTGATTTTTTGTTAACCTTAAAAGTTTCTACATGTAAAGAACAACTGCATAGTTTTGTCTGGCTTCATGTAATGCCTCTGTCTTGTAAATCTTCTGTTTAGCACTAAAAGGTTTTACCCTACACCCAGCTGAGTGAAGGGCAAAGCTACCTCCAGTTCGGTCTATGCCTGGGTCAGGTTCTGAGTTTCTCTCAACAGCTTTTTGCACTATAAAAATCTAAAGCAGTACTACTTTGCAACCTTTCTTGCTTGTTCAGGTAAGGTTTGTTTTCAGAAATGTTTGCTGTAATAACTGTGTACCTGTTCAAGGAATATAATTAGGTTTTTTCATTATGTGTCAGAAAAGCAAGTTAATTAAGCAGCCTAGGTTTCCTAGGTGTTGTTAGCTTATATTTAGGTAGTAAAAAGGAACTAGAACTTAAATGTTTCAACAATTATTGTATGGATATGTATGGACAAAAGCATTATAAAAGAGTATTAAATATTTACCAAAAGTTATTTTCCATTTTTCAGACTTAAACCAGCTTTTGTGTGGCATCCCAAAATCGATGACAATTCAGTTCAGAATGAGAACAAATCCCAGTGCTCACAAAAAAGCTCAGTGACAACAGAATCTCACCACTGGCTTTTGTGCAGCAGAGTAGTGCTGGAAAAGCCTAATTAATTTGTTATTGACATAGAAGTACTAATGTGAGCATATTTTTTCCATTTGTTACTAGTTCCCTGTAGTGGATTCATTAATTGGGGCCTGAACATAAACACTTTATTGCTGGATGGTTGAAGTTGAGGGAAGTGGCTGGTGTTCAGTTGCAAAGAGATATAAATACGTATGCTGCAAGGAGGGGGCTGACTCCTGGTTGCGGCTCCGTCACTGTTGGCACTGTTTACGTAAGGTGTAGCTTTTGCCCAGCTGGCTCTGGTTGCATGGCATCTGGCACAATATTCCTGCATAGCTAAATGACAACCAGCTGTTGATAGTGAGAAAAATGATGGCAATAGTGCTTATGCCATGGATAAATACTAAATCTTTTCGGTGAGGTGTAGCAACATGCCTGTCCTTGGCTCTCAGATGCTGTCATGAAACTGTGCCATTCTTGTTTTGTTTTCTTAAGGTTTCATTCAAATCAGATTTTCTCTTGGGTTATTGACAGCTTCAGACAGCAGTTAGCAATTTCCAAGTATGTTAGAGAAAGTGTCAAATGTTCAAAACAAACACGATAAAACATGTATCTGTCATATGAGAATTTTAGGGTTTATTTTTAGCAGCAGAAGGTGCATGTTTTTAAGAGTGTTTGCCTGTGATTACTGGCCTTTAAAATAAAAAATCTGGATCATAAGTCAGTCTGGGGAAAAAAAAAGTTGAGGGGAATTATTGTTTTTTTCACCTGTATTCTTGTTTATGAGCAATCTAACATCATGTTCTCTTATATTTCTGCACTGTGGTGAAGGCTAGAAATGCCCTTTTAAAAAATTAAATCTAGGCTGATCACATAATCATTAAAATACAAAAGCTGGATCTTCAAACAAACAGAAATGTCCTAATTAAATAATAGGGGATTTGGCAACTTGGCATTCAGCTCTTTTCATAATGCCTAAGTGAGTTTCATGGTGAATGACTATGAATGATGTGCAGCCTTGCTGCTGAAGGGATTGATTTTCTTTGCCTAAATCTTTACCTCATTCCTCCTAACTTCTTCCTTGTGCCACCCTTTTCTGTATCTTCTTACTTTTTTGTCTGTTTTTATCTCCTGCTCTCCTTTTGCTGCTATTGTGTTCTATTTGCTTCCTGCTTTTGTCCTTCAGCTTTGTTGTAACAAAATAACACCTTTATTTTTCAGTTTGTGCAGTCATGGCAAAAATTACTCCATAAAGCACTACATTTTTATTTAAGGATGATTTGAATTTAGTGAATTTAAGGGAAATATATGAAACTCTAAGAAAATGATTTGTCCTTCCAGAAGAGAAGAAAAAGAAACAAAACATTTCTATTTGATTTTGGATTTTTTTAAATATGTACATTTTTTTAACATGTGTATTGATCAAATATAAAGTTATCAGTTACTCTAATTGAGTAAGGCTGATTAAGTTTTGGAATTTGGAAAAAGTTGGAGCCCTTTAGGATCTTGGAGCAGCTGAAAATACATCTCAGAATTGGCACTAGAATACTGTGGTCTTTACATATATTTCCATCCTCAGTGAAAGCAGTTATATGCAGAGGTTTTAAAGGAATTTTCCTTCAAATTATAAGCTATTTTATTGTGGTTTAATATACTTTAGAGATAGAGAAAAACAAAGCCTGGTTTCACTTAACCCTTCATTTGTGACCTGTAGGCTTAAGTGGAAAATAAGCCTTGTACCCAAAGTGAACTTTCCTGTTTTTCAGCTTCTTGTTTCTCCACAAAACAAAGAAATCAAGTAGGTAGGTAGAATTTAGAAATGACATACAGGCAATGTTTTGGCTCCAATGCCAGTATTCAAAACAAAAGGCCTACTTAAGCAGTTTGACATTGGTATTTCTTTTCTTTAGTTAAACTGTACCTCCCTTAGAGATTTGTACCTGATTTTGACCATACCTGAAAAGACACTGACTGAAGCTGCAAATCCCAAGCAACAAGGAGAGATTGTTAGCTTTCCTACTCATTGTGTGACACCTCACAGTAATTAGTTAGCAATTAGTGGCTTAAAATTGCAAAAGAAGGTTGGGTGTGGGATTATTTTTTTAAAACCTTGTTCTAGCCTTGTCTTTTTTTAAAGCTTACAGCCCCCACTGTAACGTCTGATGGAAGAGTTTGATCTACTATAATGCTTTAAACCAAGGTTCTTGTGCTTTTTATTAGACCAGTTGCAAGTTTGTGACTGTACAGATATTTAAAACCCTAATGCAGATAAGGTTTTTGCTTCTCTTAAAGATGTAGGTATCGAGACCAGAGTTTAACATAGTTTTTTGTGTTAAGTGGAACTTCTATACAAAAAGATTGTGTTTAATCTAGGAGTTAAGGTTTCTTTGAAAAGCAGTCCATTTTGTTTCTTCTTTTAGCTTTTGTATTATTTAATCTGACACTTTCAGTAGGTGCCAATGAATTTCTTATTTTCTTTCTGCCTAATTAAATTAACCTAATGAATGACATTATTTTAGTATTACTTTAGAGAAAATGATTGTTTTATTTCTGCCATGTTAAAGTATCTTGGAGTGAAATGGTTATAAAGCTTTACAAAAATCTGTTTTTACAGACTCAGAAATGTGATAAAAATGTTTCATTGTAAAAAAAACCTAAGTCATGTACACTGAAACATAAAATATATATTTGCAGCCATTTGTTTAAAATTAGTCAAATGGGTTCATAACCAATATCATACACTCTTGCCCATTTATTCTGCTTTTCAAAATAATGTTCCTGTCTAGGGATGGAAGCTCAGAAGGGAATTATTTCTACCTTGCTGCATTAGCAGTTGATATCAAGATGTAGCAAGTGGTCTTCATTTGCATCTTAGACCTTTAGCCCATGTAACTCCTTTTAATAACTAGAGCAGAGGCTTCTGTGAGGTGACTTCTATTAGTGCTCAGGCACACCAGAAATCCTTGTCTCTTAAAAAAAAAAGAAGCCTGATGTTGTGTAGGATGTGAGATGCTAACTGGGCACAAAGATAAACAGAAATGTCAAGGGGAGAAGCCTCAGGTGTAGCTAGAGAGAAAATACCACCTGCTTTCCACCTCACATGCCTACAAAAGGAAAGGAAGGCACAGGTCTACAAATAGAGCAATATTAAAACAGAGAGACAGAATACTTTTGTTCATATTTTAAAGTCTTTCCATTTGCACTAAGAAGCCAAATATTCTTTTTTTTTTTTTTTTTGGCTGTGCCAGTTTAAATAGAAGACTTATTTTTAAGGGCAAAGTTCATCAAAATAGTATGATGCAATTTTTTTCCCATTTATAAGGCCTATTTTCTTTGTTTTAAAAAACTTAATGTATGTGAATTCAAGAATAGCTGTTTTTTCTGCTTGAGGTAGCTTTGCTCCTAATTTTCAAAAATTCTTCTCTGGATAGTAGTTCTTGGGTTTTGGCATTTCCAGAAGGCAAACAGGCTGCCAAATCACCATTAGTTTCCAGCTCTTTACTACTGACTCATTTTGCCTTTTAACCAGTAGTTACAGAAAAATGTTTGGAGGTTCAGAGATCATGTTGAAACACCTATTAATTTGAGTGAGAGTGGAAAAAGAAACTAAGGACTGCATCTCTTGGGTTTTAACTGTGACTTGTCATCAACTTTAGAATATTAGCTTATTTTAAGTAAAATATGGCTTGTCACTTCTTCAGTTCTATTTAAAATATAATTCCTAACAAACTAACATTATTAATAGAGGGTGTTATGAGATAATAAAACATGTTCTTTCAAACTCATGCTCTTGTGCACTTGGATAGACTTGGCATTATAAATGAGAAACTCTATATCAAATGTATGTATTAGGCTCTCTTTTCGATTTTTCAGATTGAAAATATATATAAAACACCAAAAAAATCAAAACAAGACAAACATCTGTAATGCATTTCGTAACCACAATGCTGAACATGCTTTTTGAGTTTATTAGCTCAGTAAGGAGTAAGTTGTTATGGTAATTTCTGTAGAGAAGTTAAAGTGTGTTATGTATTAATAACAAACAATAGTTTTGTTCACTCTGCATGGGTGGGCCAAACTGGAAGGATAATTAAAGCATGGTTTTGTGGACAATCAAGGAGTGGTTTTAAATATAATTGCCATTTGCAAATAAAAATAGTTCTTTGCTTTGAAGTCACTAGGTATTCCCGGGACAGAATCCTGTCATTTGTGACCACTGAGAGTCTATTTTGAGCAACAATAGCATTTTCATACCCCTGGTTGATCACAAAACTTGTGAATAGTTGTAGAATCTGGAGAAGTTTTAGGTGAAATGGATTTGCCCTTTCTGCACAGAGAGCAAAGAGCCTGTGCCGGGCATGTATGAGGGTGACCACAGAAGTCCCACTGCAAAATCTTGGAGCCAGTTGAGTTAAAGTCATATTTTTGAGTGTTACTGGTAAGAGTCATAGTACAGGGTGAGACAGGTACTGAACTTAAACTGACAAAGCAGATGTTGCATTTAATACAAGTAGTATCCTACGAAAAGCTGTTCCTCCAGTTTGTATTTGGGTATGTATGTTAGGCACAGTATTGATGGTGTGCTTGCTTAATTTCTTCTTTAAGGATCCTCCCACTTCTGTGTCCCTTGGACTCCGAATGGAAGAGATGATTTTCAATTTGGCGGACACACATCTATTCTTTAATGATTTAGAAGTAAGTGTTCATTCTTTTAAAATACATAGACATGATTTAATGTTTAATATTTGTCTGGTTTTATGTGTTGTTAGGTGAATTGACAATTATTTGCAGAGCTTCAATACGGAAATGCTTACAAAATAGCTGCATCATTTAGCCATTAGGATATATAATAATATCTACACTAAATGTCTGCACTGGTCTTCAAAGGTTACTACAGTTTAAATGGTAGAGTTTTGTCCTCACAGGTTTTAGCATTTATGATGACAGTAGACAAGTTTCAGAAGTGGATACACTGAAAGGACCTATAAACGTGCAGAATTCAATAGTCTGCACAGGCCATTAAATATTAAACTTCAGCTTCTATAAACAGTTGATGGCTGGGTACAGATTTCTTGCTTACATCCCACTGTGGGGAAGAGTTACCTTAGCCCTGAGGGATATCATTAATGTTGTATGGGCTGTCCATGTCCGTGGCCTGTTCCTGGGGCTACTCTGCCTTCAGCAGGCACAGGGTGTTCTGTGCCAGGGTGCCTCTGCCTGCAGCGTGCGGCGAGGAGCTGCGGGTGCCTTGCCAAGGGCTTTTTTAGTCTGCACAGCCTATGGTTGTGAGACTGTTCCAAAACTCTCCAAACTGCTGAAAGAGACTGTCACTGTAATGCCTGGCTGTTTCATCTTAAAAGGGAAAAAAGCAATTTCTGATCATATTTTAATAACACAAAAACATGAAAACAGTCAGATTTCTTTCCCATCATAGTGAAGACAGCTGTTTATTTAAAATCCAGCTGTTAAGCAAGCTTGTGGTGGGGCTGCCAACACACATTAATCATCACATTGTTGTTTTGCTAGATTTTAGAATAGTGTGTTATTCCAGACAGGCAGAAGAATCTAAAAGATTCAAATGCAACTTCTGCTGATCAAAGTTAATTGGCAGCAATTGGCCTTTAAATATTTCCTGATGTTTCCCTTTTCAAAATCAAGCAAAATACACCTTATTCAATAGATGAGCCAAAATAATTTGAAAAATGCCAGTGTGTGATAGACCTCAAATGTGGTTTGTCCAACATCTGTCCTATATTTTGATTTCTTTTCATCTAAAAAGAAAACACTCACAGATGATTTGGCATCTTAGAATGTAATGAAATTATTGAACATGCTTTTTTTTCCTTCCATTCCTTAGAGTATTTTTTATACTTACAGTAAAATAGCTGGTTTCTTTAAATTTTAAAATAGCATTTTCTTTCATTAAGGTAGCTGTATGTAAAGATATGATTGTTTTGGATATAAGAAGCACCATCAATGAGTTGTATGTATAGGACTTATTTTTCAGATTTGTCTAAAAAGATAACAATGCTAGTTATTTCCCAGCTCTGTTTCTGATTTCTGGTTATATTTCATTTTAACCAGAGCAGAATGAAAAAGTACTACTCTTTTGTAGAGTAGTACTCTACAAAAGTACTCTTCTTTAGCAGTATATTTAATAAAGTTCAGTGTGTTTTAATTTGCTATGCAGACCCAGATATGTAGCCACTTCTTACATGGCTGTCAACATCACTGACTTTAATGAAAGTTAATCATTCACATCTTAGGGGTGGTAGATTGTCTTCTGCTAATAGACATGTTGCAGCCTTAGCAATACAGCACAGCAGTTCATTTACTGAAGAACTTTGAAGCTGTGTATGAGAAAACTGCTCCAGGTGGTTCATGGAGGCAGAGGAGCTCACTGGAAAACCCGGATTCTTTGCATTTCCACCGTAACAACCCAGTTTATCTTGCATCTCCAAACTGAAGTGTAATAGTTTGTGTCTATACCCTAGTCTGTCTTCCTCATACATAGAGGCACCCAGGAGTGAGCAGCTGGGTTCATGTCCTCGCACATGAGTTCTAATCCTCATGTCTGGGGAACACGAGCTCCAGTCTGAAAGACCATGCCTTGTCCAAGGAGAGAAGAACATGTTCAGTGTGCTTAGAGAAGCCTTCAGAAAAGTATACAGTGAAAGGGCATGAGACTGTACTTTGTGGGAAGCAGCATGGAAGGACTAGAGTTCATCACAGACTGAGGCTTCCAGTTCACCAGAAATGACGTGGTTTTTTGAACATGTCACAGACATGTGGTGTTTTTGAAGGAGCATGTCCTCCTGGAGCCACAGTTTGTCATTCTTCTGAGCATCACCATCTAACTAGCAGGGCCTGCCAGTTTCCCAAGGGCTGTGACCTTGGGGCAGATTCCTCGCATCCATCTCAGAAACTCTCAAGTCCTTGGTTGGTGGTTTGGAAGTTCAGGCTGCTCACAGCTTGACAGGCTTTCATGAAAACTGTGGGCAGTTTGGTTTGGATGCGTCTCAGGCTTAAAGCATCTGTTCTCACTGATGAAGGACTAAATCTGAAAGATCTAGTGGTGACCCTGCTCAGGCCTAAGCTTTCCAGTTCATGAGCACAAGCGTCTGGGCTGTTGGGAATGAAGATATTTGTAGGCACCATTGCCAGTGAGCTGCAGAGCTTGGGTATCCTTGCCCAATAGTATGAAGAAAGGCAAAGCTGGATTTGGAACATATCTAACCCACAGAGTGGATGTGTCTTTGGGTCTAGGCTTAATTCAAAGTGAGAACCTGAAAACTGATTCCCTCTGTCTCACCCAGGCTCAGAGGGAACCCTTCTTGGCATATAGAGAGGCTGCTTTTACAGGCAGGCAATCATCTGTCATAACTTTGGCGTATGATGCACATTTTTCCAGATACCACAAGTTAATGTTTTTAAATAAAAATCTTCTTTCATCCAATGCATTCCAGAAAACTCTATAATCAGAACAGCTCTCATGTTATCCAAGTAAAAATACTTTTCTTCTTATAAAATGATGAAGACTTATTGAACATTTTGAATGCAGAGGGCAGAGTTGCAGCAGTGATCTCTGAAGCACAGTTTGATTTATATATGACCTAACTGGTTTTCCAAAGCTCAGCCTAGGGATTTAATAATGTTATTAGGTTAAATTCTAAACTTTGGCAGTCAATTTTTAGTCTCTATAAAGTGAATCAATGCCAATGTGTATCAGTTGAAAATCAGTTTACCCACCTGAATTTAGTAGAGGGTACAGCCAGGTAAATGAATCATCTAATTTTATGTATGTTGTTCTTATGTAATAGTAATAATAATGATAATAATAGTAATATTTGTAATTGAAAATTTCAAACTCATTGAAAAAATTCAGTCAGATCTCACTATCTAGCCTTGAAGTCAGTATTCTGTTTCTAGATAGGTGAGCTACATTTAGATTTGCACCCTTGTACTAGTTCTTATTTTATTGTTTTGAAAAAAATAAAATAAATTGCTTATTTCCTTCACTTTGCATAGATTTATTTGGAGTAATTAATTCCAAAGTGATGTAATAGCAAATAATTTCTGATCTTTAGGAACATTCCTTAAACAGCATGTTAAAGGGGTATGACAAGATTTTTAACATACTGAAAAGAAAAATATTAATGTTTACTTATGTATAATTTGATCTAAGTACCATAATAAACAGTGTTTTGTTGCATTAGCAGTAATTTCTTAATGAAATTAGAGAAGTGTACTAGGCTAAACAGTAGAAAATAGTGCAGTGTTCTGAAAAATTTAAATTCCAGAATCTGCATTGGGCTTCCAAATAAGAGCTTTCGGTTTTCACGATTGAAGTTTTTTTATTTAAATATCTCATACTCTCTGTTCTATAGTTGAATTTTAATTGTGTGCAAGAGGGAATAACTACACTGATGTAGTGCTCTCAAGAGAACAACAGTTACCTCATCTAAAAATAATGTTTGATTTTACATGCTGATTATGTTGTGATAGGGATAATAAGGTATAATATTTTAAAGGTGTGTATGCAGCAATTATGCATATTATGTATTTTAGGAGGTATGCTCCAGCGTTTTAGGGAAGTGAGTGACTTGATGATAGGACTGAAACATGACGTCCACCAAGGTGATCAGCTCCGGTGCAGGTGTGTTCTACAGCAGAGCAGGGGAACACGGCTTACGGGGGGGGTTCCTCACCCCAGGGAAGCCCAGGGGAACACAGAGACCCACCAGGAGCCAGCAGCTCTTATGAGAATGGCTTACTGTCCTAGCTTCTGCGAGGCCAAGAGAATTGTTGGCCAATCCCTCTTCCCACAGTAGTGAGCACTGTGACCCGGAGCACCGTGACCAGGGCAGGCAGACAGGCCATGGTGTGGCAGTTTGCTCGGCAGGGTGCGCAGGGAGGATGACGACTCAGAGGAGGGACATTCTACTGGCCAAGTGCAGACATGTGAAGTCTACCAGCAACCCAGCACTATTCTGTAGCCATCTGCACAGGTCAAGGGCACTCATCCCACCTGACTCCCAGGGCAGAATGGTGGGCACTCATCTGAGACCAAAGGCTGCAGCTCTGATGGGGATCTGCACTATCTGTCCTGATAGTGGCCAATGCCTCTATGCAGACAGGATTGCTGAAGGGGGAGACTGCAGTGCAGAACTGAGACTGCAGAAAGTGAATAGAAGTTTTTCCTGGGTGAGAGAAAGGCAGCAGACCTGCCTGCCAAAGGTGTGTCAGGTGGAGGAGCACCTGTGGCAAGTGGCTGAGCTGCAGGAGGCAGTGGGAAGACTGCATAGCATCAGGGTGGCTGAGAAGGAGTTGTATAGCTGGTTCAGTGGAGTTGGATGGCTGCTTCCAAGTGCATTCTGCAGCAGACCCACAGCCGATGGCCAAACAGCCAAAACCTCCCCCACTGGCACACTCAGAAGGGAGGGAAAGCAATAATGTAGCAGAACGTAGGCTTGTCACGGCAACCATCTGCAGGAGGAAGACGCCTCCCCAAAACCTGAGGTGCCCCTGCAGAACTGCTTCACTGCTGTGCAGACTGAAAAGGAAAGACACATTACACAGGAGAGAGGCTGGAGCTGAGTAAGGAGCCTGACCTGCCCCCCATATAACAATGAAAGCAAAAGAGAAGGCGAGAGGTGATAGTGGTAGGTGACTAACATCTGAGTCTTATTTGCCAACCTCAGGTGCTCTCTAGAGAGGTGTGCTGTTTGCCAGGGCCTTGTATTTGGGGTGCACCAAGATACCACCAAGCTTCATACAGTCCACTGGCTTCTATCTGCTGCTGTTGTTTGACATGGGCACCAGTGATACAGCCAGAAACAGTCTGAGGAAACAGAAACAGTCAAGATGAATTACAGAGCCCTGAGAGCAGCAGTAAGGGATTCTGGAGCGCCAGTAGTTTTTTCATCAATCCTCCCAGCCATAGGAAAGGAGTTTGAAAGGGCCAGTTGAATCTAGCACACTGACAAATGGTTGCAGAACTGGTACGACAGAGAGGCGTTCAGGTATTTTAGAGCATGGGACTTTCTTAAGAAACCTGGTCTGATGGGGCTGATGAGCTCCATCTGTCAGAGAAGGAGAAGAGCATCTTCAGTCATAGGCTTGAGGAAGAGGGCTTTAAACTAAAGTTTCTAGAGGAGAGGAACCTCAATCCATCCCACTCATACCAGTCTGATGCCTGTGGCAGCCATACGTGCCCAGAGCCTGGAGAGGGATCACAGAAGAGTACCTAAAGAACAGCACAAAGGAATTCCAGCCACTCCGCCAGTAAGTTGGCTTCACCAGGGGCCCATCTTAAATGCTTCTATGCAAACACACACAACATGGGGAGTAAACAAGAGAAGTTGGAGGCATGTGCATGCCTGCAGGTCTGTGATCTTATTGGCATCACAGAGACTGGTGGAATGACTCTTGTGATTGGAGTGTTGGAATGAAAATATTTAAGATGTTCAGGAAGGGCAGGCAGGGGAGACAAGGAGAGCCTGTAACCCTCTCTGTCAGTGGATGTCAATGCTGGAGTGCATGGAGCACTGCCTGGAGATAGATAAGCGTGTGAGTCAGGATTAAAGGGAGAGCAGGGAACGGGTGACATTAAGTGGCGGTCTGCTATAGACCAGCTAACCAGGAAGATTGTGGATGAGGCAGTCTATAGACAGGTGGGAATAGCCTCACATTAATTCCTGGTCCTCATGGTGAGCTTCAGCCACCCAAATATCTCTTGGAGGTACAACACAGTGAGCCATAAGCAATCCAGGAGGTTCTGTAGTGCATTGGTGATGACTTCCTTCTGCAAGTGATGGAGGAGCCAACAAGGGGAGGTGCTATGCTGGACCTTGTTCTCACCAACAAGGAAGGGCTGGTGGGGAATATGAAGCTCAAGGATTGGCTGCAGTGACCATGAAATTGTGGATTTTAAAATACGTGGGGCAGCAAGGAGGGTGCACAGGAAGCTCACAACCCTGAACTTCGGAAGAAAGACTTTGGCGTCTTCAGCAATCTACCTGGTAGAATACCATGGCATAAATCCCTAGAGGGAAGAGGGGCCCAAAAAAAGGAGTTAGTATTCAAGGATTAGCTCCTTCAAGCTCAGGAGTGGTTCATCCCAACAAAGAGGATATGGTCAACATGTTGGAGGGAAGGGATGCTATCCAGAGGGACCTTGAAAGGCTTGGAAGGTGGACCCATGCAAACCTCAGGGAGTTCATCAAGGCCAAGTGCAAAGTACTGCATCTAGACTGCAGAAATCCAGAGGAGACTGGATTGAGAGCAGCCCTGGGTGGAAGGACTTGGAGGTGTTCATTGACAAGAAGCTAAACATGACCCAGCAATGTGCATTTGCAGCACAGAAAGCCAGTTGTGTCCTGGGCTGCATCAAAAGGATGACCATCAGTTCGAGGAGGTGACTGTCCCCCTTTACTCTGCCCTCATGAGATCCCACCCGGAGTACTGCATCCAGCTCTGGGACCCCAACTAAAGAAGGGCATAGAGTGAGTCAGGAGAAGGCCACAAAGGTGATGAGAGGATTGGAGCACCTCTCATGAGGAAAGGCTGAGAGAGTTGGAGTTGTTCAGCCTGCAGAAGAGAAGGCTTCAGGAAAACCTTATTGTGGCCTTCTAGTACCTCGAGGGGAGAGCAGGAGAGGGACTTTTTGCAAGGTGTCAGGTAGTGACAGCACAAGGGTTGATGGCTTTAAACTGGGAGAGGGTAGGTTTGTAGTAGGTATTAGGTAGAAATTCTTTAGTGTGAGGTTGGTAAGACACTGGAACAGGTTGCCCAGGGAAGTTGTGGATGCCCCATCCCTGCAAGGGTGCAAGTCCAGGCTGGATGCCGGTTTGAGCAATCTGCTCTAGTGGGAGGTGTCTCTGCCCACAGCAGGGTGTTTGGAGCTGGATGATCTTTATGGTCCCTTTAACTGAAACCATTTAGTGATTCTGTCTGCATCTTTAGAGATTGTATATGTTTACATATTTATACTAGTACTTTAAAAAATAGTAGCATACGCATTTTTTTGGAATATCTAGTGCATATTATAACTAGGTATGTTAAAGGAATATTGGTGGTAGTAAATTATTAGGAACATCTTATTTGAAAAAGTTAATTCAGTGCTTTGCAAACTTTATTCTTAAGTGACACCATCTCATTAGATCTGTTCCTTTAGAGATATGTACTGGAGCTGAATATGTCATTTATTAAGTCTTTTTTTGTCTAATCTTACCTAACACTTAGAATACTTTTTTTTTTGTGTTGAATTCTATTGAAGTAATTAAAACCAAATTAATTTGTAATTTTATTTCATGTTTGTTTTTTTTTTCTTTTAGGACTTTTATTTCTGTTTGTTTATTTCGGGTTTTTTATTGTGGGCTTTTGTGGGAAGGTTGAAATAAGATTATAATGACATTATTTAAAAAAATCAATTTTTACATCTTTGACAAATGCAGTACTTCATAGGTGCATGGTCATGATGAATAGCATTAATTTTTGTGCCATTAGTGAAGGATATATAATGCACACCCATGAGTTCACAATTCACTTCTGTTTGTGGAGTCTATGCAAAGTGATGATATGTGTATGGGAGTCATTTATAATGAATGGCAGTATGGTATGAGTTTCCAGGCTTCATTAGTTGATGTATTTATCTTAGTGATAAAAGATGAGGGGATGCTGTAAGGTACTACTGTCAAGCAGTAACTTTGGTTCTTTGGAAAAAAAACCCCATAAATAGTCAATTATATTCTAACAATTAGAAATTATGACCTTGATTAATTTCTTCTGAGATTGTTACTTAAAATCCACCTGGTGTTCGTGATGGAAATTCAGAGCACAATCTCTTCTGTGTGTCAGAAAGAGCTGCATAACTGTGTTATGATTTCAAGTATGGGGTGTTACTTCACATTAATGAATCTTTAAGACACCATATGAGCATGTTGTTGTGCATGGACCCCTCTGAAAAGCTGCCTGTGTTGGAGTTGCACGTGATTTCTATAAAATGCAACTGTCATTAACCACACCTGGCTGGACCCTCAGCCCAGGGCAGGCAGTGGCCAAGGTGCTCCCATCCCAGCCTGGCTACCAGGCAGTGCCTTCACTCCTCTGTCCTGCCCACCTGCCATCAACAAGGTCAGCCAGTCCTTAGGCAGCAAGGAGCAGCACGAGAGCAGCTCATCTCGCTTCCTCTTTACTCCATTAAATAAAGTCGGATCAATACAGAAACATTTTACAAATCCTACATTTTACACATATGGGAACATTTCCAACTTTAATGAAGCATTGAGATGCTGTCTTCCACAGATGCATCTTCTCACAGTTTAAAGCAGAAAATAAACAGCATTTATGTCCTTGCACTCTCACGCTCTGTGTTTGCCCTGTAAACCTCCTCCCTCCACCCACAGGGCAATAAATCCTTCCAGGACTCCTACAAGACTGTAACTGCTAGCTTGGATTTACTCAGATCTAGACAGGAGAAATTAACTATCAGATACCTTTTATGAAAACTTCTTTTTGTGGATTTTTTTCTTGTATAATTTACTATGTGGAAGCGCCTACTCTTGTTTGTGGCTCCCAGTCATTAGACTATGAGTATTTATCAACTCTTCCTCTCCCTCCTATGCCTTTTCAAGCTCAAGACTGTGTGGAGGACAGCTTTTTTACTTGAAATGTGATGGAGATGTCTGACCCCCAGCAGTGTGCTGAGCCCTTCTGTTCCCTAAAGATACGTAAAGGACCGCTAAGGCCCACATTACAAGGCAGACTCTCATGTCATTAAAGCAGATGGTGATACACTCTGTACTAACACCGGGCACTACAGGGATTTCTGAGATGAGAGATCATAGTGAGAGCTCAGGGATAAGAAAGGGAACAACTAAAACCCAGGACAGCATCTATAAAGCCTGATCATAGAGCAGAACTCTTGAACATTAGCTCCTTTTTGGCCTTTGCCTTCAATTCTTACAGGTGAAACCCGGCTGCCTCCCTGCTGCTGGAAGCAAATGTACCATATAAATCACTTCTGGCCCTCAAGGAGACCTTTTTTCATGACAGGGACTTATATCCTCTTTTCATCAGCCTGAAAATCTCTCCTTTGTAGGTATCAGTAACACCACAGGAGACTAAGTGACTTTCCCCACAGGTCCTCTAGTGACCGTGCACACAGCTACGTCCCCCGTGTACCATGCAGTGCCCTGTAGGAATGCCTTTGAAGCAATACAGCCATATGTTCTGTTTCTTTAATCTGAAGGAGAAGGGGAAACTATTTCCCCTCAGACCTGGGTACTTTAATACACCACAGACTGGGACTGGTAACTTTTAGCACAGTAGCACTCTGAAGCATGATTTGGGATCATGGGCATTATGATAATACACATTATTGAATTCATTACTGCGTTCAGCAGATTTAACGTATGCAGGTTACTGCACATCTCAAAGAACCATGACCACTGTAGGGTAAAATGCTCTTCTTTCTGAAAGCATTTTAGCACATCTGGTCCTAGAGTCAAATAATCTAACAAATGAAGTGCTTGGATGCAAGCCAGCTCTTAAGTGCAGACTTTGAGCAAGCTCCAAAGCAAGCTGGGAGAGCAGGTTGGCCTCTATTAGTAGTATAGAAGTCTATCATTTATTCTCCCACACCTTGTAGAAATGTCATGGAGCCAGCTTTGGATAGCTATGGCAGGTATGACATGGCCTAGATTTAAACTTAACTGTGTTGTATGGAGATCCACAGTCAGTGATGGGAGCTGGGGGAGCTGCAGTCAGGCCAAGGAAGTGCCGAAGGAGGATTGTGAAACAACATTACCAGAGAGAAAAGCTTTCCCAACTTCTCCACACAATAAAAATCAGATCAAGGTCATTTTGTGTCTGAAGCTATTCTCCCAAGATCTGAACATTGACAGGGTGAGCCTTTGCTGGCGTTATGTACTAATCACTTGTCTGGTGCCTATTTTACATACATATTTGTGCAGATGACACGACATGAAGTCCATGTTTGTGGCTGCTAATACTTTGTAAGTCCTGATCACTGTGCCTTAGTCTCTTCATGATGGTGATGATAAGGATGGTATCTACAGATACAAGGATCATAATTCTGTCGTAAAGTACTCAAGAGAGAAAAGCAGCAGTTGAGTCTGGTGATTATAGCAGTTGTTACTGTGTACGGCTGTAGTTGGCTTTCTAACAAAGCTTCAGCTTGTTCTCTTTAACATATTAGTCCTCAGGAACATACTGGCACAAATTCTCTACTGACACAATAAGGAAATGTGTGTATTTCAAACAACTTAAAAGAAAAAAATACCAAAAAATTGCAAATAGTCAGCCAAGAAACTTTCCCATTTTCTGTTGTATTTGTTAATTTCTTTTCTGTTGTTGGGGTTTTTTGGGGTGGTTTTGGATGATTTTTGTAAGTTGTACTTGTTCCAGTTTGAGTTATTCATACATTTCAGGTAAGGTCTGATTTTTAAATGTACAGGTTAAAAAACACCCCAACATTCAGAGCAGAAGGGCATCAGTCATCACTGATCATGGCACTGTTTCAGGTGCCTGTACTTGCGAGCTAGTAGCTAGTAAGAACTCCATGTAGTCAACTGGTACCAGGGCTTCTGTTTGGGATGCCTAGATTCTGCTGCAGTGCAGATGAGCTAAAGACTAGGCAGGCATGCTTTGTGAAGAAATACATGGACATGCAAATTGCCCGGTATAGTATAGAGCATTTCATGGAGTCACAGAATGGTTTGGTTTGGAAGGAGCCTTTAACAACAATCTAGTCTAACCCCACTGCCGTGGCCAGGGACAACTTCCACTACATCAGGTTTCTCAAAGCCCCATCCAACTCCCAGGGATCCACATCCACAACTTCCCTGGGCAACTTCTTCAAGTACCTCACCACTCTCACAGTAAACAATTTCTTCCATGTACCTAATCTAAATCTGTCCTCCATCAGTTTAAAACCATTACACGTTATTCCTTGCCCTATCAATACAGGCCTTGGTAAAAAGTCTGTCCTCATCTTTCTTCTAATTCCACTTTATATATTGAAAAGCCACAATTAGGTCACCTCAGAGCCTTCTCTTCTCCATGCTAAACAACCCCAGCTCTCTCAGCCTGTCTTCACAGCCTGCCTCCTTCCTGTGCTGAGGCCCCCTGAGCTGGAAGCAGTTCTCCATGTGGGATCTCACCAGGACAGAGTAGAAGGTGAAAGGGGAAAATCACCTCCCTCAACCTACTCTTCAGGCTCTTTTGGTGTAACCCTGTGTACTGTTGGCTTTCTGGGCTGCAGGTTATATCCAGGAGTTTTCATCCACTGGAATCCCCAAGTCTTTCTTAACAGGACTGCTTTCTATCAGTTCACCACCCAGCCTGTACTGATATGGGTGATTGTCCCAGTCCAGCTGCAATACCTTCCACTTTATTGCATTTCATGAAGTTTGTATTAGCCCACTCCTCAAGCCTGTCAATGTCTCTCTGGATGGCATCACACTAGTCAGTGGAATACATGCTAGTGCAAAAAGGTTTGTGGTAGGCAGCAAGCTAACTTTTAGTGGTATGAGACCTGTCTTCAAGATGATATACTAAAAGTAATTTCTATCAAAATAACAAAACATGTTTTTTCTACATATTCTCCTAAATTAGACATTCAAAGGTGTTCCTTCCAGTGACAGAACTAACATTCTTGTCCCTTTCCCAGGAAATAAAATACCAAATGCTGGCATTATTTTCAGGCAGCAGTTGTACCTGCCTGTTACAGCTAGGTTCTGCAGAGTCTGAAATACCAGATTTAGGATCAGCTAATTCAGGAGATAGTGTATTGAAGGACAGTGCTAAGGTACCTGGAAGCCATTGCAATACCTGTGTCAAAGCTGTGTATAGGCAGGGTCTGTTACTGGAATCCCAGATCTACCCCACATATATCAGCTTAATTGCAGCAGAAACGTCAGTGCTGGGCTGCAGAGGCAGGCTCTGAAGGGTAACGTGCAGATTGCTATGTCATGGAGGGCATGAGACAGTGGTTTGAGAATTCTCTTACAGCCAGTAATGAAACAAGAGAGTTGTTTTGAAAAGCCTGTCTAAGATGTGATGGAAACTAAGATGCAAAACTGACTGCAAGAAATTTAACCGATTGAGAACTTTGCAACCATTAGCAGATTTCAAAACACTGTCTTACGTTATATTGCTGACACATAAAAAAGCGCTTAATGAATTTTTATTTTTGAGAGGTTGAAAAGTTGCTGATATGTGCCACAGAGCTTTCTGCAATGCAAGTTTTTCCCTAAGCACAGATATGATACACTACTTGATGGTTCATCATACTAAATCCAAAACTAGGTAATAATGTAATTCATCCTGAAGGCCTCTTAGTGCCAGAATTGTCATTTCGGATTTTAATAGGTGCATTTTATCAGTAAAATTATCTGAAAGAATAGAACAGTAATGTCAAATAAATTAACAAATAGTTGATACTAATGGTAAAAGCAGTTAATGTATTACTTATTGTATTGCTTTCCTTTTATTCTTGTGTAGAGAGGCTTCACTTGGGCTTGTAAAATTTCATGGAACTGATGTGAACAACGTTTTCTTTTACATTTTATTTAAATGTTATGAATTTGATAGTACTGGACAAAATCCTGCTACTATAGACGTCAAGACTGTGGTTACGATTTGTTCATAACACTAAGTATTCCATTATTAGTTTATAATCTAAAAAGTTTCATAAATTCAAATAACATTCCTGAACAGTAGATTTTGTGTTTTGGTCTCTGATTAAGCTGGCAGATGTGTAAAATCTCATGCAGCCAGTCAAGTCCCTGGTGCAGCTGTAAGTGCTAAAGAGTGCAAGTTATTCCAGCTAAAATCAACATTAATTTACACTCAAATATCTTTCCCAGCCTGCCTTTTCTATTCATGTAATGCAGTTATTTTGTGCTGATTCCACTTCTTTGAGGAAAACTATTTTTTTCTCATTGGACTCTTCCAATACAAAAACCCAGAAGGCAAACCGAAGAGAACACAATAGTCACCTTTAGAAAAAATATCTCCTGATTGATGTAGGTAACATCTTAAAATCTCAGATTTGAATTATTCAGGTTGATATTTTGAGTGGATTAGTCTCTGAAAATTACGTAAGGCAATTATTTTAGGAAAACTAGGTGAAACTAAGTGTCATCTTTACATGTCATTTTGCAGGATTAGAGCACGTTAGCCAATCCTCACATAAGTACAAAGATTTGAAACCACAGCTTAAGCATCTTAGCAATATGCATGGTAGGTAGTTTCTATCAATTTTGTCAGCCTAGGTTTAATTTTGGCATGAATTTATGATGTTGTTTACAAGTTGTTTGATATCATGAAAGCTGTCATGTAGTTTGTGCTGGTGTGGTTATATGTGAGTGCTATGATCGAAGTTTAAATGTTAAGAAACTATGCATACATATGAATTTTAAACATATCTGTTGGTGCTGGGTTTTCAGGGTGTTTGGTTGGTTGGTTTGGTTTTTTTGGTAGCAATTATATTAAAATGTTTCCACAGGGAGAAAAATTAAGAAGTTTCTTTCATTCATTTTCTTTTAAAAGCACGAAAGGAGTGCTTGAAGTTGGTTCCCAAAATGTTTGAGTTTCACAGTCTCAGGAGATTTCTACTGTTTCAGTGTGGTTACAATAAGGCCTCTATCTGAATTTCATCCAGTTCAATGGTCTAATGAAACTGTAAAGAAAGGGAGAGAGCATTATTTCCTTTACTCATTGCAGTATCACTTCTTTTTCTATGTTTAAAAGTAAAATTTGACTGTTGTTAATTGCGTTTGTAAAATTTTTCTTTAGATATGTTCAAGAGGCTGGGTGATTATATAGTAGACTAAAACTGCCTTAAAGTGTGCTATTAAAGCATGAAGCTTTAAATAAGGGCTTTAAAAAAATGTAAACAAAAAGTCTAACAAAAGAAACAATGAGGTATTGAAGGAATGGAGCACTGATTTTATTTTTTTGGGTTTTCCAAGATCCTCATTCAGTCAGAGCAAGGCAGTCCAGGCATTATGTGAAGGTTACCTGTAGCACTGTGCAGTCAGCAGATGGGAGTTCATGCGTGTTCACTGACACCGGGGTACGGGCTGCTGACACGGGTACTGGCTCAGCTGAAACACTGTCGTGAGAAAGATCAGCTTTATCTAAGCAAATGATACTTTCTGAACTGTAGAAAACCACTTCTATAAGTAAAAAAATCTCATCTTTTTCTTCTGCCTATTTGTATAACTCACATTGCGAATGTAAAATATGGATACACAGGGGAATGACTCCTTCCCTGGCACTGTTGGGCAAGGAGGACAGACAGTTGTAGCAGCAGTTAGAACACAAGTAAGAGGGTTTCTAGGAATTTTCTCTGACTTTGAAAAGTTTTAAAATGCAAATATTTAAATTCATTTATTGGAATAAAATGTATATATTTTTCTTAAAGGTGTGTTCACATGTCCAAAACTCCCATTATCACCTTGGTTGAATGAATAAAGCATAAATGAAGCCGTGATTATCTACAAACAAGGATTTACAAGCAGAACAAAATAGACAGTGAAAACATCCACCGACTTTTGTTTTGTTCCATCAATTTAATAAATTCAGTCAGAAATTTTAATACAAGCAATACAACCTCTGACTCCCAAACTGTCAAGAGGACTGACTAACAGAACTAACGTCTCTTTCCTGAATCTAATCTCCACTAGTTTCTCACTAGTGAAATCTCACTAATCTCACAGCAAATATAATGACTAACGGGAGTATCTTCCACAAAAAAACCATAAAGCAAAGAGGTGGTTTTTTTAAATTGTTTCATTATATTGTAAATTTATAAATCTTTCTTTACCATAGGAAGGTAGAAAAAAACCAAAAAAATTTGTATAAATGAAAACTTTCAGTTTGTAATCAAAACCACACTCAAATGTCTATATAATGCAATATTTCATGTATTGGGAAAGAGTCTCTAATTTTTAATACAACATTGTATATTAAGGAAAAAACCCTGAATACTGGTTGACTAATTCAAATTCAGTCTTTTTTAAAATTATTATTTAATTATTATGTAAATTTTACTTGAATGAAGTACTGTGAAAAAATTATTTTAAAACCTTGCTAACAAGAGAAAAGCTTTTACTAAGGAATTAAATAGCAGTGTGGTAATATAGCTTTTCTGTACGAGCTGCATGTGGTCATGCAAAGGGTTAAGCTATGTGATTTCAGGATAAAAGGTTTCCTGAGTTGACTATTATTCCTATGGTCTGCCAACAACTTTGCAATAAATGGAATGATTTTTATGGGAATGTGGTTATTCACAGCAAGACTACAGTTGGTGTCAGTATGAAAAATTCTTCTTTAGTAGATTCTCTCAGCAGGAATAACAGATCTGAAAGAAAGGCAAAAAGTAGCTACAGAGAACTCTGGCTGGTGTTGGTGACAAATTATGTTTACAAAATGATGTGGTAACCCATTGAAAAAGAAGAAATCAGAACAACAGTAAATCAGAGTATTGCTTCTCTAAGTACTGCTGTTCCAAAACAAGTTACCTGTGATTGTGTGTATTGTTTAATAGCTCATTTTTCTTGACCATAAAGCAAATGAGACTTCTAGGCTTTCAGCTGCTGGGCTGTGAAAAAATGCTTCAGAAATCAGTAAAATTGCCGCAAAGTTATACCACAGTCCATGGCAGAACATAAAATGTTGGTAGGTATGAATTAAAATAATTCAGGATGAAGGAGAAAAAAAAATCATGGGATTAGAACTTAATATCATTTTATAATTATTTGCTATATTTATAATTTTTATAAATTCTACTATTTCTTAGTATCACTTGTCTATTTTTTACATCTTTATGTTTTTTGTAATAATATTATTAGAAGAAATTTGTGATGGAGAATGCATTAAAATATTGATGGACTTAGTATTAACACTTATCCCCTTTACGTTTGGTTTGTGATAAGCTTTCAGAATGCTAAAAAAGGTTACATCACTGATTAAGTCTGTAGCACCACCACTAGAGCTGGTATTATATTTCATTCAAAATGAGGATTAAAGTTACATGGAGTTTAATGATTCTCTTAGAACCACACAGCAAATTTATGGGTTTTAGTTGTTCAACCATTCCTAAGTTGTCAGAATATGAAGTGGGTTGTTATTATTTGTATTATTTGGTTGGGGTTTTTTTAAAAACGAAATGGGTAGCAGCTCTTTCAAGAAGTAAACATGACAGCTCTGAGTATTTCCTGCTCTTTGTTTTCCTCATGGGCAATTACCCCAGTTCTATTTAAAACATTTCATTTGCAAACTTGTCTGGGAGCATTGCAAGACTCAGTTTTGTTCGTTATGGCATGAATTTCCTTTGTTGTGCAGGGATCACCAGTGATGTGCCAGCAAGGAAAAACATCAACCTAAATGTGTCAATGTCAGTAAAAAAGAAAAAAAATCCAGTATGAAGCAACTGTGTTGTTGATAGGTGGAGGTCAACCACTGTTGAGATAAAGGGATAGATTTACTGACCTAAAAGTAAATATTGACCATGATGATGCCAAAGAAAATAAATTTCTTAGAAAATTACATTTCACATTCTCCCAAAATAGAAAAATAGCATGTGCTATCTTAATGATTCTAAGAAAATTTTTTTCAATAGAAATATTTTAAGAACAACCTATAAAAGAAAATTTTTTTGCTTGAGAAGAGTTTTCGAAATAGTATAATAATTAAAGAGCTGAAAGTGAAATCAGCTCTTGGTGTTTGTTGAATGTAATTATTCATGATTGTTTTTGCCAGATGACCTTCATTTAGCAATAAACAATGGACAGAAGCTCATATTCAGACCTCTAGGTCTGGTTCTACAGCTGTGAGAAATAGCTGCTTTCCTTGAGGCACAACTGTGATTTTGGCAGAGTTGGTCTGATTTGGCTGTGATTGGAGGATGGTCCTGGAAAGTCTTAGCAAACCTTTGGTTCTTCATTTCCTAGTTGATTAGCTAGATGTAATATGTATTCTGTAATCTGCTAGATGTATTCTTTGAATAAGAAACACCTGTAGTCATTTCTTTAAAAAAACCAAAACCAAAACAAACAAACAAAACAAAACAAAGAAAACCCACCAAAACAAAAACCGCCAAACATAGAAAGGACTGTAGAACATACTGAAAATAGATTTCTGGGCCATCAGACTCCAAAAAATAAGGAATTACAGGAAAGACTGCTGAATAAGCCTTATTCCTGGTGAGATACACAGGATGGTTTCAGGGAGAGGAAAGCTTCAAACAGAGCTGACTGAATTATTTTCCTCCCACCCCCAAATACTCTAAGGATGGCAGCTGAACAAATCTTTAGTCACCCAGGGTGGAGTCATCGGGCCCCTACAGAGGAATATCTATTCAAAAATTGCTTTTCTCATTTAGTTGAAATAGGAGTTCACCTCCTCCCAATGTTTGTGATGTCTGTAACGGGAACCTGCTGACCAGATAGTGGCCAGGGATGCTTTATGAGAAGCATGTGATTCAACTTCTGATAGTTCTTCTACATCAACATAGGGTTCTGGGAAAGCCAAATGTGATTATTCCAAAACCTTTTAACAGCATTAAATTTATTTTTAGAGATATAAACCTTATTTTTAAGGTACTATAAGTTCTATGAAGAGTTGGCAAGGGCAAGTTCACTTTCTAAGGAACCCATCAACAATTGTGAACTCCCTCCCAGCAGGCATCACCACAGTTCCCTTTGCACATTCAGACTGAGACACAAAGCCCATCTATTTGCATTTAATTTTCCACAGTAGCAATTCAGGAACAGCTCAGTTGCAGTGCAGGAAGGATGGGTAGAGAGGAAAGGAAATACAAATCGTGGTACAGATTTTTCCCTAATATGTATGTGAGGGAATGACTGGAAATCGTTTCTCATCTGTGTGATACTACTACCGTGGATGACTTGCAGAAAGTTCATGAAGTTCCACTTCGTGAATGTGGGACCAAATTACATCACACATGTAGCTGTAGGTAAATGAACAAAAATGCAAAACAAAGTCTTCATTCAGGCAGAACTGTGGCTTTGCTGGTGTGTGCAAAACATAGCTAAGGGCCTCAATCCATCTGAAATGCAAGATGCCTGGCTGTTGTGGAATGTGCTGCTGTAGTTCATGAGTGTTAGAGCTACAAAGAATAACAAATACCTCTTTTGCTTACTTGAGAAGACCATTCCTATAGGCTTATGCAACTTATTAACCACTTAATTTCTTTCACATGGCAAATGACAAGTGCCTTTCATGCTAGGTGCCACTCAAAATAGAGCCTATATGATTTCCCTTCTCAAGAGTATCACGTGGGTTGTTCTTTGCACATGTACAGCTGAGCTGAAATACCCAGGAGCCTGCCATGCTCATAGCATCACTTTATCACTTTATTTACCTTTCTGTTGCTTCTCCCTGAGTTGCCAGCTGGGGTTAATCCAGCACAGGCTGTAAGGTGGCACAAAAACTCTTGTCTCTCTAGGTGGCACTCCTAGAGCTCTGACAAAGGATAGTTGTCCTCTGCTCAGGCTGGGCAACGCAGTGATGGGTCAGCTCACTCCCTACTTCTGCCACCGAGCAGCAGCATAGGAGTCAGTATCTGCCCTCTGCCCCACAACACTGAGAGTGGGAAAGAAAAGGAAAGAGAAAATTCAGTGTTGTGGAAAGGTCTTCAGGCTGTCAATAGAAGAAAATGTTTTTGCTGTCTATACTGGCAAGGTTAGCAGAGGGATTTTTAAACCCTGGCTTTGTCTCATTAGCAGACAATTATGAAGATGGGAGAGTCACTCAACTCATTGTAGTTTTCATTTTAAACATATGCATTTAGAAGATTATCAACACCACCAAGGCCCTGAAAGTTTAAATGAATTGGCTGTGTGGAACTGAAAGACACAGCTTAGATCATCTTGTGAAAATTTCCACATGAACCACTTATTTCCTGAGAAATTAGACATTTTAAGGCTTTTGTGGAAAAATCATTCTTTTCATAAGTTTAATTTTTTAGATTCTTTAAAATTTAAATATATTTTAACAATCTTTAGTGGATAGTTTCAACAAAATGTATATGTTCCTAGAAGTATACTTTCAAGTTAATGTATTTGGGAATAACTCATTACATTCTGATGAGATTCATGGCTTTTTTTACTTCTTAAAATACCTTCATATCTTATTTTCACTGTCTTTCATTAATCATAGAATTTTTTTCTCTTTACAAAAGTATATATTAGCAGATAATAGGAATCATGTCGTAGAAAGAGTATTTAAACACATGTGAAGTATTGACCTTTTAAAATACAGTTAATTTGACACTTTGAACTTAACACTGTTCTCTCCAGGAGTGACACAGACTCTTTAAGCAGACACACTTGAGTTTTATTTAGCTGTTTCTGTACATTGGTAAAATTCTTTCTTTGACATCCCCCCTCGTCCTTTCACTTTTCCTGCAAAATACACAGAAATAGAATAACAAATTATCTTGTCAGAGTTGGAGCAAGAGTTGATTGTTAGAGAGGCATTCTAAAACACTTCTCTGAGTAAACTGATACATTACAGAACTAGAATAATTTTACATTTTATCTTGTCTGAACAACTGGCATGTAACCAGTGTATTCAGAACAATAGGGATTGTCTCTGAACTGAAATCTGAACAAATTTACACCCTGTAGCAGGTGAGAAAGCTCTGGGTTTTAGAGGACTGCACTTACTGTGATTGTCCTGAGTTCTGCTGACCCTCTGCTAGAGGTATGATGTTACTTTTTGGTCTTCCTTTTCAATAGAAAGATTTCAGTGTATGGAGTAACATATACAGAGACAATACGAGTTCTTGAAATATCTGCTTCACGAAACTTACGAAGTAAAGAAAACTAGCAAAATAGTTTTCATTTGGTGTGGGAATGTAGCTGGCACACTGCTTTCTACTTCTTTAGCTCATGTTTTATTTTAAATTGGATTCTTCCACTTACAAGGTGTAGTTGAAATGAAAATGTAAACCTTGGTTTTAGCATAGCTACTTCAATAAACACAAGTTGCAGAATAAGATCTGTATTTATTTTGGAATAAACACTATTTACTTTACAAGTATCATATTTGATCCAAATGCATTTGTTGATGTGAGCAAGCAAAGCAGGATTTTAATCACTTTTTCTATTAGAAAAGAATGGCATCCATTGTGTGTTATAAAAGGGTTACGGGTTTGGTGCAGAAGAGTACTTTAAAGTCATTGGCTGTGAAAAAGAGTTCGTAAATAATTTCAGTTCATAGTCCTCAGTGTTTATAACAGCTAATAGTTTATACAGATAATAATTTTTGTTGTTGTTCTGATGTTCTATTTTAACAATAAAATATAGGATTTGGGGGGTTTTGGTGGCATTTTTATGGGCTTTTTTTACATTATAAGCTTCTCTTTATAGTCTTACATTTAAAATGGGAGCATTTTGAAAGCCTTCACAGCCCAGTTTAATTCCTTGACTGTTCATCCACAAATTGTCAGACAGAATGAAGTGGATTTCAAGAACTCTCTTTGTTCTTAATATCCTGTGCCTGACCCACAGGTAATCTGCACCTTTTTTCTTCAGCGCCGAATAATTGTGGTGGGAAAGAAGAGAAAATGTTAGGGTCACAAAGTGCAGGCTAGACAGAGATGACAGGTCCTGCCAATTGAGTGCCAGCGTTGAGATCCTGCGAACCACAGTCCCTGCTCTTTCACATGGATTTGTGCTGTACGTTAACAGGTGCTCCGCGATGACGGGTTGGGAAGTTCAGCACTTCAGCCTTTGTTGCCTTGGCTTGAAAGGAAGTGCAGAGGGTTTTTTATATTTAGCAAGCACAGAAGTACAGTAGAGGAGCATTATGCATGGGTCATACTATATACACACACACACACACACACACACACACACACACATATATATATATAAACGCACAGAGGATATAGATGTGCTGTTGTCCAATTTTCCAACCTGTACATACCAGAGATTTTATCCTTCTGGTCGAGTAAAAGCCAGAGGTTTACTTCTAAAGCTTAACGAATGCTTGTAAATAGTGTTGGGGTCCTTGCATGTTATTTGTCTAAAATTAGAATAGAGACTGGACGAAGCAATCTGCTTTTCATTTTGCTGGAAGGTGGTCACAACTACGAGTGAAAAAATGTAGAAACCAACAGTTTTGGTGGGGAGGGGTGGGTGTTAAATGGTCATTCACAAACTAGCTTTGGAATATATAATTGTTGCCTGGAAAAAAAAAATTCTGACAATCTGCAACTCTCTGATTCCCAAAGAAGCAGGTTGTGATGGCTAATAGGAGTGATGAGTATTCATGGAGCAGATAATAGTCTTAAAGGGTATATACAACTGAAAGGTCATGTATCTTATTCCTGGAAAAGACATAAACAGAGGTACTGCTGTCATAAAAAGTTGCATTAAAAACACAGCAGTGTACGCTTGGGAATTATTTTTTTTTTCAGATACATCATATTTATAAAGGATTGCATCTTTAACTTGTTTTGCTAGATCTGTTCTCACATGTACATGACCAAATTTCTCTACTGTTCAGTAGGGAAAATGAAGCAGTGGATATAATTGCGTAATGACAGATATGAGAGGAACAGAGAATCCCAGCAATCGTTTCCTGTGAGTTGGCCAGCTTCCAGGATGTCTCAATGGGCCCGCTGATGTAAAAGCAAAATGAAAATAGCTCATTCTGAAGGGTGGTTGTTGGTTGGGGTTTTTTTTCCTCTCTCATTTGACTTTGCAGACTAAGGTATTGAAACAATTAGTTGGCAGTGTGGTGTTAGTTTTCTCATGGTAAATTAAGAAGATTAACCAAATGTGGAAATGTATTTTAGCTATAATCAGCAGACTTAGAACTGTAATACTTCGGCATCCTCTGAGGTTATGTTAATATTATTCACGTTTTCCCCTTTATAATGTGAAGACTTGTCCAGAGTTACCTTATGTCAGTGTTTATTCAAAGACAGCAGAATTATTAGACTTATTTTTGCTAGTTTTGTAACACAGAAATGTAGAAGATCAGCGTGCTAGCTGTCGCGTCACTTCACTTGGCATGTAGTATTGGCACAGATAAGAGAACTCTTATAACAACTTTAATCTCTTTTTTTTATTATTATTGTTATTCATTTTCCTTCAGTAAATTGAGTAGTGAAGCATATTTTACATAATTATGGCAGAAGTACACAACCTGACAGGTGGTAGTGAAGGAGCAAAGTAATGTAAATATTTGCAGAACATTTCTGCCATAAGTTAATGCTTTGCATATGAATCTTTATAAAGATCTTAAGTTAGTTTAAAGGAATGATTCCAGAGGACTACATAGGTCCAGGCATTTTAAGAGCTGTGAATGATGACTGCAGAGCATCTCTGGGAGTTCTTGGCTCGTCGTACAAAAACAGAAAAGAGAAGGAGGAAAACTTAGCAGGAAGAAGTTAACAAATGCTTTGGGAATGGAGGAGAGAGACCTAAGCTTTCCATGTACAAATCTTAGGCTAGACTCACCTAGTCATTCATTTTTGATTGCTGTTTATCTTTGGCTTGCTGCATATCACTGGAGACATTCACTTAGCTAATGATTGCAGCAGCTTTAAGTTGCTCCTGCAAGCGCGTATCTGCTGCTGCTTCAAGCCCCGAAGCAGAGCTGGTGGAAGGGAATGGAGAAACAAGTCTCAGTTACTCCATGCAACAATCGTTTGGTTTAATTGGGCTGCTGCAGGAGATTCAAGCTAAACTACCAGTTGTGGCACAGAAAGGTCTGAGGGACACAAACATGTGGGTCCATGCAAGCCAGCTGCGTGAAAGAGCAAAAATGTACAGCATGGGCAGTAACTTCTTAAGCTACTATCCACAGATTTGCCAAGTTACACATGCTGACACTCCCATTTTTCCTGAAAATATTATCTCTAAATGATACCAAGTGCATTTTGCTTTCCAGGGATTGATCTGGAAGTGCAGAGCTGCATCTCAGCCTGTCTGACTGAAATACAAATCTTTAGTACAAACGTGTTATCACTTGTAGTTTCTCCTGAAGTTTTCAAACTGGATACACTGAAGTTGCAAGGTCAACACCTTTAGGAGCAAAACACAGCTAGCTGCATAGGCTTTATATGTAAGCTACAGGATATTTTGCTCCTTACTTGCCAATTCAGCCTATTTTAAAAGAGAATCCCACAATTTTAATTTTCTGCTTTGGACTTGACTGCTAAACTGATTCTGTCATAATAAAATACATCTGCATAAATAACAGTGTTTCTACAGGGACTTTCAGTATTAATTTCAGATATCACTTTGCCAGAGAAATTAGGGGAAGAATTCTAGTACTATATTTCCTATGAAAATTTCACAGAAGTGTCAAATACATTTGTGAAAGTTTGAAATCGTAAGCCTGCAAACACACTTTTTTTTTTCTGGAAGGCCATTTAGCTGTAAGTCAGCTCCCCTCACAGAAGCCTTTCTGAGAAGTACTTGAGGATTTTAGAGTCTATGTGTATATATACCACATTTTAGAGTCTGTGTGTTCTTGTTGGAGGGGCATACTTTATTTTTTGGGCAGTGTTTGACCATATCCCCAATTATGGTGCATATTGAGCTAATTGCTGTTTTAAGTTGTTGACTCTGTGTGTGCTCGCTTATATCTAATCAGAGGACTGAGCAGTGTCTCAGGTATCTCACAAACAGAATGCTACACACAAACTAAGCAGGTGAAAACAAATACAAGGGGTTCTGATGGAAGAATGGACCAGATCAATTAATGATGGGCAGGTAATTGGCTTCTTTGGAGAATTACTCCTAAATAACTTCCCTGCTAAAATAGCAATTGCTAAATGAGTGTTTTTCCTTACCATGTTCAGGGGTCGAAAAATGCAGCCATCACTCATTAGCCCAAAGTCCAAGTTAGCTAGACAGCGTAAAAAAATACCTGGCACTCAAAGCTCACATTTAGCCTCAAAGCTGTGCCCTGCCACTCAAAAGGAACAAAACAGTTGTGCACTGTTTGTGACCTCCCTTTAGCTGTAACGTAGTGTCAATCACATTGGGCTTTAATCCTTTCCAAATTATAACATGTATCTCTTGTGCTTTGTTCCCCTCCTGACTTTTTCCTTCTTTTATTCCTGACAAAAGAGGACACTATCTCTCTCTCATGATATTCAGTATTTTGTCTGAAATTTGTGGTGCTTGTGACATTTTCTTCATTTTTCTTCCTTTCTTGATACTGTTTCTGTACCTTTGCCCCACCAATTTTTAGTCTCTGATTTATTTTCTAGGTTTTTTTCTCCAAAATACCTCTTTCTTTTGATGTCACAATTTCTATTTCTAATGTATTGCTGCAGTTCTCACTTTCTATCTACCAAGCAGGTGGTTAGACAGAAGGGGAGAATGTCTGTCATGTCCCAAGACTTGTGATGGTCCCAAGATCTTGCACTGTGAATTAAAGTTCCAAGTCCCCAGGTTCTCTCTAACTGTGGTATCTGAGATGCAGTGGTCTCATTCTTCCCGCCTCTATCTTTTCCCTGAGGGAGTTGAATTTGGAAATTTTTTGCATTATTCCTTCTTTCATGTGCTCTGGGAAGATGAGCTTCTACTCATTCCTTTAGTTTTGTGGTTACTAAAAGAATCATTTATTTTTCACAGATTTCTATTTTGAGTCCTCTTCTCCAGCAGCTTGTTGCAGTTGTCATTCATACTTTCTAAACTGGGGAAGGAGAAATCACTGAGCAGTGGAAGAGTACCTGAAGTGAGAAACTAATGAATTCAGGAGGGTGTCTCTTCTTTAGCTTACACTCAGCTCATATTTGAATTGTTAATGTGGTATGCATTTGGATGGACATTTGCTTTCAATTTTAAACAGAAAAAATATTTAAAAATTATGTGAATTTGATAACTTGCTGAAGAAGCTTCTGGCTCTTTTTTCAGCCAAGTTGATTTTCAAAGCCTGGCAACATATGCTCACACTTGCAGTTTCAGCTGTGTCTATACATCTAATGCACTTTGTCTGCTTGAGGAGGAAATTCGCTGTATGGTGGTTAAATATGAGCAAATGTAGTATTGTCTCTCCTGTGCTGGTTGTCACTCCTACCTCTCTCTCTAGCACAAGTTACCTATGCATAAGATGCAGAAGAGTAAGCATTACAGTAAGAATATGTTGTACAAGTGCAAAAGACCACACCTTGTTCTTCAAAACATTTCAAGTTTCTGAGGTATTTTTCGTAAACTAGTATTTTTAAAAATCTAGAATCCACAGTCACCATGTGAGGCCACATAGGCTTCTTCAGATTTTTTCTTATCTGAGGTTGTTGACCTCAGGAGAGGAGGAGAAGGTTACAGGGTCAAAGTCTTTTCCTCCTTGGAGCTTGCTGCTTGCTGGGAGAGGGTTGGCTGGAAAATAGATGTTTTAGAAAAAGGGTTGAGGGTCATGATTTTAATTCTGTTAGGGAACAGCTGGTTTGAGTTTCTTTCCACTTCTATCTTCCCTCCCTTCCTCACAAATCCATGGAGAGAGAAAAATTTGTTCAGAGGAAAGCAACACAAAAAAAAAGGATTGCAGCATTTTCATCTTTAAAATAGACCATATTTGTTATAGGACTTCATATTCGGAGAGAGAAGAGGAAATTATTAAAATAATTGAAATCCATTATTGTTACAAGCATTGAATTGGTATTGATCTAGAGTGTCAGAGGTTTATTTGTTTTCCTGCCAACAGTTAAAATGTTAATGTTTTAATGGGGTTTTTTTGTGAATAAACAATATGCATTGCGATTTTCAATTTAGTGATGGACCAAGCTAATTTTTAATGTATTGTGTTAGTTTGCAGACAAGCTGCTGAAGAAAGATGGTTTGATTTGGGTATTTCTGTTCAGATTTTCTTCATCTTGGCATGCTGCTTTCATGCACTAAGACCAAAGAGAGAGAAGGAAACTCACAACTCTCAAATGAATGGCAAACTAGGAACAGATTTTTCATCTGCGCTCCTCTGAAACACTGGCCTCAGGCTGTGTTGGTGTGTGGCTCAACAGCAATCAGAGGTCATAATTTCATTGGCGGTTAGCATCAGGTTTAATTTTTCTAATATGTTACATTTACCAAAATGTCTGGTTTCAGTTACACTTATGCACTGGCTGAATCAGCTTTGAGCAGCATGATGTTTTAAGGTACCTGAAAGGCTACAAGAACGTTTATGGAACACATATGCTAATTGTTTTTAACCACTTTCCTTTCTAAACACAAAAACAGGGTATAAAGCTATTTAACAGTAGTAGCTAATGACGGTGTGCATTTATTCTAAGAAATGAGCACAAGGAATAGGTAAAATAGTTGTTTTAACAAGACTGCCATCTACTGATTTCCACAATTAAAAATATACCTGATGACTAGATGGTTCATAGATTTTTTTTATAGCTTTGTTTTCAAGATTTGCAAAATCAAGAAAATTATAAAATCTTTCTGTCACCTTAGGAATGCGACCAGGTTCACATTGACGACGTGTCTTCAGATGACAACGGTCAAGATTTAAGGTACAAGAGAACTCCTTAAGATAAAAAGTTGCTTTGCAAATTGCTTCCTAGGCAAGTGATGGGCTGCTGGAATGCTCACAGTAGCCTGCTCTCTTTTAACTACCTTCTGTGCAACGCAGCCAAGTGAGTAGCTGGTGGTTCAATGTAGCCTGTTGCCTTTTATTAATCTGTGGGGTTTTTTATGTCTGCCTAGCACATATAATTTTGGAACAGACGGCTTTCCCGCAGCTGCCACCAGTGCCAACCTGTGCCTGGCGACCGGCGTGCGCGGAGGAGTGGACTGGATGCGGAAACTGGCCTTCCGCTACAGACGAGTAAAAGAAATATACAACACCTACAAAAACAATGTTGGAGGCAAGTGACTCTGGAGTATCTAACAAACACAGATTAGAGGTCGTAAATGGGAAGAACTGGTTTCTACTCCTTTTTTAACATAGTAGTGCTTAGTGATCTGTTTAGTTTGTAGTGTGTGGAAAACTGTCTGAGCTAGTGAAAGCGAAGGAAAATGACAGAGCGCTACTTAATACCAGTGCAGACATGCCGTTGTCTACTCCACAGGTCTTCTTGGTCCAGCAAAAAGAGAGGCTTGGTTACAACTAAGAGCAGAAATTGAAGCTTTGACAGATTCTTGGTTAACACTTGCACTGAAAGCACTCACCCTCATTCATTCGAGGTGAGTACTAAGAGTACAAAGGAAGCTCTAGGGTGTCTGATGATGATCTGGAAGAGGCTGTCTGGTCTGGTGGGCAAAATGCTGAACCTGAAGGACCTTATCCTCATTCCTTGTTCTGGTCTGACCATGCCACACCTTGCTCATCTGTAAGGTGGTAAAAAAAGGATGTCCTTTTTAGGTGGCAATAATATTGAGGGGTTCTGATGGGAGGGATAAGATTTTCCTTCTTTTGTTTCGTTTTCATTTTTTTTCTGGTTTGCTTTGTTAAAAAAGGATATTTACATTTTCTCTTCCATAGGACAAACTGTGTGAACATTCTTGTAACAACTACTCAGCTAATTCCAGCTCTGGCAAAAGTCTTGTTGTATGGACTAGGGGTTGTATTTCCCATAGAGAATATTTACAGTGCAACTAAAATAGGTGAGCTGTTTTTATCATGTTGTGATACATTTAAAGCTGTATTTCTGAAAAAAAAATGTATTGTAGCCTATATTTAATTCTAATATGCTTTCACGGTAGCAAATACAGAGATTAGTAACACCTGATCCTCATGAAACAGTACTAAAACATCCTAAAAGTGCTTTTCAAATGTGTGATGGTCCAGCACAGAAAGCTTTGTATAGCTCTGTTAATAGTGGTTCAGTCTCTGTTAGGAAGGAATGTAGTTGCTTTTTTTCATCATTTCTCAAAACTGTGGGGCTGTGTAGCTTTGAGAAGGCTTTTTAGCAGGCTGTAAGTACAGAACACTTGAGTCTCCCTGGAGTAGCAGTAGGAGAAATTCTGTAAAGGTAAGCCCTGGCTCCATTTGTTTTCATGGGATCTGGAGCAAATTTTGGTAAACAATTTACCAGAAGCAAGAATGTTTTGCTGCAGAATGTAATTATTTAAGTTTCTTCATACTGACTGTAAAAAGCTTCAGCCAGGCAAATGTTTATTTCTGTTTTCTGGTTCAGTATAAAAGATGTTATTCTGAGTATGCAGAAGTACCCCAGACCAGATGGCAACGGTGTTTGTAGTTTTTAATGTGATTATGACATATCTGCTCTTTCTCAGATTCCCTCAAAATTGTGGGCTGCACGAGAGCATTGTTCATGTGTTCTTAAGTATCTATAATACAGCAAGCTCAAATAGTCAAGAAAAAATTGTGAGATATTTTTGGTTTGTTTTTTTTTTAAACAAGACAAAACAAAAATTTGTTCAGAGTTTTACGGAGAAATTTGAAAGCATTACCATAAAAGATTTAAAACTGTTTCCTGGACATTAAAGTTACAGTGCCCTCTGTCAAAACTGTATAGTAAATTATAACTTTGAAATATAATACTTTAAATACACATTTTAATTAAAACATATTTTAATAAATCTTCACTTGTGACTTCACGTACCTGGGATAGAAGGGGCAGTCGGTTCCAAGTGTACTGCACGCCCCTCCAGGTGAAGGCAAACTGAGGCCTCCACTCTGCTGCCAGAGGAATGGAGAAAAATGCATTGGCAATGTCAATAGTGGCGTACCACTTCGCTGCTTTGGACTCCAGCTCACACTGGAGCACCAGCATGTCCGGCACAGCAGCGCTCAATGGTGGCGTCACTTCATTCAAAGCACGATAATCCACTGTCAGTCTCCATTCTCCTTCAGACTTGCGCACAGGCCAGATGGGACTGTTGAAGGGTGAGTGGGTCTTACTGATCACCCCTTGGCTCTCCAATTCACGGATCATCTTGTGGATTCACAACATACTCACCAACCATACTCACTATGAAAAACTGCCAGTACCTCTTTTACCTTCTTATAAATTATTATCACCAAGCACAGCAGAATAGTGATCCGAATTCGTGCCCCCGCTCTGTAAAAGTTACGTATCAGGGACAAGATTGGAGCAAGTTGTGGATAGGCAAACAAGCCTAAGGACCAGAAAGGCATTAGAACCTCACACCACAGAGACATTATAAACTCAGACAACATGGTGGCTACTTTACCCCAACAGACAGTAATTAAAGCCAAACCAAAATGTAACTAGTACAGGCTTTCAATTTCCTCCGAGCCACGGGTTGGGCGCCACAAATATTGTCCGGGTTTGGGCCAATCTCAAGGAAAGATGTCCAGAAGGACGTCTCCTCAAAGCAAAGCAGGGCACTGCCGCCCCTCCCCCACCAGGTTCGGGAAAAGAAAACTATTCCCCGGAGGAATGTGAAAGACAGAAAAAGAACTATTTATTAAACACACACACACAGGAAAACAACAACGATACCAAAGAACCAAAATCTCTCCCACTGTGGAGAGGAAACCTGGAGAATTTGAGAGTCCTCACTGCAGGGGGGTGGTCTCTCTCCTCTTCCTTGGAGCTGGGTCAACGTGGGTGCCCCACTCCAAGCTGGGGAAGGGTCCCCCAGTGGAGTCCAGATGCTCCGGTGATCTGAGCAAGTCCAGAGGAGAAGAAAACAAAGCCAAATTTTCTCTCCGTCTCTCTCCGAGGAAAAAGGAGCCGAAAAGCCGGGTGGAAAAAGCAGGCAGGGTGCTTCCTCCACACTTCTCCCCACACAGCTGAACGCAGAGCAGAGCGACCTTGAAGCACAGACTGTTTTGAAAAGTTCGCCCGGCCGCTTCTCTCTGCTCTCCCAGGCTCAGTTTAAAGGCACAGGACTCATGTTTGGGCATAGAGCGATGGTAGGGGATACACATGACATGGTCACCCCAAGACAGGTGTTTTTGGAAAAATGTGTTCTGTCACTGACTGTCACAGGAAACCATGAGATTTTTGTAACACTACATGATTCATAATATTCAAATGCCTTTTCAGCTTAGTGTTGGAGGTTTCTTATGCCTGGCACTACTGTTAAAGGGTATCATTAAATTGTTGGCTTCTCTAATGGCTAGAAAACTTCATTTAATTTCCAACCTACGTTTTCTTATGCTTTTACTGTTCTTTAGCTGAAATAACTATTTTAAAAAACTCAGTTTTTCCCATCCATTGCCGTAGACACACAGGTTAGCATGTCCCATGGCCAGACTAAAGTGACCTTTCAGAATGGGGACATTTGAGAAAACTCAACTCGAAGCATTTGCTTCCTTTCTGGCCTCTCAGTACCTGAAGCTTCCCAGTATGGGTACAAATTGAAAGAGAGGAAATTTAGGTTAGCTATTAGGAAGAAATTCTTTACTGTGTGGGTGGTGAGACACAGGTTGCCCAGGGAGGCTGTGGATGCTCCAACCCTGGCAGTGTTCAAGGCCAGGTTGGGTAAGGCCTTGGATAACCTATTTTAATGGGAGATGTCCCTGCACATTCCAGGGTGAGTTGGGAGTAGATGATCTTTAAGTTCCCTTCCAACCCTTAACATTTCTGTGATTCTGTGGTACTTGTGCTTGGGGCTGGAGCACTGAGATAATTTCCCTAGGTGTGTGCAGGGGAGGAATGACCCGTATTGGTGGACCCCAGTGCAGGATCAAGGACATGGCCCTTGTATTGGATTACAAGCATTTAAATATAAATCTTTAGGATGACCTTCTAAGTCAGGGTACTACTGTTTTAGGAGCTGTGATTAATCTTGTCACAGGTTTTGGAGAAAAAGCTAGAATTTCAACTCAGATTCAATCGATTTACTCAAATCAGGCTACTGGTCATAAACAAATGGTAGATAATTCTCCTGGTAGGGAAATTCCCCACAAAACCTGTGTAATGTTAGGGAATGAGACAAGAAAGGTGATATTATGGACCTCTAGTATGCTATGTCTGTACTGCAATCGGCCTTGATACACCATCTTGAGGGACAGACTCTTCTCTCCCTGTAGCTCTACTTAAGAATTCCTAGGGTTGGGGAGATCCAGGCTTAAAAGTTGTTTATTTGATGTCATCCCATCACCACGTACCCTGAATGGTCTGATCTTTTTCTTTCAGGAAAGGAAAGTTGTTTTGAGCGAATAATACAAAGATTTGGAAGAAAAGTAGTGTATGTTGTTATAGGGGATGGTGTTGAAGAAGAACAAGGTGCAAAAAAGGTAATGACCTTCTTCTGGTGAGGGTTGGTTTCAAGAGTCTGACAGATTGTCTTTTCTTCAACATGGGACAGCATGCATTGACACTTAGTTCGGGTATGTTCACCTTATGAAATTTGTGTTGACCATATCTAGTAGAAAGCTGGGTAAGACTATAGATAATGATTTGCCCTGCTGTTCTCCAAAAGACACATTAAACTATTTATGTTTGATGTATTTCAAAAAGGGGCCAGAAAATGGACCCTGCCTTTTGTGCCAAGAACTAATAGTTCTGTTTTCCTTGGCAACCCAAAATACCACATAGGATGTTATGAATGTAAGCAAAATATGGTGATTCTTACTGATCAAAGGCAGTGTGCTGTTTGACTGTATGAAATACATATATGTCACACCTTGAAAAGACATGTAGGACTGGAGTAGGTATACAGGAATTTCCATTTTCTTGTGTGTCCATAATTTGGATTCTGCGTTCAGGCAACAGCCTGTGGCTTGGCATGCATTCATAACCTCAGATAACTGAGCAGAGGGTACTATTTGACTGTCTATTATTTTTTGCTTTCCACTAAAAAGAAGGGAAAAATTCACTTTTTTTTTTCAATGTGAATTAAGCTGCATAAAAAGTAACACTTCCCACTCACAATTAATAGCCATTATTTCTAGCCTTGCTATTCTACCCAAGATAGTCTGCAGATACACACTCTTTGCTTGGAGGAGTGAGGCATAACATTGGCTATTTGAATAATAGGAGAATGAGCAGGAAAATGGGCATTTCTGTTCTTGCTTCCTTTCACAGATAAATTGCTTTTACACAGCTGCTTTTTACCACAAAACTCTCTGTGATACTTCTATCTCTTTCCACTGTGACTTTCTAAATTGGTGAAGTGAAACTAATTAGTCCACATGGCGTTTTAACAACCATTGCCTGGTTTTGCTTCATGAAATCTGGGTTTTGTGCCCCTGAAGCCTTGCGGGTAGGTTCCCGGCTCGTCCCAGCACTTCGCAGAGTCTCAGTTTCATATATCCCTTTGGCCAACTGACGGGAACAGTTTGCTTCTTTCTCCTTCAGAAATGCCTTTCATCTTTGCAGAGAAATGTTTTCCCGCTGCAGATGATTACATTTTAAAAGCTGTATTTAGGATCGAGGGGGGAAAAAAATTCCTTCTCTTTGTTCCTTTTCTGTTGCTCGGTGAACCAGTGTTGTATGTGATAATGGCAGGAGTACTCCTTTTGGTAACGTTATCTATTTCAATGCTTTTTTCAACAGGAAACATGGTTCAGAAAAGCATAAGAAAAAGCCTTTCCAGTCGCTAAGAGGAGTAGCAGTATAGAAAGTTCCTTTGTGCAATTACTTCTGTGTATTCTTTCTTGGTGGAAGGAATTTTCAGGTTGAAAGCATGTTAGATGCTCTGGATTAAATTATCTGCTGCAGCAATGCCAGAGAAGTCAATAAGTAGATCAGCAGTCCTGCCTTTCTGCATAAACTATCAGTCTGATTTAGGAAAATGCTTCTGTGATTCTTGTCCTGCTTCTTACTTCATCAAATAAGAAATCACCATTTCACACTGTGAAAGCAGGATTTGCCTCTTTAGTTTTCTCCTTCATATCCTGCAGGAGCAGAAACCCCATGCCTTGCAGTATGAGGGGCTGCTTCCATCTCAGATGATGTCTTATTGATTATCTGCACCTCAAGGTTTTTTTAGGGTTACTAGGAGGAGCAAGCATGGGAATGCACCCTAGTGTGTACCATGCTCCATGTTAAAGGCATGTGCCCTGTCTAAGGAATAAATCATATTGCTGTCTTAAAAAACAATAAAAGCCTGGACATTCTCTGGAGAGCACACAAACAAAACAGAAGCCTAAACTCCACAAAAGTACCCAAAGCATGTCAATCCAAAGTGGCATAACTGTCCTGCAATGACCACCCCATTATCGTGCTTATGCCCTGGATCTTGGTAGTTGGTTCCTTCTCACCTTCTTTCCCACCAGCATGTCAGGTTTTGTGGTATTCTCAGGGAAAAGACAGGTCTTCTGTTACCCCTTTGCACAGCACTTTTCTGTAGGGGTTTGGCCTGTGGTGAAGCCATTAGTATATGTGTGTCTCTTTACACTACTTAGAGCATAAACAGTACACCCTTCTTAAGCTAGCACTTCATTGATTACATGTAAACTGTAATGAGTTTTTTCAGGTGAGCATATAAATTCGAGCCTATTTAATTCAAGAGATTTTTTTTATTCTATGTTCATTCAGTGAATAAAAAAAGTTGTGCTTCCATCTTAGGGGGTAAGAAAGTTAAGCTTTATTATTTAAAATAATTTACCAATCATTTATCAATTGCTTCATCATAAAACAAGATTTTCATTTATGGCTTTCATTCACGGAAAATCCTGAGTCAATACAGCAGTAGGAAAAATAAAAGACACATTTAAAATCCTTTTATTATTGTCATTAGTATAAAAATTCAATAATAAAAACATTTTAATACCATTTAAAAGATCAGTGCTTTACTGAGAAACATTTTTAGGATAAGCAGTTTGTTCATAAACTGCCTGTTTTGGTTGATGTAAGTAAACATAGTACACTGAAGAAACTGTATGCCGTTACATTTCTGGTAGCATCAGTCAAACTGTGATATCAACACCTTTGTTTAGCTGTCACTTCCAGCAAAATATTTGATGAGACAATTAAAATTCTCAGGATGTTTGCATTGTGGATTGAGAAATAATTGTACCCTTCTGGATCAGGGCAGCAACTAGCCAGCTTGGCTGTAACACCTGGGTTCACACAAAGGTTGCTACCTTCATATCAGCTTCCTCAGGAAAAGAGGGAGAGGAGGACAGAGAGCAACCAGTGTGAAAATCCAAAGGGTGCTCTGGAGCTGCTGGCACCAGTGCCAGTGCCGTGTGGGTCAGAGCCGCCGCCTCTGAGTGCCACTGCGGTGACACAGCTATTCTCAGTATAAGTTTCTGCGGGTTTCTACCAGAAACTCCATTGTCCCAGCATTTTATTTTACTTTGCTTTGTTTTGTGTTTGGGGTTTGGAGGTTTTTTTTTGGTGTTGTGTTTTGTTCTGTTTTTTGTTTTGTTTTGTTTTGTTTTGTTTTGTTTTTTGTTTCGTTTTGTTTGAGCTCATCTTTTGCCTTTGCTTTTGGAGACGTATTTGGGAAATAAGACAGAAAAATCCCAGCTCCTGAGTTTTTCTGCTTAGGAGAATTCTCCAAAGGATTTCTAATTTGTGAGAAGAGACAAAGGCTCTCTGCACTGAGGAACTGGATTTTACATCAGGTGATTTGGGAGAGCCTGGGCAAATGGGCTTCTCCCTTTGTCTCCAAAATGGTCATGCTGCCTTGGAGGGAAATCATGAGGAAAAATCATAAATCTTGGTGGACCAATAAATAGAATATAAATGGGTATCCAATATGCCACTGCTTTTAAGCTCGCAGTCACACTGTGCTGGTCAGGTTTAGGGTAGGAAGTAAAGACGGCTGCTTAGCAAATCTGGCAGGCATACAACAAAAATACCGTGAAAGATGACAAAAACTGATGAGTTTTCTATTCAAATCCATCACAAATCTCAGGAGTAAGTTTTTTGTATAAATATGTATTCATTTAAGGGAAGGAGGATAGAGGATAGTCTGTTCTTTTTGGTGTTGCTATCAAAAAATGGATTTGTTTGGCATGTATATTAATAGAAACACTCTATTTTGTGGAGTAAAATAGCTGAAGTTTTGTACTTTTGATAGGTACATGCTGAAAATAAAATTACTTCTATTTCAGAAATAAAATAGCTTAATATTTTGGGTTATTTAATAATACACTAATTATTAGGCTTACTAAATTTGTAGTTTCATTTTTTATGCTTTTCATATCAAAACCAAATTCAAACTTTTGCCACCATATTTAATTTCAAAATGTCATCAAAATAAAATCATTTAAAAAGTCATAGATGTTTTATTACTATAAGTATCATCTACCAAAAAATAATGATTTTTGAAAGACAGAATCTTCTTATTTGCTTGGAAGATGTTGAAATAGTACACTTGGAGTTTCATTAGATACTAATGCATCCAGTTTCACCACCTATTTATCAGTGGTTAACATTTGTCATCCACTCTCCTGCAGCAGCAAGTGTGAGATTAGCATTTCTTGCTTTGCTCAGAATAGAAGTGTTCTGCATGACATGTGTGCTAAGTGTTGGCGGGGATGGCTTTTTAAAGACAATATTTAGTACATATATAAAGGATCTCTTGCCCAGTCATTTGGTAAGACAAAATGTACTTCCTGTCTCATGGGTGTGTTGTCACTTTTGACGTGGCTAAATAGATGTGAATAAACAGTGCATGTTAATACAGGAATAATATATAAGGTTATGTATGATAATTTTGTTGCTTTAAAGGTTTTAGTGTCCTACAATCATTTATTATCTTAGGGTGAAAATTAGTGTACATGCCTCATGAAAACGCTTAAATATGAACACGTGTGTGTGAGACTCTATATATACACGCAAACATGTAGATATATATAGATCTGTATCAGGTTGTTTCCCCTCCTCACAGCTTTGAAGGCTGTACTGTAGGGTCAGACTGATAGAAATCTGAATTGGCCACGTTCAGCCATGCCCAGGGCGTCAGTGCAGATTCCAGCCCCATGCAGCCACGGCGTTCCTGGCATGCTTCATTTCTTGGGAGTGTGCGGCTGGCCTTTTGACCTACATGCAGGAGAACTGAAAATAATTATGATCCTGAGATTTACACAACCTCTTTTTTTTCATGATACTCTCTAGTATCATTCCACACTTCACTCCTGTAACTACATGGAGTAAATGTAGGTAGAATCCTTTCACAGACAGACATAAATAAAGCAGAGGACACTTAACTGAATTTGAAATAGAAAGATGTAGTCAAAATAATGACTGCTTACAGTTTTGGTTTAAAATCTGGCCATCGACAGCTGACCCATAAACAGGGTAATCCAAAACTCGATATTGCACATGGGCATCTAGCAAGAGGGGCTGTAATTTGATTTAGCAGAAGCTAAACCTTCTGTTAAATCATTCAGAGTCTTTAACTGCTCTGTCTGCCTGGTGTGTGTACGCTCTGTGATGCTGAGGTTGTTACTAGGGAAGCAATATAAAGCTGGAGCTGCATGAAGTGGGAGCTGGAAGCCAAGAATTTATTTCTATAGTTCTCCCTATTCATTGCTTTGCTGCATGACCTTGGAGGGCATCCACGTCATTGACTCTCGGCTTCTGCAGAGACACTTTGCAGAGGCTGGTGTCCACCAAACTCTTTGCCACGCCGCATCATAGGTGTGCTATTTACACCTCCCTGATCCAGTAGCTAGGGCAGAGCTTCTGCCAAGCTGACTAAGAGGAAGAGCAGGAGGCTGTGGCTGGCTGTCAGGGAGAGCAGCTGTGTCCCACCTGACAGGGATTTGAGAGAAAAGAGGGAAGCTACAACCTCACAAGAAAAGGAGGCGGCACTGCTGAGCATCGCCGACCTGTGCAGTCATCTGTCAAACACAGCATGGACCTGCTGCAAGCACGAACCTGTGTCCCTTTGTCCTTCATGTAGCACTCCTGTCAGATATTGTGCCAGAAAAATCTTGCAGCCTAAGTTAGAGATAGGTGCACAGAAGCTTTTGCCAAGTCCAGAGAATGGCATGACTAGTAATTTTTATTTTGTGTTGCTCTTGCTGGTTCATTTCCTGAACATGGTGCAAGAAGTTCGTCTTTAGGAAATCTGTGAGTTGGAAAGCAGCAGTGTCTGGCCTGACAGAGCACAGAGGCTCGGCTGCCTTTAGAATGTAACAAGGAAGACACTGGGATGTGGAGTTGTAACTGAGTGAGCCAACTGCATCTGCTTTCTGTTGCTGGTGGAGCACAGGGACAGTGCAGTGAAAGTCCAGTCTGAAGATGTAGAGAAAAAAGGTGTTGTAGTGTTTAACATTTCCTTCTTAAGCAAAGGATCTATCTGTAAAAGTGTTTTGGAAATATCATAAGCATTTTTTTCCAAAAACACCTCAATTGGCTCTGAATTTTGTTTGTTTTGTTCTCTCTGTTGTCAGCCATCGCTCATGAATTTATCTTCAAGCTGTGATTCAGTCAGCTGTTTTTCAAGGCTTTGTAACACTCTAGGGCAAAGCAAAGCAGAACAGAAACTGTTACAATGATGTTTTCTTCCTGAAGAAATTCCTTTGCTTTATAAGTTAGGCATACTCTGAACATGGGCACATGTTGGTACATCCATATTGCATCTTCATTCACATCAGGAGTGTCATATCAAAGAAGATGTGATAGGCTCTGTGCTGAGGTGTTTGCCTTCTGAGACAGGTATAAAAATTACAGTAAACATGCAGCTGGAAACAGTTTAACATTGTTTTCAAAATTTTTCTCTAACTTAAAATTTGGGAAGACCAGAATGAAAAAAGGAGATCAGAATAAAAGTGACAGAGGAGCTGGAGTTTTGCCACTGATTTCACTGGAATTAGGAATTTACTCAGGAGCTGCTGAAGTAGGATGATGAAAGCCTCTTTGAGAAGTCATAGATAAAATGCTTGGGGAGCTTAGAAGCTAGTGTGATAATAAATTGCTTGTGGTTTGCCTCCTAAAGATGCCAGGACACAAACTGACCCAATGAAAAGGTGAACACAGTCATGTTAGCCTCCAGAATACTGTTGAATTGAAACTGTTTTCCCATGGGATTTATAGAATAATTTTGTGGCAAAAGCTGATGGCTTTTTTTTTTTTTTTAATTTACGCAAAAGTTCTTGTTGACATTATAATCCCTAGTTTCAAGTATAAAGATAGTTCTTAATCAGATTTTTACCCTTCATGAATGAGGTAATCTGTGCTTTTTCCTGGGATTTGTGTTTTTGGTTTATTCAGGTTCCTTGCAGAAGTATTTGTGCTCCAGACAGATTTTATTACAACTAATAAGAAAAAAATATGTATTTATTTTAATGTCCCGTATGGAAAAGATGTTTTAAGATCAGTGTTAGCAATGACCAGTGTTACACAAGCCACTGGGATAAAATTCTTTTCAAAGTGATGTGAGCAACACATGAGTTATTTTGAATCACCATTTCTGTTTTTAACTCATCTGCCAGGAGCAGTTTTACAAGGAACAAATACATTTTGATAGTAAACAACACTTTCACTTTATTTTCTTTCTGTTCCCTTCCTCAAACTACCCACATGCTTCATTTATTTGTTATTTGTCTTATTTTTTTCCAGAAGTAATATTTTCTTCTGCAATGTTCTGAAATCAGTTTTTCATATAGAGAGATTAGAAGTCCCTCCCTTCCTTATGACCTACTGATGCATTTGCTGTAATTCCTATTGTAAATAGATTTGCTTTTATTGAAAATTTATGCTTAGGGGGTGGGTCAGAGAAACCAGACATAAACATAAAGGACTCAGGGTTTTAAGAGCTCTTTTTCTCCCCCCGAAGTGTTCTCTTATCTCTGTGAAAGACAAAGGGTGGGTCTAAATACCAGAATGCTTGGGGTTATTTTTACATGTTGTCTGTGCTGTTCACAGCATGCTATGCCATTTTGGAGGATCTCGAGCCACTCTGACCTTATGGCCCTTCACCATGCCTTGGAACTGGAATACTTGTAGCAGCTTAGCAGCACTTTCAAACCTCAGAGCCTCCTTCTGCCCGTGGATGAGATGCCTGTGTCTTGTGTCAGCATTGGACTACAGAACTCTGTGATTTCAGCATGTTGACGTACAGCTGCAATTGGTCTTAACCCTTGCCCTTTCAGTAAACGGAGGAGCATGTCTTTTTCTTCAGAACAGCTGTTGGCTCCGGTACTGCGAGTCCAACGAAAATAAGCCATGCGAGTGTTTGAACAACTCATCTTTACCATATTTGCTACCAAAAAAAGAAAAAGAGAAGGAAAAAGAAAATGGAAAAAATAAAGGAAAAAAAAAAGGAAAAGGAGATAAGAGGTTCATACCTGTGAAGAAAAGAAAAAAGACCTGCAAATGCTTTTTAGTTTTTAGCCTCTTCAATGTGACACACATCGTTTCTTCAACACAGCAAACTTGATTGCACAATGAAGACTGAGATTTTACAAAATACCAGTGGAGTAATTTTCTTATAAAGAAGGTTTACTTTTTGGTTTCTCATACCCAGGGTACTCTGTACATCTTTACTTATTTATGAACAGACTATATTTTGACATCATATAACTGAGGATATGTATAATAGGATTAAAGGCTATTATAGGCCTTTGCCTTATGGTACAGCAACTACTTTTGATTTTAGCACATTACAGAGTAGTTTAAAATATGTCTAATTTAAACTAATAGGTACATCACTGAGACAATCATGTACAGGAAGAATTTTTTGTGTAAATTTGTAATAATGAATGATTCTTTTACATATTGTTAAGGTAAATGCTATTGAAAGATAGTAATGCCTTGTTGGTGAAGAATGAGGCCACGTGTGCACAAACTAGTGCAGTGCCTTATCAATGTGTTGGATATAAATATGTAGATAATGGATTTTTTTTAGATAAATTTGTCAAGACCAAAAGCATGGATGTCAAGTGTCAATAGGAATGGGGTTTTGTTCTCAGCTGTTTCTCTGCCATTTTCTTCTCTCACCCACTCTAATTATGAAAAGATTGATTTCGTGTGTCCCCCCCAGTCAAAGCAAATACAGATAAAATACAAGTGAAGAGGAGGCCTTTATTGTCTTTTTGTTTCCTCTTTTAAAGTTAACATATTAACCCTTTTTTAGAGTATTAAAAAATTAATTAGGAGAGTCATTCCATAAAGAAATAGAGAAAGAACACAAATATATTTTGAGATGTAACTTAAACTGGAACCTTGGTACTGAATAGCTTTTGTCTCATCCAAAAATGAAGGAAACTATCATCACCAATATTTTTAGAAATTAGAAATGAGAATATTTTGGAGAAAATAAACAAGAATGCTCTTATACATTTAAGTTTTTTAATCCTCTTCCACCAGGAGTCAGATTTTCCTAAGATATAACATCCATTGCCGGCAATGGAAATGCTGAAATGGTTATCACCAAGGAGTTAAAATTTGCTTTTTTCTGTACTCACCTAAAGGACAAACCTAGACTATGTCTTTCTGTGACTTGTGACTTTTCTGATCTTGAAGGCTGTGAGCTACTTGCTTAAATAAACTGTTAGTCTGACTTTTTGGCTTGAATTGTACCACTTCCCTTTGCCCAGGTAAATATCTTATTAAAAAGAAGCCCCACCTTTGTTCGTTCATTTTCCGGCTTTTCTTCTTTTGTTTTTTTAAAAAAACACCAGCCTCGAAACAGCTACCTGCAAAGCTACAGAGCACCAATGTAGCTACAAATCAACACCCTTCTCTATTGGAGGAATCATATTGCTGCTAGCATAAAATGTTTGTGGATCGCTTTAGTACCAACAGAGAGGTTCTGATCTTACCAAGACTTGCACATGTGCTTTACTCAGTATGAGTGCTGCCACTCATGCAGTACTCACATACATACATAAAGCACATTGTGGGTAGTTTTTAGAATTGAGACTATAATTAGCCTTTTTTTTCCTCAAACAAAGTAGACAGTGATGGGGGGGATTGGATGTCTTTTTTTTTATTTTTCTTTGGCTCTTTTCAATTTTTAGTCGCTCGCTGACTGAAAAAAATAACAAAGTTTATCTGGGCCTTATTGTACAAAAAGTGTGTTGTGTCCACAATCGTGTACAGAATTTTTCTTCATTAATTTTGTTTTAAATTAATAAAATTGATTTGTGAACGTATGAAACAATTGTCTTGTATGCAAGTCTGTGATACTTCTGCGCTCTGGGTTGGGAATGAGGAGACATCTCTCATCTCTTTGCTGTCCCAAGACAGAGAAGTTGTTCACCTTCTTGTGCCCAGTTGAGATGTTAAACAGGTTAAAGAATACTTGCATCTAGTTTACAGAAGGCTCAGTTAGATGAGCAACAGTGGTTTTTCTTAGCAGCAGCAGCTAGAGACGGTCAGTGCAGAATAAAGCCTTGGTGTCCTGGAAATGTGTCTCTAAGTGACTCACAGAAGCAAATGCCTGAACTTCAGGTGCCATGGTGCCTCTGTCATCCAAAGCAATCCATGTGCTGAATGGATGAGTCCACCATTCAGGCATCTCACTCAGGACTACAAGAAGTCTCCCATGCTCTGAGGTTCTACAGGCCTGAACATCTGGGAATTCAGGACTGGTATTTAACTTTTCCAAGCACGGAGCAGGGCTGCCCTTTAAATTGGAAAGAGTGGCGATGACCACCATTTTATAGCAGATGCTTTGTTATACACACATGGTCTGGTGAAGATCTCTCTTTGCTTCTCTGCCCATCAGTGAGAGCCTTGACTGCCAGCTGGTTATCACACGTGCTCACTTTCTGGTCTGGGGAGACTCAACAAATAGAAGTAAAACCAAGACCAGTTAAGGACCTGCTTCTACATACTTGGCACCACCATGGAAGTTGCATGCTCAGAGTTGAATTATGTTTATATGTTTCCAGCACAGCACCAATGATGCTAGAAATTTGTCCAATGAAGTAAGCACTTAAATCCCCCCTGAAGTCAGTGTCTTTTTTTCCAAGCATCTCAATGCTCAGAAAAATAATTATTTTTTAAGGAGCATCGTATGAAGACCCTTCCTAAATCAAAATTTTGTAAGAAAGCAAGGAGTCCTATAGAGTGAAGGGAATCATGTAGGCAGCTCATAAACTTGGGGTCCACTTTTTGAAACATATCAGCACTGCTTGAAGTTTCCATTTCTTAGATGCTCATTGATAAAAATGTTCAGCTGTAATGGTTTTCATTCTAAGAATAACACACGTAATTTTGAGGTAGTGCCAAGAAAGTAAAATTAAAAATAGTAATTATTATTATGTATGTCTTTCGTGGCTGGAATGCATGCTCAGTGAGTGGTACCTTTGTCTCAAAAATGCTTGCAATGCAAGCCAATAAAATATTGTTAGAAATTCTTTTTTGCCTTTTTCTTCAGTTTTCTGCTTCTCTCAGTGTTGAATTCTGCCCTGCAACATGAGTAGAGGATGGTTATCAAGAGAAATGTTTCTTTGTGTCGTATGCCAAGGGAGAGGCACAGGCCTGTCCCAATCTTCCTGTTCTTTGTCAATGGCAAGGCTGCACAGCTGCCACTTTTGCCATTCTCTGTTTAGCCAGGGACTGGCTCTACCAAAACTGTCCGCCTCTCTGGTGCAGGCAAAGGGCTAGAAGAAAATGGGAAAGTCCAGAGGAAAACAGTCATCTCCCAGGCTGGAAAAAAAATAGGCAAGAGGTGTGAGGGTTACAAGGCTGCAACTGCAAAGAGAGTCTGGGAAACCAGGGAGGGTCAGTGAGTGGAGCACCCAGTACTCCTAGATGGCCTCCTAGCAGCTGCTCAGCATTGTGCCCAGGAATGAGATGGGGCAAGGGACCAGTGAGAGGTCCCACAGTCTCTTAGATACCCTATCCCACCAACTTCATGGTGTGGATGGCAGCTTGGCCACAGCATGGTGGACAACAGCATGTAACTCAGTATGGGCCTCAGGGGATGATGGTGTAAATCAAAGGGGGGCTGATTGCCACCCCTCTTCTGGCTCCTCCTGAAACTCTTGCCCTGTCCCCATTACCTCTGAACAGCTGAGATGCAGCTTCATTTGCCAGAAAGGACAAAGCAAAGATGGAAATCTCTGGGATATGTCCTGAATCCCCTCCACAGCCTATTAACTGTGTGAACTGCTCTGTAATATATAAATGCATGTATATACACACACACATACATACACTTACATATATATACTTACATATATGGCTAGATATACAAATATAGATAGACATATTTGTTGCCAAGCTTTGTTATGACAGCAAAATTGAAATGGTGTATCATTGAACCCGTTGCCTAAGTGACTTTAAGCAAATGGTTTGCAATAGAAAATGCCCCTTACTCTCATTCTCCAGAACAGATATGAAAGATAAATAAAGCTCTTACATTTGACTACTCAAATCATCCATCTTTGTAACTGTCAGCATTTCAGTTTGTGTGAGTATAAATAAACTTTCATATTTCTGATACACCACAAAAATTTTTTTTGTTGTTTTTCACTAATACACTATGTTGCCATTTCTGGTTTTTAAATGGCTGTTTGTTCCTGCTAATGGTATTAGAACAACAGTAGAAAAAACCCAAAGTGTTTGGATTGATCTAAAGGAAAACACAGATATGCCAGCTATCATGGAAGCCACATGATGTTGCCAGCTAACATGGAAGTCGGATATAGGCACAAGTATGTTATTAGCAATCTGCCCTTCCCATCACTTCACCACCACTGGAAGCGTTTTTGCTGGGAAGAGGCATTTGTGGCTTGGGTTTTGTTTCTCACCTCACTTTGAAATGTTTTGCATGGACTGCTCTCTACTGCTTCCCGAAGGGCTGGCCTTTGACACTTCTGTTTCCAGTCTTATGCACAGGTGCCTTGTTTTCTAAAGTGGGAGTTGAATCATTTGTAAAGGAAGCCCCAGTCTGCTTCATTTTCTTCATTTCCAAGTCAGGTCAAATTTGACATGGAAGTGAAGTGAGATGTAGATATTGCATTAAGCCTAGTAGCTGAGACTGCAGTGATGGATGATATAATGCAGAGAAGGTGAAAAGTAGTTAGAAAGAAAAAGACTAAACATAAATTGATTTGAAAAGTGTAGGATAATAAATCTAGGAGAATATAATGCAAAGCAAGGAGAGAGGAAGATTGCTGAGTTGTCTAGAATGGAGAAAAATGTTTAGGAAGGCAAATTAATTTCTTGGCTCTGCCACAGAATAACCCAGGCATGTTGTTAGACTCAAGCTCAGCAAAGCGAAGTGTCACTGTGGCTGGCCACCAGCAGGACATCCAGGGCTTCAGCTGGTCATGCATGCTCTCCATGGAGAGAGCTGGGAGCCTCAGTGAGGAGCTGCTGAAGCCAGCTGCTGGCATCACAAGTATGTACAAAATCCTGCCCTTACCAGGAGCTTGGGCACCACGTCTTGCCCCCTGACTGATGGTTGGATTCCCTTTCCTGTGCAGGACCAGAGGCTGTCCGTGCTGAGGAACATGGCAGGAGGTGCCCCTGTCCTGTGCAGCTCCTGCTCTTCAGCCTCTCTGCAGAAGCTTAGTGATCAGTAACCACTCGCACAGGATACAGGTGACTTTAAGCCAAGTCTGTTTTCAACCCTATCCAGAGCTATGTGGGAGGCTGCCTGCTGCTAATGCTCTTGGAGAGCCAGAGGAGTTCCGTGGGAGTGGAAGAAAAGAGAAGTGCAAATGTGCAAGCTCTCAGTGAAGCACACAAGGATGATGTTTGCAGAGCAAAAACACTTTGCCTCTCTATAGCTGCTTGATGCAAAGTACAGAAAGTCCTGGGAGCTGGCACATAAATCAAGGCTCCTGCCTCTGAGTCATGTGTTCACACCACCTAATCTAGTGATGCCCTTAGCTCTCCTCAGAAAAATCCACTGGGTGGACTGAATACCTGTTTTCCTTCTTGTGGTTTCAGTCCAGCCAGTCACTAAGCCCCATACAGCCACTCACTCACTCCCCTCACATTTGGATGGGGGAGAGAACCAGAAGAGTGAAAGTGAGGAAACTCATTGGTTGAGATGAAGGCAGTTTAATAGGTAAAGCAAAAGCTGCTCACACCAGCAAAGCAAAACAAGGAATTCATTCACCACTTCCCATGGGCAGGCAGGTGTTCAGCCACCCCCAGGAAAGTAGGGCTCCATCACACATAATGGTGACTTGGCAAGACAAACACCATCAGTCCAAATATCCCCCCCCTTCCTTCTTCATTCCCCAGCTTTATATGCTGAGCATGATGCCATATGGTATGGAATATCCCTGTGGTCAGCTGGGGTCAGCTGTGTCCCCTCCCAGCTCCTTGCATGCCCCCAGCTGCTCACTGGTGGGGTGGGGTGAGGTGCAGAAAGGGCCTTGACTCTGTGCAAGCACTGCTTAGCCATAACTAAAACATCCCTGCACTGCCAACACTGTTTTCAGCCCAAATCCAAAACACAGTCCCATGCAAGCTACTGTGAAGAAAATTAACTCTATCCCAGCCAAAACCAGCAAAACACCTCTCCAGAGTAAACAAGTGCAGTTCTCAGTACCAAGACAAGCAACTGAATAGAAACAAAACCTTTACATTCCCCTTTACCTCAAGAAATGCTATAATTCCAGAAGGGATTATTAACTTTGCATTAAATTCATGTTCCAGCTCCTAAATCTATCTGTGCAGTCATTATTTAAATGTGACTCACTTAAAATTCAGTAGAGCATCAGAGGTCTACTTACATGCCATTTGGTATTTGTCACTCATCTGGGGTCACAGGGGGTCAGCCCAGTAATATCTCTACTACACAGCAGGTAAATCCTCACAGACTGCTCCCGATACCTTCTTATAAAATGAGAATTTGAAATTCAATTTAAACCATACGGATTTATACCTAGTAAGAGCCTTCCTGGAGCCCTTTTGTTTTAACACAGAATGTTTTTAAAGGGGAGTTGGAACAAAAAAACAACCCTAAACTATATGCTTAGTTCTCTAGAAGACAAGGAAAGCTCAGCAAAATAAAATTAGGAAGGTTGCAATATCCCTTTTAGACAACAGTTACGGGGGGGAGGGGGGAAGTCAGTTCTTGTGAATATTAGCATTCTTCTTGGTATTTCTATAGTGCAGCTGAAATTCACCCTTCTGTAAGCTTTTCATCCACAATTTTTCAAATACTTGCTCTTATACCACCTGATTCCTCTCTCCATTGCCCAGTAACTGTGTGAACCAGCAGATCTGAGGGTTCTGCTGAATGTCTTTGGGCATTTGCCTGCAGAAGAACCAAACCAGGAGATGGGTGTGCCAAGAAGGTAACAGAGGCAATGTTAGTACCTTCTTGGGAGTGAAGGTGCCCTTGTTACTTTTGGCTGTTCTTGCTAAGCATAGGCAACAGGTGTGTGTTAAATGACAATTGAGAAGTTCAGTTTCTGAATGATTTTTTTTTCTTTCTTACAGATAAGCGGAATTGGAATTCCTTGAAGTCAAAGACTACATTTCCACCAAAACCTGAACAGAAATTGTCTATTAAAAATTCCAGACATTGAGTTGCCCACTGGTTTCAATGAAAGTTATGGGCATCTGTGCAGACCTGTAACTGTAGTGGACCCTTAAAGCTTACTGGCCTTTTTGCCTAATATTTGCCTTTTTTTCACTAAGAATAGGAGCAAGACAAACCTCATGAGTGCTGTGGCAGCCTGAAGCCAGAGCTTTGACTGGAGACTTTTATTTGGTTCTTGAATCATATTTTGCTTGGAAATGTGGTTTGGTGTTTATCCTTCTTCCTGCTGAGCAGTCCAAGTCCTGAGCTGGGACACTGGGTGATGAGAGAAGATACTGATCTCATGCTTCTTCTTTTTTCCTTTATTTTCTTTTTTGTTTTTGACATATTTTCTCCCACAGTTGTCTGTGAAGAACTGATCTTTTATGACCTTGTTCTTGCCATTTTAACTTCTTCCTAATCCATGCAATGTCCTCCTCCATATTCCATGATACTCCAGTGGTTTAAACATTGACATCTGAGACAGAAGCTATTTAATACTTCCATAATAATATGTAATGCATTTCCTTCTCTTCTGAGATGGAGAATACTGCACCTGAAATGTGGAGAAAAAGTTACAGTTTGGATACTAATATTTTCCACAGGTTTCTAATTCCTCTTTCGTCTGTACCAAATATAGACTGATGATCAAACCTTTTGTAGGTCTCTGGCAGGATTTTGAATGGTTATGTTGTCTCTGGTCAGGTTTCTAAAACCATTCTAGTAATTTTTAAAACATGCTGGCAAAAGGAGTCTGTTCCACAAGGCAGTTGGTTTAGTTCTTAGACAGTGGCTTTCTGGTGAATATTTGTGGTATCGTTCTAAAGTGTGGAAGTACATGGGATTTCTAAACCCTGTTTCCTGGTGAGAATAATTCTGGACAGATGGTTTTACTGTCCAGATGACAAACTAATTGCCAACAATTTTGTAGAAATAAAAATCTTATTTGAAATTATGACCTAATTGTTGTGTAACAGAAGAATAGACCATTGTAAATGCTTCATTGTGTAACATGAATCTGAATATAAGCTAAGAATGCTGCCTTCAAATCAGTCTGTTAATTACACTTCCTTAGACTTGTGGGTTGACATTCTGTTCATTCAGAAGCCTAAAGTATAGGGAGATTTTGGCTCTCGTAAATGGAAAAAAATCATTTAATCCACTCCTTTCCAAATGGAAATGGAAAGTAGACCCCCTTCAAACAGACTTTAAATCAGAATGAGGGACAGCTGCAGTCTGAGGTTAAATCCCATTATTTCCACAATCCAGTAGGGAGATTGAGATTTGGATTTTGGCCTTTTGGTTTAGTAATCCACCTAAATAACCAAATTAAATCACTTTTAATCTACAAGAGGGTAACTAAGTGAGAAAAGTAAGATACAGTATTTTTGTAGCAGAACTGGCACAAGAACATGCTGAAACACATGTAACAAGCATTTTCCAGACCTCTAACCTGTGTGTTTCGTTCCCTGTCACTTGGATTTCACTTCTTGCATCAATTGTGGTCGGTATCGGTGTGGATATGAGGAGTTCCCAAATGGACCCAGGGCCACGTGTCCTGCCCACCCATCATCAGATACTCTGTTTTGATCCCATGTTTATGCAGAAATTAGTATTTTAGCCACCCATCACCTTCTCTTCTGTTATATCAGGCAGGTGCCACCACAAATGGAGCACCAGAGCAGCAGTGGATGGGTCTGTGCCCATCTTACTCATTAACAGCCTCAACACCAGGTATGCAGGGCCTGGCCTGCCACGGCTGGGTTCAAGCTATTCCATATGCAGCCCTACTTCATGTGTCTGCAGAGTCCATTCCTCAGCTCCACTGACCTTGGTCTTTTGGTATTATGTAGTACTAATTCCCTATGTTCACAGTTGTTGTAGTAATGCTGCAAAAACATGGAATGGCAGAGCTGTGGCTTGTTGTCATGGCATATTGTCTCCTTTACACAGGTTGGATTCCTGTAAATTAAATTTGAATCAAGTCACTGAGTCAGGTGTCAGGTCCTCATGTCTCTTTAATTTCATATCTTCAATTAAAGAAGAATATTCTGGTTTGTCTTCATGTTCAGTGTTTCCCAAAGGCAGCCTGGGTAAAATAAACAAAATATCATATATTTATGTCTATGGCTAGAAGAAAGGCTTTGTTTCAAACTCATTACAATACTTAACAGCATGCAAAATTTAAGACTGTATACAGATACAATGCCAGGAAGAAACAACTGCATTGATCTTATAAATAAAATTAATCATCGATTCTCCAAAACATAGATTAAGTGTGATGTTAGTGATACAGCCCATTAAAAAATAAACTATGGAGCCATAGGAGTCAGACTGTAACCGTGACACTCTTATATATTCTTATAAATCTGCGGTGGCTTGTACTTTTCTTTGCTTCAAAATGGAAGGCAAACAAATATAAGTGAAAGGCACTGCTATGATTTGAAACTACATAGCCAAAAGTTGAATCTGTGCAACCATGTCGTTTTATTTATCCACAGCACTGACGTTCAGTTCTGCCAGGACTTCCCAAATCTTCAGGTCTGTAGCACAGACAGTAAATCTAAAAGAACCATGTTTTAGTAGCACTAATCAGGACAGCTGCTGAAAAAGACCAAAGACCCAAAAAAACAAATAGGATAATGGTAAAAACCTCTGCCCACAAACCCAACTTGTGGTGTCTGCTACTTTGCCACAGCATTTAAACTTGCCAGATGTTGTCTGCACCAGTCTGCAAACATTCTACTATTCCTTCATTTAAGAGTAGTTGAGGATGCGTGGTGTATAACAACCATTCTGGATCTTTAAAAATAAAAGGCTAGGCCAGGCTAGGCTAGGCTAGACTAGACTAAAAATCAGGTTGAATAACTGATGGAAAAACGTCAATCATTACTCGTCTCTCAGAAACTAAAGGACAGGCAGCAGTCTGGGAGAAAGGATCAGCCAGGCTAGGAGATGTTCTTTGGCTTAGGCAGCATGTTGCCTGCCATGCCAGCATCTGTGGTTCATTTTAGAGTGCATGTTAGCTGAAATATCTTGTCATAGTTTGGCTGGGGCTTAACCTATCCCCTGGGAACGAGAGCAAGCCGTGCTCCATGGCAGGGGCAGCCAAGCTCATCCAACTGCAGCACAGCGACATGTGACCCTCCTCTGATTTGGGGATCTTCACTGATACCTCTGCTGCTCTTGCAGGGACAGCTGGGCCCATGCAGCACTGGAGCTAAAATACTGAACCCTGTGCAGAGCTGCACAGCATGTGCATCCCCTGGACACTGCCTAGACAAGTAAAGTATGAATACAGCCATCAGGAAAAAGCCCTTATCCTTTTCAACTGTTGTCCTCAAACCAATGCATGTCATGGAAATATATTTTCCAGTTTGACCTGGTATCTTGTGAGTCGACAGCTAACGCCGCCGGATCGCGGCTATGATGAGATAGCCACAACTCTCACAGAAGTCTCCCGCCAGGGGGAAGCTACTTCAGCTCAGGGGGCCATCAGAGAGAGTGGCCACTCACCCAGCCCGGTGCTGTCGGCACACGGGCACACTCACGCAGCCAGCAGCGGCAAACGATGAAGNTGGGGGCTACCCCACAGGATACGACAGCAGTGTATTGGAAGGAGTACAAGTACAGCTCCAGTATCCAGGACAGCCAGATTATATCCTCTGGTTTCCCCATGTCATGCTAGGTAAGTGACTTATTCACTGTATCTGATGTCTCTTACCTCTTTGTAAGGAAAACATCATACACAGACTGGTGTTGGGACACTGGGAAGATTACAGATGTGAGGTATTGTGTATTTCTCCAACATACGAAAAGGTCAAATGGCTTCAGTGATGTCCATATATTATTGTATGTACATTTTCATTTTAGTTTGTAGTCTTATTTCTACCTCAATTGTTTTATTTTCTTTACTCCCCACAGACCCCAGTGGGTCAAACAGATGTCTTGATGTTTTAGAGACAGTCCAACTTCTCCTTCTCCTGCTGAATTCCTGTGTCCCTTTAGAGGGTACCACAGAGGCCCAGCTCTGGCTTTCCAAGTGGTGTGTAGGGTGCAATTAGAGGTAGGGAAAATGGTTATCCTTGGTCGCCACACAACAAAAATATATGGAGATGACACTTCCTGTTCTCCCACCCCTCTAAAGTTAAAGCTGGTGGCTCTGCAGGGAAGGAGGAACCTCATCTCTTGTTGAATTTGGTAACATGCCTGGAGGAGAAAGCTTCCTACAAGCAAAGCTCCTAAATCCACTTCTGCTCCTGATCATGGCTCCTGTGTTGGCTACTGTCAAGGTGTGTGACAAATAATTACAGTCCAGCAGCCTTTCACATTTCATGACATTTGAACTGGAATTGAATCCTAGAGCTGCTGTGCCAATTGAATGGTAAAGTTGTTGTGAAATGTTTACTTTTGTCTGAAGGGAATGATCTGAGTGTGAGGGAAAGAGGAAAAAATAGTTTTACAGAAAAATCTGCTTCAAATCCAGTGTTATTAGACCAGTTCTAATGCCACTTTTCTCTTTTCCTTATTAAATGGAGTTCTCAGCTCTTCATAAATCTCTTTTTTTCCCCTCCTTTTTTTATGCCTGATAGGCTACCCCGTAATTGAGATGGCTGGGCAAGGACTGGGGGAGTTTATTTTGTTTTTCTCACTGTCTGTTTTTTTAAAAACTGTGAGGGTAAATGAAAGGAAGTCTTGACAATATGAGTATTTGATTACACAACTGTTAAAAAGAATATTGAACACTTTTCTGTGACATTTGTTCTAAAATATGGTATCTAGCAAGTCAGCTACTTCTAAAGTTGTAAATGACTCTTAGTGACGCATCTCAGCAAGAACTACTCCTTGGCAGGTTCTCCTGAAGAATGTAAAGTTTTTTAATAGGGATTCATCCATTAAAGAAATGTGAACCTTTAAAGACCTGTCAGGCACTGACAGGGACTGCCATGAACTCCATGAACAAAAAGGTTATCCCTTGTATCAGCTGATCATCAAGTGTCCAAGGAGATTCCACCTGTGGTGGGTTGACCCCAGCTGGATGCCAGGTCCCCACCAAAGGTGCTCTATCGCTCCCCTCCACAACAGGAGAGAGAAAATATTACAAAATGTTCGTGAGTTGAGATAAGAACAGGGAAAGATCACTCACTGGTTACCATCATGGGCAAGACACAACTTGTGGATATCAATTGAATTTATTACTAATCAGAATCAGAGCAGGATAATGAGAAGAAAAAAATCTTAAAAACCTTCCCCCCCACCCCTCCCTCCATCCTGGGCTTTGCCTCCTTGAGATGGGGAACAGGAGTCATAGTTAGTTCATCACACATTGTTTTTGCTGCTGCTCAGGGAGAGGAGTCCTTCCCCTGCTCCAGAGTCAGGTCTCTCCCACAGGAGACAGTTCTTCATGAACTTTCAAGGAGGTTGGGATGACAATACCCGTCTCACTCTGGATGATGTCATTCCAGTCCTAATTTAGGATAATACAAAGAAGCTCACAGGTTATAAATTGCCAAGAAGAATATGCTCAGGCTGTGAGCCAAAAAGACTTTTTTTAGGGTTTTCTTTCTCTATTGAAAGATAATTTGGGAGCAGAACTGGAATGTGGAAGAACCATTCTAGCTTTTCTGTAATATCTGGTTTTATCCAATTGTCTGATGCCTATTCTGCCTGTGTAATTTCTAATCTTTTTGGTTTAAATCCTACTTAACATTTGATTTTTTAAAATGTGATATTCCATCAGTATTGCTGTATATTTTTTATTGCCCGTATGTTGTGAGTACAGGTTCTTCTGCTTGCAATAGAACTTAGTTTTACTGGTATCCATACTTGTCAACCAGGGAAAACAAAACATCTTTTATGCCAGGTGATATTTTCCATTCCCATCTCCCCACCTGCTCCACATGCCTACAGTCACTGCCGCCACACCTCTACTAGTCACACTCTTCTCCAGGCAAGCTCTCACCCATCCCAGGTGCTGCTTTTATACATCCTCCCTTCTTTCAGAGCATTCCCAAGCAGAAAGGGGAGAGCGTCCCAGTGTGTTGCTTGTAGCATAGTAGGAATACATTTTCTGTTTTGGAAAGCATCTAGTCAAGAAAAAAAATTTTAGCTATTTTCACTCATAATCAGAAACTGATGATTTTTAGGAGGAAAACATAAATCAAGTTGCTAAAAATGTTTTATTCTTATCAGCATGGAGTAAGAAAATTTGTGTTCTGATATTGACAGAACATGGCTTTCCTGGGTTAAAATACACATTTACCTCTGCTACTGGTTTAGAAATGCTTTTGGAATACACAAAGGATTTTTAAAAATAAAAGCATGGTGCCTCAGGGAGTACTGCTAGTTTAAATAACACATGAAAGTATTTATGAGCCTTTTTTTATGAGGTGGTCAAAGCAAAGACCATCCAGCATGTAACATAAGACTGGCTAAAGAAGAAAGATTTTTCAAAACCACATCAGAGAATTAAGCATGAACGGAATTTTATTTCAGTCTCTATTGCTTATTTAAATTAATGAGGTTTTCAGGTGGAGTCTAAATGATAATACAAATCAAGGTGAGTTTTGCCAGAGAGCTGGACACTAGTTTATTATTCAAAGAATGCTACTGACTAATGTTGATGTAATCCTAAATAGACAATAAGTTTAGTTAAAGTAAACTTTTAAAGAGTTTCAAACATTTTCAGGTGCACTAGAATTGCATTAACTCATTCATTAGAAATGGAGATTAATATTTCTGAGTTATCCCAAGTACATCCATAGCAGTATCTATTCAGTGTGTCCAACCACAGAAAAGGGCAGAATAAAGGTCATTGTCTCTTACTTGGTTGAGCAGTACCAGCTCAGTGGTTCCTGCTGTATTTTTGTAGAGTTAGTGAGGTTTTTCCTGCTATAGGAAGAAGTTCCAGTCCATCCTCATGTCAAGGGATCACTTTCAGGTCTAATTCCTAAGACTGCCAAATCCTGGCCCATTTCCTGGAGCTCCTAGAGGGGTTTCAGGTACTGCAATTCAAACTGATCTCTCACACTCATTCCTTCTGCTTCGTACACACTCATTCACGCTCTGGTTCCAAGTCTCCTCTTTCTGTCCCTAACTTTCCTATCTCCACATGGGCCTCAGAACTAGAAGATTGATTTCAGACACTTGTAATCCCAGGTGTTTTCTGTTTACCAGGCCAGGGCACCTACTGACCAAATGCACCAATCTCAGTAAAATGAACTTTATTCTTCTTGGATTGTACCTCACAAACCAGGGAGAATCCACTGACTTCATATTATTCACTAATTCTGCCTTAGGCTTCATGGCAACTGTGCAAATATTAAAAGAATTTGCAGAAGTACAGGATGATGAGGGAAATTTGTGAATAGACATTCTCTTGTTTCTGCCTTAACTACGCATGTGCATATTTCGCTAATTAAGACAGTCATTTGAAATTACTTTTGCAGTTACTGTGCTAGTAAGTAGGGCAGAACAGAACAAAATTGATTACCATGTGTCCCGGTTTGGGCCAATCTCAAGGAAAGATGTCCGAAAGGACGTCTCCTCAAAGCAAAGCAGGGCACTGCCGCCCCTCCCCCACCAGGTTCGGGAAAAGAAAACTATTCCCCGGAGGAATGTGAAAGACAGAAAAAGAACTATTTATTAAACACACACACACAGGAAAACAACAACGATACCAAAGAACCAAAATCTCTCCCACTGTGGAGAGGAAACCTGGAGAATTTGAGAGTCCTCACTGCAGGGGGGTGGTCTCTCTCCTCTTCCTTGGAGCTGGGTCGAGGTGGGTGCCCCACTCCAGGCCGGGGGAGGGTCCCCCGGTGGAGCCCAGACGCTCCGGTGATCTGAGCAAGTCCAGAGGAGAAGAAAACAAAGCCAAATTTTCTCTCCGTCTCTCTCCGAGGAAAAAGGAGCCAAAAAGCTGGGTGGAAAAAACAGGCAGTGTGCTTCCTCCACACTTCTCCCCACACAGCCGAACGCAGAGCAGAGCGACCTTGAAGCACAGACTGTTTTGAAAAGTTCGCCCGGCCGCTTCTCTCTGCTCTGCCAGGCTCAGTTTAAAGGCACAGGACTCATGTTTGGGCATAGAGCGATGGTAGGGGATACACATGACACGGTCACCCCAAGACACCATGGGACTATCCTTAACTGCTAAAAGTAAAACATGGACATAAAACCTCAATTTTTCCAGAACAAACTTTATCAGAAAGAAAAAGAGAGCTTCTAGCGTGCTATTTGTGTGACTTCTTTGTGAGTAAGATTGGTGAACTGATCTGCTTGCAAAATCAGTTTAAAATACTTTTGACTATATTTTGCTTTGGGTCTTTTGGGGGTTTTTGTTGTTCTTTTTGTAACTGAGGAAATTTCTCTTAAGTTGGTATCACCGCTTGTCCATTTTGTAACATCAAACCACAGCCTCCTACAGGAAATGTAAATAAATCCTGGTGGCACAGAACTTCAATAACCTTAAACCATTTTATACCTGAATGAGAGCATCTGTGGAAGGGATTAGCATGCTGTAATTTATGTGCAGTGCTTCCCACCTTGAGCTGGTTTGCCTTAACTTTCCTGTGTGTCCCTAGGCTGATAAGCAAAGATGTAAAGAGCCTGGGCTGCACTGGTTCAGTCACTTCATGGAACATTTGTGTAGATCTGAGTGTTTGAAAGTGATGCTGCACAGAGAGTCCTTAATTTTGGTGTAGGAGCTTCAATGAATGGACTCAGATCTTTCACAGCAGTGCTGCAGCTGAGTAGGTCTTTCAGTGACTTATCATTAGTGATGAGGACACTACATCTGTCTTGGTGATGGTTGTCGCTGAAGAGCATGCTGTTGGCTATGGTAATGGAGATTAAAAGCATCTTAAAATGAAATAGCTGCAGTCTCTCAGTTGTTATTCATTAACATTTCGTTGTTCAATCTGTTTTATTGATTTTCATACTGCATAAAATACACAAAATGCCCAGAAAATTTGATACCAAATGAAAGAGCAATAGAAAGAGAAAATCATGCAGTATGAGGAACGGCTACAGTGAAACAGGCAGACTGAAATGAGCTGGGCATGAATTCACGGAAGGAAGTGGACTAAGCTGCCACCCTTCCTTCAAAAAGAATGGAAAAGAACTATGAAATTCCTCTGTGGAAGTGTGTAAGATAAAAGATAGCAGCCTCTCAGAACCACAAGCCTGTGCCTCTACTCTAAGGGGTATAAGATCCTGCTCAAAAATGTTAATATGTTTGGCCAAAACCAAAGATGTCTTCCACTGCTTAATATTACCGGGGTTTAGGAACACAGGGCTTGCAGCCAGAGAGAGCTGACTCCATCATCAATTTCCCCTCTTAAAGAGAGTAACCTTCCAATTGTTTTGGCTTAGCTAATCAAGCTGAAAATGGTAACAATATAATCTACATGAACAGTACAAACTGTTCCTGGTGGTCAGGGAGCCAAACCGGCATTATCCAAATCCCAGGGAGGCCAACTCTGATTTCACCCAAAGTGTGCCTTGGGCCAAGTCCAGCAGTAGTGCATGTATCATCTAAACCTATATTGCTTCCCTCACAGGGTATGCATTGTCTTCACTTTAAGTGGTTACAAAACACTTTGCAGCACTGATAACAAAGATGTTACCCTGTCACTGTGCTGCTAGTTAAAGATGCTTTACATCAGTGAAACACTTCTTCCTGCTGAGGGCCACTCCTGCTTCACAAAGCAGGGGCTGTCTCCAGTGCTGACTTTGCTCCTGACAGCAGTCAGGGCCCTGAACATGTGCAGTCAACATGTGCCCTGACAGGGATGGGAGCATCTAAGGCAAATCTCGTGAAGTTCCATAATGTGATTCCCAGGCCATTTTGTCTTCCCTTGGACTGCATGCACAACAAAGCCATAATGGGATTCTCAGTATGCCTGGGCTCACTGCCATGTGGACAGCAGTTGCATCCTGGCAGAGGAATAGTCTAGCCCTGGGCATTCCTTTCCTGTAGTCTGGGAGTATTTCAGGTCTGGCATCTCCCTGCAATTGGTCCGGGAATGGGGTTTGACTGGGTGACCCACGCTGAACGCTTGACGTTCTTCTTAGAGCACCTAGCTTTTTCTCTAGCCGTGCTGTGAGTTTTCAATACAGACTATCAGCTTTGCTCTATGGGAGCCAAACACTGACCTTCTTCTATTTCATTCTTCTAAAGCCTCTTTTCCTGTGACATTCATTTGCATTGCTGAGTAGTCCAAGCATATTTAGACTACTATCTGTCTCTCTCTAGAATACAACAAGCACTTATCTTGCACTATAAATGTAAAAATGATAATAACAGAGCTGTCTCTAAGTGTTCATTTGAGCACGCCTGGTAAACACAAGGGAAAGGCTGAATGCAGTGACATATTTCATTAAAAGACAACTGATGTTTTATTTAACTCAATAATTAAAAGTTTTACTGAAATCACCTCAGGGCGGTTTTTTAATAGCTTGGTTTCAACTTAATGCCCAAGTCTACAGGTATGATAATTGTCCAAGAGAATAATTTTAATATAAGTAATAAAGGTTCTTACAGATTCTGATATGTTTCCCTCAAGACAATGAGAAGTGTTTCTGTAGAGATTATGATGACTGTATCAATTAGTCCATCATTCTTCTTCTTCTTCTACAAACTGTAGAAGACTCACAAATGGTTTGAGTAGGTAGTTTACTGCAGCAGGTCAGTGATGGTATGGAGCTTTTAAACAATGGTATTGAGCTGGTTTATCTCCCATTCAGAGAATATTCTTGCCTTTTGGAAGGACAGCATATTGCTTAAAGTAGAACATGTAAAGAAAAGAGATTCTGACTGCTCAGTTGCCAGATTGGTCTTCTTTTTGGTTTTTTAATTGCTTATTTTTTATGAATTGAAGACTTTTGGAGGGACACAAGAAAAGAAGTTAGCAGGGCAATGTCTTGGGAGCAGTTAATTAGTGGGAATATGATATGAAAGGGAGATTAAACTTCCCTTTTGTCTTGATGAAATGGATTCTAGCTCCTGCATGGTCTATTCCCAATCTGATGCAGAAGCTTGACAGGTCTTCTCATGCACTAAGAGCTATAAAATATATTCTCATGCTGCCACTCTAGTTTCTGGTATCAGCTCTGCCCTTTTTATGTCCTCCCAGTCTTAGCTTTTTTTCCCTTCCATGCTTCTGTCTTCTAGATGAAATAGTTTCCTAAGCCTTTTGTGACAAAGCACTTCTCCTTTCTGTCTCCCTAATGGAAGAGCTAGTTGTTATGTTTGGGCTCATTTCTCTTATGCATGACACATTTACCTCACAAACCTTGTGGTGCCAGAAGATGTTACTCACCCTGATAAGATGTCTCCTATGCCAACACAGTTTCAGCACTAAGCATGGTGAGTTTTTCCTAATCCACAGTGCAAGGTTAGTGGATTACCTCAAACCATGTTGATGAGTTTTGAAGTTTATCTGGCTTCATTTACCCTGGGTGGCCTGCATAGCATGGAGCTGAAGGCTCAGAGAAGGTCCAGTGAGCTGCCAGTAGAGAAATGAGGAGAGTTAGATCTTCAAGTACTCTAGTTTGATCTGGCAGAATGCATCATTTCATGTCCCAGGCTTTCTTAAAAAGCAAACCCTGATCCCTTAGTGTTTTGTGCCTTGCCTTGTACATATTTAAATATGGCTGAAAAATATTTGAAAGGCAGGGATTTCATGCAAGTGCATGGACTTTACCTGGCAGCAGTAGTTTACATTATTGACCAGCTGAGAACTTGGACCTCTGTATTTTTGGCATGTATATGATGCTATACATATGTGAGTGACTGCATGTGAGCAGTGCAGTGTAAAGTAGAACAATCACAATCTTAGTGAAGTATGAATGAGAATTGTTATAGAATTACCATAATAGTGTTTATAGTAGAAGGTATAAATGGTACCATGAGGCTGATTAAAGCTAAAAAGCTACTTCTCCTGCTCGCTGATTACAATTAGCTCTTCATTGAATTGCTTGCCAAAGGACTCCATTAAAATACAGTCAATTGATCTTACAGGCTGGGTTTTTTGGTGTGTTTTAAATGCAGAGCTCAAGATTTTCGCATGGAGAACTATACATATTCTGACCACAGGTACAGTGAGTCAAGTGGAATAATCTACTTGCAGCAGCAGGAATAGCTGGGTCTTTGTATGTTGATATCCAAAATGCAGAGGACATTCCTCTGCATTTTGGATATCAACATTTGTACATGCTGTTACCTTACACATTTGTAAGCTCTCATAAGCTTTAAAAGTCCAAATCTATCACCTATTTCTTTAGCTTGCGGGTAAGTCTCCATCAGTCTGCTTTAACATTTAGGTATGTCATAGGATTACATTTCAGGAATTTGAGGGGACGGAATCATTTCTGTATCCCTAAGGGCCACCAATTGAATATGTGATCTGGGTGTTCAGTTTCCCAAAGTCCATACTCTACTCACAGTAACTTTTAAGACGCTATGCTTGTATTTGTTCAGTCATTATTTTCAGTGAAAGAGCAGAATCTTTCACCTCACAAATCTCACTTTCTCCATTTCTTTCTTCCGAACAAAACCTTCTCCCACCGTTCTGGTTACAGTCCCTGATACTGTAGTTGATATATAGCCAGCTCTGTATTTTGCTGGTATCTGCTTTTGCTTTCATAACTCAGCAGGGCCTATTGCTTCCTCCAAGCCCTGCCAAAATTTGACATAAATTTTCACACCCTTCCCTTTGTTTTAATACTTGATACCCCCAATCCTGCTGATTCTCTTAAAGCACCATGAAAACTGATTTTGATCTCACTGTGAATCTGACCAAATAAGATTAGCATTTAACAAAAAACTCTTTTAGAAACAAAGCCCTGAAGACTAAATGTAATCATGCTCATTCTGAAAGCTGCAGTCATTTGTCCTTGGCTTGTTTTTCCCAGAAATGACTAGCGCAGGCATATTTTTTCATAAGGGTAGTTGGCTCTGCTCTCACTTGGCTGGTCTTAGGAGATGATTTCAGTTACAGTTTCATCTGCCAAGTCCCATATTCCCTTGTGACCTAGTTTGGATTTTAGTTTTCCAGCTAGACCACCTGCCTGGTGTTAATTAGTTATGGTTTCCTTTTCATATGCAAAACTGTTTTAACTTCATGAGCTGGCACAGATTTACCTGGGCTTCCCTCCTAGTCCTACTGTATAAGCAACGCTGCCTGCCTAGACTTGTCATCTGCACTGTAAAATCGGCTAGCCTCAATCACATATGACAAATAGTTCAAGGGGAAGGGCTAGGAGAAGAGAAGCAGCAATTACATTTCCTGCTTCCCACTTTGAGGCTGTTGTTGTCTCTGGACTTAAAAATCCTTGTCTGACTGAGTTGCTGGTGTTTTTTTCTAAAGATTGAAGGTTTTAATCCAAAGCAGGAGAGCTAAAATGTCTTCAATAAGTACTAGACGTCCATGTGCCCACCTATTTATAGTAAAGATATACAACTCTGGCGGGGCTGTTTTTTCACACCCAGACTAATTACTGTGTGTTTGTGACTATATCAGGCTGGGCTGATATCCTGTTACTATGATAAGTACTCCAAGTAACCTCTGTGCATCCTACCCTTCTGTTCCCCGTGCAACTGGTGTTATGGAAACTGTTGCAAGCACACATCACTGAAGTTGCATGCTGCTGAGGTTGGCCACCAGCCTGGTCCTCATAGCAGTGCCACACTAGCCTACAATATTCTGGGCTACCTCTGTTCTGAATAAATAGCCAGACTCTTCTTTGCTGCTTTTTTTTTTGACAGAGCTCTCTGCAATCCCTTCATAGCAACCTTGTGCCTTTGGTCCTGAACAAAAGGATTCCCCATAAGCCATACAGATTTTTTTTTCCCCTGGATTTTATTTCTCCGCTTCTGGGGACTCAAGATTTACATTTCACTTTCTGGAGGTTTGTCATTGCTGATAATTGATTATAAAAGTGGTTGATAATGTTTATCTTTTCCAATCCTCTGTCAGTTTTTTCAGATGGCCTTCTAGTCCATCCTAGCACAAGATGCCCACTTCTTGGTCTGAGCTGTATTGCTTAGTTACTGAAGTGAGTGCTTGGCTACCCTGATTCTGCTGGAGTTGTCACCACATCCAGAGCTTGATGTGAATGAATAAACACCAAAGCTCTGTTATTTTCCTGGGAATCCGTTTGTGTCATGGCAAAGTTTCTGTTAACACTTCATAGTGTTATGAAGCAGCAGTGAAGACAACCAAGTCCTGCATTTAAAACAACATTGTCATTAGGGCAGTTTGGCACAAATGCTGTCCAACACCAAATGAGGCCATGCCAAATACTAATGCTGAATATGGGATCCATAAGTTTGTGGTGGACAAAAACATCAAAGCCATCTCTATGTATGGTCTGCCTACTTATGTCTTACTTCTGTCATCAGGTGTGTGTCATCTATGCAAAATTTCATGGACCAGTGGCTTTTAAACACAGAGGTACAGTTAAGTTCCTCTAATATGAACACAGACCACAGAATTTCACTGAATGACTCCAGATCACAGAATTACACTGAATGACTCCAGACCCATTATATCTGACTGAAACAGCATCTATTTTTCAGAAAGATATAAGAACCCTCATGTAAGGAGTTACGATAGGAGTCAGTTTTAGCTACGTAAAAGTCAGGTACTTAATGCCAAAAACCTCAAGGTACATTCAGAAACTTTTCATTTCAAGACCACTCTTTGAGGTGTCTTTAGTGTTGTTTGTCTCTCAAATGAAACCTAAGCTAGGTTAGGACAGAGATGTAGTTTTTGGATGGTAAAAATTAGGGAAACAAACTTTCTCTCTTTTCATCAGTGACAAATGCATCAACTTTTCTGTTTTATCTTTAAGATGTGAATGGCACCTACAAGTTTTGATTCAGACATATCAGCTGTCATCTATATGATTTTTGTCCCTAAGCTGTGCTATTTTAAAGATGCTAACTTGGCTGACAACGTCGGTGCTGTCATCAGTCCTCTGAGACAGGTGACATGAGGCACAACCTGGTGCCTTTTCCTGTTTCTACACCATGTAAGTTAGATCTAGAGTAACTGTACAAGTGGCCAGAAACCAAATATTTCACTGCGGCTAGAGAGAGTGGCTGTGCTGAAAAAAGACCTAATGTCTGAAATTGGGCTGAACTGGTGTTCTTTCTCCTCAGATGCTTTTCACAGTGTAACAGGAGACCATCTGTGAAGATTCAACTTCAGTGAGGCCAGACAGCTCCAAACTTACATAATTTAAGCTTCAACCCAGAGATGTGATGAGGATGGAGCTGACCTCAAGCGTATGAGTTACGCTGCTGACTGTCACAGAACTGCTTATTTGGATAAGTGTCTTGGTACATCAAAGTTTTCGTGGGTTCATTATCAGTTCCTTTGAAATGAGAGGGGTACCTTAAAGGTTCTTCAAATATCAAAGAGGTAGATAACCCTTAATACCACTCAAATTGTGTCTGAACTAATAAAATAAATGTGCTTGGAACCACTCTCTGGCAATGAGCACAGATGGTACTTGGGTTCCCATTGTCACAGTCTTGCCCTTCAAAGCAGTGTCCCTGCATTCAGGTTGCCCACTGGGAAGGCTTTCCATCCCTTCCTCACCCTAAGATCATGCCTGGATATTGTCCAGGAGAGTGATATTTAGTGTGAGCCAAAACCATCCCTAGGACCTTTTTAAAAATTTAGGAATAAATGCAATGGAAGCACAATGCCTGGGAACATTCCTTGCCACTTTTTAATTTACTAGAATAGTCATAGCCTCAGAGACTGAACACTCCTCTAAGGTTACTTACACAAGCATGCACAGAGGCAGGAGAAAACTGAGAGGTGGATAGTTAGGAAAATAATCACTTTGTGCTTTCTGCAAAAGCCACATATACTTAACAGTGATAATCTGGTCAAAAGGAAATAGACTTTCACTGGGCTGTTGAAATGCTGAAAGATTTCAGACCATGAAGCTCCCTATGTGCCAAATCCAAATCTTTATCCAAGAAATACTTAGAAGTTATAGCTGTTTTGAAAACGGAATGCTAATATCTGTTATAAAACATTACTTTGTGCATTTAAAAATAAATAAATCATGTTGTGTAGATGAATGGGAAAAGGACAAATAAATGACTGCAAGACAAAGCACTCCTTCAGGAGTCTAACCCAGTCTGAAAGATGAAATGTAAAAGAAGAAAATTCCTAGCAGCTGTAAGTTTCTGTTAAATCAGTAGCATTACTGTCCTCATCACACAGCATTGACATGCCATCCATTTCCACTGGGTTAAGACTGTAGAGTCACGAAGAGAGACCATTTGCACTGAAGAGCTCCTGTTTGAAAGAGATCAAATATAACATCCTTATCCAAAGGTAGCAAACCTCTGCAAACAACTTACTAAATGATATACATCAAGCCAAATTCCACTCTGTGAAATGTGTACAACTTAATAACCTTGCAGAGTATCTTAGCAGAACATGGCCAGTTTCAGCATATGCTATAATTTTTGAATTTTCACGGAAATTGTGTGTCCCTGATCTAAAACTATGGCAGTCCCTTCCTTTCTCCATCAATGCTCTCACTGCACTTTCAGGCTGTGTAAATAATTTGCTGACGTGCAAGATACAAGTGCAGCCCTGCTACCTGCTGGAACTGAGGCCATTGCCTCAAACTTCCCTCTTTCCTCAATTATGTGTACTTTTGTGAAACCAGATACATTCATCTCTGCATGCTTCAAGGGTACCAGTTCTTTTGAAAACTGTTCAGAAAAGACATCAGAGCTGATGTACCTTACAGTATATGACTCTATTGAGAATAGACGAGGGGGGAGCAAACTGAAAGAAGGGGAAGAAGAATAGCTGAGAGCCCCAGCAACAGCACAGAGCTGCAGGAAGTGGCTAATGAAACTGGATCCCACAGCAGCTGTGTGTCTAGCAGAGATTTCACTGGACTGTCAAGAGGATAACAGGAGGATGTACAGCCTGGCATGCATATTACAATCTGCAATTAAAAAATAGTTACAGGACTTTTTTAAAAGGACTACTTCACAGAATAAAAAATAAAATAAACAAGATGTGTTTGAAAAAAGTAAGCATATACTTGAAATTAGCTCAGTCCTGCAGGGCATTTTCAGTAAAGATTTTGTCATATGGGTTTTCCCTTTGTAGTATTCATGCTGACAGAGAAGGTATTTAGCTAGTCCAGTTGAATTATTAGAAATGTAGTTACATTGTTTTACCAGCTAAAATCAAAGTGATCTCTGAAATTCCAGAAGTGGTACAAAATAGAAGCAATCTAAGTGGTCCTGAGATATGCTTCAGAATTGAATATGGGGAACTGTTAACTAACTTCTTAAATTCACCAGTTCTTGAGGAGTTACCAAACTATCACATGAACAGGACAGGCTTTGAAATGCTTTCCAGGTCTGTGGGTTGAAAGGAAGGAATTTTTCACAAAGAAGAGTAAAATGAAACCTGTAGTGTGAGGAGGAACCATCCCACTTTCTAATTCATCATACATAAAAGCCAAGCGCCAGCCACAAATTGAGCTGGGATTACTGCAGGCCTTTTAATAAACAACAGCCTTTCTAGGTCAGAGCCTTTGTCAAAGACTATCTGGAGTCTCATTTGGGAGGGACAGGGAGCAAGATCATGCACATTTCTTTACTACATCAGTAACTTGTGTGACACAGTCTCAGGTTTTGAGTAGCTGATTGATACTCCTGTGGATGTAGCCCTGCTTGGATGGAGTTCTGGTCTGAGAATTTGACAAAATTTTTCATAAAGGCAGATTTTTCAGCCTGAACTGAGGTCCCTGCTGTTATAGCTATTTGTTATTGTTCTCCAAGCTAGCAATATAAAGGCAGTGTTGCCATGTCTATACCGTATTTACCCCTTAAAAATGTACTAAATTTTCCTAGATCTTAACTATTTGAGGTTTCCAAGGTAGGTTATTCTACACATCTGCAATACAGCAGATCCTGAACACAGGATTAATGGCTATAATGGGAATGGCAAGCATGTCAGGGAGCATGATGAGCAGAAAGCTTCCTGTCCTGCTGCAGATTTGAAATGAGTAAGAGGAGCTAAGACTTATATCAAGGAGGAAGACCCATCCTAGATGAATCCCTTGCAGTATTGATTAATGTTAATAAAATCTGGACAAGTTAATATCTTAAAAGTTTTCTTCAATCCCTGGAAGTTCCAGACCAATCCACATATCCTGGTTGCCCTAATCTGTAGCTTTCACCATCATCCAGGGAGACAGAGTCAGATGAGCTGCTCTGAAAGCATCTAAGACAGATGAAATTCCTTCTGGAGGTGCTTGTCTCTTTTCTAGACATCAAAGGGAACTTAGCTCATGAGCTATGACAAGCTTATAATTTTTAGCTAGGTAGAAGTATGTGAGACGACTCCAGTGTGGTTTAACCCCCCCAGTTCATTGCTGCAACAAGCCAAGACAGTTTTGGTAGGCAAATTAAGCCAACTGCTACTGATGCCCAGCTGCTTGCCCCTACCCACCTCCCCGAATCTATTGCCTCTTCAATTCTGATTGTGTAAATAATTGTGAGTGAACTCTGGGTTTGTGAATGAACCAGGGGAAAAAATGGCAGAACAGAGCATTCTGGGGTGGAAACCAAAAAATGTGAATCAGCAGCACCTGGGCTACATCATCTGTCCATGACTGAAGTTTTAATTATGTGGTCTTGAGCCTCAGCCCTGCATGGCAGAGTATTCTATATCATTATGAAAATTGTCTTACCTAAGGAAAGGGGGAAGAGTGTTTCTCCCCTGTATGTGAGAACAGGAGAAGCAGAGAAAGCCCATGGTAACTCCTCAGGCAGGCGGTGTGAAGCAACAACCCTGTGAAGGTTCTTCAATGGCAAATCTGAGAAATCAGCTGCATTGTCAGTGTGACAACTCAGCACCACACAGTAATAAAAGGAGAGTTTTTAAACAATTTTAGGTCAGAGATCCTCTCTGTTAGTTATAGTGTGACAGATTTCCAGAAATACCTTCCTGTCATCTGCAGAGAAAATGCTCAGTGGTAGGTCATGAAAGAAAAGCAGTGTGTGTGTATATTCAGTTCCAGCTGAACAGCTCTTATTTTTTCACTGTTTTTTTTTAATACGCAAGATGCTACAAATAATATTCTGATGATGTTATGTTGCTCCTGGTCCCCTGAATCCCTAGTGGGTTAAAAGCTGCAGGCTCTGTGTGCACTCACATCCCCTGGAAGAACTACAGTAATATGCAAATGGAACATGTCATCACTAATTCCTGGGAAAGACAGAGAAAATATACAAAATGTTTAATGAACGGAAGAAGAAAGAGAAGTGGTAACTGACGTTTGTAGCTAGGGAATATGACAATCAGCAGCAGGGCTACCAGCCAAATCCTCTTATAGGCCCAAAAATGCTAAAAGCTTTAGCTGAGTGTAAACAAATGCCATGTTCGGTGAAAAGCAGTCTTGAGGGACAGATCTGTTAACCATCAGTGGGCATGTTTCATCTCACCGCTCCTTCCACTCAGTTAAAGGGAGCTTTGTGTACCTGCCTACAGACAGGAGCTGCAGCTCTGTGATGCAGGAAATCATTGCCTTCCCCTCAGGCCTAAAAGGGAAGACTATAGCTACTGCCTACATATATAAAATATAATATAGACCATTTATAAACACAGAATTCTTCAAACGCCTTCCCTTAGGCTACCACTTCTAAATTTAAACACAAAGAGAACAAGGGAAATGTCAGATTCAGGTGAAAACTGAGAATAGATTTATTTTTTTAATTTAGTCTATAAAGTGAACCCGTCTTGTTACATTAGCCTGCAATAGCATGAAGGATTGTTTTTGCTTTAAAAAATTAAATCTTTCCTTAAAAACAAGTTCAAGGTGAAGCAGAAGCCCCAGAAAGCATTTAACTTTGGTTTCACCCTCAGCTCGGGAGCAGTCCCACTGCAGGCAACAGCAGTGCTCATGTACTTGATGTCCTGCCCGCTCTTTGATGTACCTTTGTCTTGGGCCTCAATGACCCTCATCCATGGGAGAAGCCAGACTTTCCCCTTTCAAGTGATTATGCTCTTCATGCCTGCACACACCAAAAGGCAAGTCATTCAGATCACCCAGAGTTCCCAAAATGTTTGTTGAAATGCCACTTGTTTACAGTGAGCTGTTCAGATAGTGAATCAAAGCATCTCAAAGCAGGTTTGGTTGATTTTAACAGTTTTTGTTGCTTTCTTCTAAGTTATTTAACTCAAAGGAAATATTTACAGAAAGGGAGAGCAGAGTCTGACTACACCAGTTTGAGGGGGAACACTGGATTTTCACTGTCTACCGATACCTTGGAGGAGGCTGTAGCAAGGTCTCGGTCTCTTCTCCCAAGTGGCAAACTATAGGATTAGAGGAAATGGCCTCAAATTGCACCAGGGGAGATTTAAATTGGATGTTAGGAAAATTTTCTTCACCTAAAGGGTTGACAAGCATCAGAACAGGCTGCCTAGGGAAGTGATTGAGTCATTGTCCCTGGAAGTGTTTAAAAGACATGTAGATGTGACACTTAGGGACATGGTTTAGTGGTGGGCTTGGCAGTGCTGGGTTAACAGCTGGAGTCTATGACATTTGAGGTCTTTTTCAAAGTACGCTATTTTACTAGTCTATTGTTCTATGACTTGGTGATCTCCAGAGTGGTGTCTTCCAACTTCCTCTGTTCTGTGTACCTTTAAAAGAAAATCTACCAGAAGCTAAAGCAATGTTGAGACTTTCACAAGGAATTGCTCAGGCTGTGCTTGCTGTACTAGGAGGTCTCCTTGCTCCCTGGAATCAACCCACCATCACGGAGCACTATCACATCAGTGAGGATCTGCGTAGCCACAGTGGCTGAGCAATAGGGGGTGCTGACCTAAGTCTGCTCAAGCACTCCTGCAAACCAGTTCCAGGGATAGCAGAATCCACTGGAAGCTGGTGCACTTGCTATATTTGCCTGTCACCATAAGAAATCTGTGGTTAACCTACTGATGACCTCTGGTTCAATACATTAAAGTAAATACAATTTGATGAACAAACTCCTAAAAAAGTGTTTTCAGCAAGACGAAGATGTGTTTGGAAAGTAACACAAATCATACAGTTAGGTCAAATCCATTTACTTTTCTGGGACTGTTTGGCAATAGTTTGAGTGGAGCTCTCTCATAGCTGTGCTTTTTTTTATCCAGCAGTGATTTGATGATATCTCACCTGCAGACTAGGAGTTCTTACAAGTATTTGTCAATTAATATTTTTTCTTGATAATTTCAGTGCTAAAAAGTTAACCTTGCTAGTTCTTCTCTACAGTGGAAAATTTTCTTGTGGTACCTAAAGGTAGCACATTAATGACTACTGACACAATCTGAATCCTGAAACAGTCTCTGCAGAGACTCACATGGCTTCAGGCTTTTATTTTCCAATCTGAAGAAATGATTTCATGGATCTTAATCTCAGCACCCTCCTGGGCTATAGTGATACATCTGTAGGTTACCCACAAGGCGGAAGAATTCGCCCAGATGGATGAATTTAAATTAAACCATCAGTGATGGTCGATGTCTCCTGGATCTTTGACCTTGCTGCTGGCCAGAGCTGCATATTCGGCAGTGCCCGGGTGAGATTCCCAGGATGCATCCCCACCCTGACCACATGCTGCCTCTTGCCTTCCCACAGCATGACCTGTGTCTCCTACCCTTCCTGGGGCAGCAGATGTGGTGAGCCATCAGTGCTTCTTGCCAGGAAAACAAAATGCAGTGCCTGCCTGGCTCAGACTGCCTGGAATGGGCGCAATTCTTTCTGCTGAGAACCCTTCAGGAGAATTATTCTGGGTCTCTGTTACAAAAATAAAAATAAAACCCCAACCCTGCTCCCCTCACTTCCACCAAGTAGCACTACTAACAAGTATTTTTTACTTGAAAGCCGTGAGCTCGCCTTCCCTGACTGCCTGTCAGAATGCCCTGTCTCTGCCAAAATGTATTCACAGGCCAAAAATGTAAACTCAGGCCAAATGTATCCATTTTAAGCATCATGTCTATACTCAGAGGAAGTAACTCAGTTTTAAGGTGTTATTACCTGTAAATATACAATTGCATTGATGAGATTAAGATCTACCTCAGGAATAAAGTACACTTTGGATTGGTTACTGCATTCACTATATCCACTAATCCATCTTTCCTAAAACTCCTTCTAACAACTGGAACCACTCTGAAAAATTTAAAACAGCCTTTTTCACATACAAATATTTTTAAGTGGCCAAAAGAGGTATCTCTCTTTTCTCCTTCAGAGATGAACCTGCCTTGCAGAGCTGGACAGGGAAAAGTCCTCTTGCCCCACTGATAATCTGGCATAACCCCGTGCATGAGATGTCACACAATTGACTGGGACAGTTTATGGAATGGCAGGGTGGGTAGCAGGATGTGTCTTCCAAAATCAGTGAAACTTTGACTCGTCCATAAGTTTACACAAAAAGGCACCTACCTTCTGTTTCTTACCATGAACTCTTATGAATGCACAGCCCACTGACTGCAGAGAGTCCAGAGACACTCAAGAAAAGTTCACTAAGTCAGTTAAAATACAGATCAGGAAAAGACTTGTACTACAGTCTTATGTTGCACGTTGTTTTTTATTATTTTTTCCTGGCCACTTCAGGTTTTTTTTTGGGAATTTTATCTGTATAAAAGAGAAAACAGGCCAGATAATAGCAAATTATCTTTCTAAATGAGTTGTAGAAATAATTACATACTTTTTCCCCCCCTCTGCCTGGAAATGGGTAATTTCTTCATTGGCTTCTTTTGATGTCATATTCCTGTCACCATTCTGAGGCATATCAACAGTGTGATTAATGTCACATTTTACTTTCCTGTGTAAAAGCCTGGGAATGGTAGAACCTTAATATAAATTGTGTTGCATTAGAATAATTGCTAGGGAATGTAGGACAGTATTGACACAAACACTTCCTACCTACTCAAGGAATGGAAAATCAGCAAGAGACAAACAGCCACTGTAGTCCAAGTGATAACATTCCAAATTATAAGGTGATCTCAGAGGAGAAACATTTTTTCTCAGGAAAGCTCTACTTTAAGCTGTAAAAGCTAGCAATCAGTCAAGGAAAATAAAATATATATTGGCAAATGGTCAGGAAGTGTGTACAAGTATGTACTGGCTTTGCTCTGCAAACTTTCCAAGTACCTGATGCTTTAAGTGATCATTCTTGGAATGCATCATTAAATTATAAGTATGTATTTAGCAAACAGAATAAGTATTTGAGAGTTTCAGTCATGTGTAAGGAAATACCTAAGAGAGCATAGCCAAAAGGAAAGTTCTTGCCCATTTTACAGTAATGGATGTGTGTGGGATTCAAAATACAACACTGGGGTAACACAATACCATGCAGTGTATGGCTAGCAAAACCATAGACATACACTGCTACTGACATGGCTGAGAATATATTTGGCAGAGCTCTAGAAGATTAAATAAATGAAATTTTGGATCTTAGGTCAATGGACCAATTCATTTTCCATTCTGAGAATGTACAAAATAGAAAAGTATAATCTCTGTCTAAACAATAATTAACTTTACTGAGTTTTTTCCTATTGTGGAATATTGCAATTGGAAAAAATATTTTTCACCATTTCATTTTCATGCTTGAAAATGGATATCTTTCTGTGAGAAGGTCCTTTGCTCAAATAATGGATTAAAAGGGGAAAGTTCAGATTAATTGTATAAAGAATGAGCACAATAAAATACAGCTCTCCCTAACTGAAGATTTACTCTTGCCTTGGGTAAATTTTGAAAAAAATAATGAAAGAGTTAAGAACAGAAGGAAAGGCGCCTTCTGCACAATTTAATCTAGTCTTCCATTAAGTGCAGAAATACGTTTCTTAAGTGCTTAAGTATTTAAGGCACATTCCATGAATTTGGAAGAATTTAATAAAAGGTTTGTAAAAGCAAAGAAGGACATTTTTCACATCTTGAACTGAAGAGAAAACATGCTGGCATGAGACAAGCTTTGAGATTGACAATTTGACAGAAAACCGTAATTTTTGAGAAATTTCAAAAAACAATGTCAGGGAAGCCCAGATGAAGGAATTTTCATCATAGAAGCCATCAAGTTGAGAGAGCTTTTTCTTATCATATTGTGGGGTGTCCTTGCAACTGCTGGGAGAGGTGGTGGATTTCTGACTTCTGAGAAATATAACATTGCTGATTTTACCTATTCCATCTCTCTTCCTTCAAGTCCTTTTTTTTTTCCTAAAAAATTCAGGAATTCTATGATTCAGCCAGCTGAAAGGTAGCAACAAGGAAAAGACTTTCTTATGATGAGGAAGCCATTGTGGATGAACTCCAGCCACCATCCCCATCCAATGAATGTGCCTTTCCTCACCACAGGAGAGGAAGGCCAATTTTTATGACCCTATTAAACACCTTCCTTCTGACCAGGACCTCTCTTCAGTGGCATGAGAGGATGAAAACTCCAGCAGAATCTCATTGGCAAGACATGGTGTTTGGTCCCCACCTCTTTCGTTGCGGAAAAAGCCACACGTAGGATGCCTTAATTTTGCTGGGAAGCTAAAGGAAAACAGTTCAATTAGCAACAGGTTGCCTCAGTCATACATGGTTGCTCCCTCATCCTTTCTTTCCCAGCTACCTGAAAACAGATATTCTCTTGTACTGTCTATTCTTTCCCATCCCAGTGAAATGAGGTAACTACAATGCTAGAATTATTTTGAATTTAGGATTCACAAAGGCAAAACTGAAGACATAAGTTTTATTAACAACTGACATGTGTAAAATATTCCCTCTGCTCTACAGTAATTAAGTACTGTAGAGCAATTAAGTACAGCCAGAGCAATAATGGATCCCAAAACATCAGTACTTTTCTCCAGTGGTCCTGTGAACTGATGACTCCTGAGCCACTGTCAAGCAAGTGATTTTGATCAGATTACCTGAAAAGATGCCAGGAAGCATGATAAATGAAGGTAATTAGTCACTGTCCTTACAGCTCTGTCTGGCCTGTGAAGATGAGACAGTCTGCTCTTCCTGCAGACAGGAAATCACAGGGTATCCAGCCCCATGGAAAGGGGACTCTGAATGCATCACCTCCAAAATTAACATCATCAGGACAACACTGAGAAAGAAAGAGGGAGAAATTAAGAGAACTTTTTTAATGTCTTGATTTTTCCCTTTTTTACAAAAGCTGCCACAAACACGTTTTCAGCACAGTCAATTTAGATATTTTTTTCTAAATAATACCTACCTATGACTGATTTTTCTGTACAGCATGAACAGAGACAGCCAAAGCTGGAGCCAGAGCTGACCCATTGGCTCAGACTGAGGACTACATCCAGCCTCCTTCAGAGCATAGGGCTGCTCAGAGTGAGCCACAGCTATACTATTACAAAGGGACTTACAAAGTCACTGCTGATCTAAGACACATATCCCTGCAGTAATAAGCTTAGACATTTCCCGTAGATCAGGTTACAAGTGAGAATTGTACATGCATTTCTATATATTTAGATTCCTACTAACTAGGAGGTGAGTGTAAGCAGTAACCACTCTGCAGGGCCAGCTGTCCCTTTATGGTTATCAAGCCATAAAGTTCTCACATGAGAAAAGGTGTCAGTATACCTAAAGACAGCAAATCATGCAGAGGTGTTGAAGAAGGTGACGATTTACTGCAGACATGTGCAACTGGGCATTAACTTGGCTGGAAGTCATTGATGCCTTTGAAGGAGGAAGGATTTGTTTGTCTCACGGGCTGCGGTATTTTATAAAATTTCTGATGCACTTTTTCGTAGCAGAAAACCATATGTAAACCTTAAAAACATGGTACAGATAATTGTTGTGTCTTGGAGGTGCCGGAGAGTTGCCAAGAGGAGTGCTGGCTGCTGGCAAAACTGCGCTAATGGGATGGTGGGGTGGGGGGAGGAGGAGGTGAAGGTTTTGTCCAGGGACAGCCATGGACAAAAAGAGCCTGCAGAGCAGAGCAGGTGCTGCTTTTCAGTCCCATTGCAGGTTAATTGTACTTGAAAAGTGGCAGCAATGCTCCTTCAGACCTCTAAAGGGTGCAGGTACAAGCCCAACCTTTCAAACCTTTGGCATCAGAAACCACTCTGTATCCTAAGTGAGGAGCCTTGGACACCATTATGAGATCAAATAAAGAAATTGATGTGTGGAGGGGCTGTGAGAGTCCAGATTTGAGATTTATAAATTATATATGCGGATATAGCAAAGAAGCAGGGCCAAATGTTGCTCAGTTAGCAGTAGTGTAAATCCTTATGGACTCCCTGGAAGTCAGTGAATCTTGTTCTAGATTTGTGCAGGCTTGCCCCACTGTATTTGTTAATATACTTAATTAAATCCTGTTCTAATTTGAGTAACATACTGTGCTGGAAAACTGTAATCAAAACTAGCCACAAAGTTATAGAAATGCAGATACTAGGCACAGAATAAGCACAAATTGGTGTTTTATTTTGTGGGAAATGTGCTAAAAAGGCAAAGATTTTAGCCAGTACATTTGCTCCACAGAATATGGCATTTTGCTGAAAAGAAAAATACTTGCTAGGAAATATTGCAATTCATGATGTTTAAATAGCATTTTTTCTGAGCAACTTAGGGACAATATATTTGTTTTGAAATAAAGGGTTGAATTGCAACAACCTGATGTTATCTAAAACGAGGTCTTGTTATAAATTCGAGATATGATAGCTGTACTTAGGAACATATCAGGCTTCTGATAAAAATGTCCACCTTCTTGGTGGACAAAACAATCAAGAGCCCAAATTGTTCAGCACTTTTCATACCATTAAATACTTTAGCTATTCTTACTTTTGGTCCAATAATAACAAATAATGAGGTATCATTTAATGAACCCATTGTAACAACAAAATTCTCTCTCTGACATGAACCAGAGAATTGTATTGTAGTTCACACACAGATAAAATTGTTAACAAAACTGATAAAAACAAACCCCAGGTGTTTATTCCTGGGGAGATTCCTGTGGGAGATGTATTTTCTACTGCTGATAAAATTTATGATTTACAAAATCAAGATCACTGGAAGCCCTCGTAGTCTGGTCTTGGTGTGCTCAAACTCAGAGTAAGCTGCATGTGTGTTACAGGAAAAATAGAATATTAGAGTAAAATTTATGCTACTTATTTCTGTAAGTATTAGAGCATTTATCCCTATAGGTCTGGATTTCCTCTTACAAAAGGCACAGAGTATATTTAATTTAAAAAATAAAAATCCACTGTGCCCATTGCATTTTTGTCTCCATATTTTTAGGTGAAAAATAACATCCCTGACACTTTTCTTTGCATATCTCAAATGCCACTTATTTTATTAAGCTCTTTATGTAAAACCACATCAGTGTTACTGAGGGAAAATTATACCGCCACCAATTTAGATATAGTCAAATCAAAACCATTTTCACAAATGACTGGCAGATTTTTGCATTTGGTTTACATGGTTGGGCATGTTTGTTTCCATTACTCAGTTGTTTCTAATGAGTATATTTGTTTAGACTATGAGGAACTAAAAATAATTGTAAATATTCTCTGGTTATTGAAAGAAGAACTCAAATACTTATCAGAATACACTGATATATATAATTAGCATAAGAGACTGTTTTGGTTTTTTTAATGGAAAGGCTCCAACATATAGGAATTTCATATGTTTTTCCTAAACCAGACCCCCCAGGGCTTTTGAGCAAGTACCTAATTGAAGGGAATTAGCTGTGGAAGGGAAATAGCTAGAAAATCTGGGAACAACTCTGATCCACCATTCCAGTTTCCAACTCAGTGTGGACATAGGCATTCATAGGTTATTTCCTAGGTTATTCATAGGTTATTATAGGTTAATGCTTATAAAATATACCTGAGACTACTAAGTTTCACAAGGATTTTCCAGCAGTTGCAAAGATATTGGCTTTGTCCCATTCTCTCTTCTTGCAGTGAATGCAGCTTCATGAGTCTGAAACTAATTTATTTGCCACAATAAAATTATCACACACACAAAGTCTGTCAAACCCAAGTTTGGAAATCCTTATTCAGATCTAATTAGGCAAAAGCCTGGCTCTAATTAGAAAAAAAAAATTGTATATTCCCAATTCACCTACAGTACTTCACACAGAACACAATTATATTCTCCAGTGGAAACAAATTTTAATCTTCCACCACAAATAAGAGAACCCACTGTGTGAAAGGTGATCTGTTGAAATGAAGTGCTCTTCAACTTATTTGAGTTCTAAACTAGCACAAATATTCCTAATATTAGATTTTATGTTAGAACTAAAACTTCTAAACTGTTTAACTAAGAGCATATGCCTGAGAATTCTTGTGGTTATACACCATATTTCTGATGCTTGTCCTTTACATCAGGCTTCCCATTAATTTCTTGGAACAAGGATTTCCCTCACAGTACTCTTTGTGATACTAAACAGTTTCACTAAGTTCACTTCCCAGTTTTTCATCTATGTCACATTCATTCATAGCAAATGTAAAAAAAAACTCAAGTCTCAATTTTTGCTAATATTTATGTGCTGTGCCCATGAAAAGTAATTGAACTGCTCATGTGAGTAAAAATTTGGCCTCCTGATTTGTATCAGATATGCAGAAGACAGTCTCAACATTTCATCACTCTTGTAATTTAATAAAAATTTCTGTGTGCTGAAGAGAAAAGGCTGAATACAAGAGATTCCTCTGCCAGGCTGGTAAAAGCTTAGAGCAAGTGTGTGGATTTAGACTGAAGAAAAACACAGGCACTTGTGCCATGCTTCAGTTCATCTGGCATGTGCAAGGAACCATAATTACAAACACAGGAATGTCTGACATGTACTTGCCCACATAGCACTGTTGTATCTCTTCCAGAACAGGCAGTAAATATATCACTGGAAAGTTACTGTAGAGATAACATGAAAACAATTATCATGGGTAATTTCAGGCACTTCTGCAGGGTAGTCATGTTTGCTGGGCCATACAAACCCATTTTCCCCAAATTCAAAGGAATTTGAACATGATAGGTTTGAGAGTTTAGCTTAAACAACAATATTAACCCATATTTCAGTTGTCAAGAAGTGATTAAAAGAACAAAGGGATGAAGAAGAACAAAGGGATTAGTAAAGATTGTTAATCTTAAAAAAACTATAAATTAGGCTGAAAGTCAGCTTTAGGTGACTGAAAACTGTTTTCAGTGGAGCTCAGCTATACCAGCAAAAAAATGAGCTGGAGAGCCATTGCATTGCTAAATAATCATTAGAGAAGTAGAGCTCACCAATTGTGTGAGCTCACCTGTCTTTTCCTGTAGACTAGAAGAATGCTATTCTATTGTAAAACCACTACATAGGCTTCCTCTTAGCTGATAGAAATCCATTTTCTCGAAAGGAAGTGGATTAGCATGAGTAATGAACAGAACAAGATGGCAAATCTGGGAGCGGTGGGAGGATGAAAAGTTTGTAAAATTTCTAGCATTTTTGAAGCTATGAAGAAATATATGAAAGTTATCAAATATAAAACTCCAAGACAATTGTCTTAATATTCACCTTCACATGCACATAAATATCTATTAAGAATATTCACCACAGGAAATCTAAATGGAAAAGCCACTGAATTGCAGCTGTCTCAAAATAGATGAACATGTTCCTACACATAAACAGAACTTTATATAATCACCATCACAGTAACTATCTACAAAAGACACCCTCCCCCCCCCCAAAAAAAAGGGGGGGGGGAGAGAAAGTCCTTCTCTTTTCATGAAATAATTAAGTATTGAATTACAATTTACAATATGCATAATACAGACCTAGCATGTGAGATATTAGGAAATGTTTGAAAAATATGCATGTCTGTGATTTGTCCAAGTTTTGTGGGTAATAAACAGTCTCCGATAGGAAGCCATGTAAGACTATTTATGGCTGCAGGCAAACTATTCTGTCAGTAGCCTGGCCCAGCTTTCAGCATGTCATTATAAGACCCAAAGAATTTTATGTAAAAGCCTAAACCTTTATGTGTCTTTTACTGTGAGATGTGTGCACTCATAGTGTGATGAGCACAGCTCTGAAATCATGGTGTAGTCAATTCTTTTCCAAATTTATTAAACGGAGATCTAAGCTTTGCCACACTTTTCAGTTTGGCAGATGTTTCTCAGATCCTCTACATAGTTCCTGAACAGAGTGAGCAATATACATACAAATAATTTAAATACACTGGGGTTTGAGGCATTACAGATGAATTGCCAGAGATAAGCAGGTCTGCAAATGAGTCAGTCGCTTTTGTAGGGCTTTCTACAAAGTGGCTGATGCTGTGTGACAGGCATCTGCCATGGCAGGGCAGGGTGCACCCAAGGATCTCCAGTTATGCAGAATCACCTGTCTGGGCAGAGGGAGGGCATGAGGCTCTGCTGCCCCAAGCAGCTGTGGCAGAGCAGGGTGGGGGCAAAGGGGAGCTGCCTCCCTCGAAAAGGAGATTCAGGCCACTCGCTCAGCTGGTGCTACCAAAGAGCTGAAATATGGCCCGAAATCAGTCTGTTTTCCAATATTGTTTATATTGTATTCAAAGCATATTGCTGAGCTGCTGGAAGAATACACACTGCTATTCAGATTTTCAAATATTTCAGGATCTGATGTTGGGCCCAGATTTTTCTGAGCTCATATTCAGACACCCCAGTTTTTATAAAAGTTCTAAACCAGAGAATCATAGAATGGTTCAGATTGAAAGGGACCTTAAAGATCATTTATTTTCAACCATCCTGCCATGGGCAAAGACTGTTTTCACTAGATCAGGTTGCTCAGAGCTGCTTCCAACCTGACCATAAACTCTTCCAGGGATGGGGCATCCACAACTTCTCTGGATAGCCTGTTCCAGGGCCTCATCACCCTCACAGTAAAGAATTTCTTCCGAATATCTAATCTAAACCCACGCTCTTTCAGTTTGAATCCATTCCCCCTTGTCATGTCACTACATGTTCTTGTAAAATGTCCCTCTCCATCTTTCTGGCAGTCTCCCTTCAGGTATGGAAAGGCCACAGTTAGGTCAGCCCAAAGCCTTCTCTTTATCAGGCTAAACAACCTTGACTATCTCATAGCCTTTCCTCATAGGAGAGGTGCTCTATCCCTCTGATTATCTTGGTGGCCCCCCTCTGGACTTGCGACAGTAGGCTGATGTCCTTCCTGGGCTGGGGACCTCAGAGCTGGATGTAGCACTCCAGGTGGGATCTCACCAGAGCAGAGTACAGGGCCAGGATCCCCTCCGTGGCCGTGCTGGCCACGCTGCTTTGGATGCAGCCCAGGATAAAAATGGATTTCTGGGTTGCCAGTTCACATTGTCAGCTGATGTCCAGCCTCTCACCCACCAGCACCCCCAAGTCCCTCTCAGCAGAGCTGCTTTCCATCTGTTCATCCCCCAGCCTGAGTTGATACCAGGGGTTGCCCTGACCCAGGTGCAGCACTTTGCACTGGGTCTTGTTAACCCTCATGAGATTCTCAAGGGCCCACTTCTCAAGCTTGTCCAGGTCCCTCTGGATGGCTTCAGGTGTGACAATTGCACCGCTCAGCTTGGTGTCATCTGCAAATTTGTTGAGGCTGAACTCAATATCTTTGTCTGTGTCATTAATGAAGGCATCACAGAATCACAGAATGACAGAATAAGCTGAATTGGGAGGTGTCTACAAAGATAATCGAGTCCAACTCCTGGCCCTGCACAGGACAATCTGCAAGAGTCACTCCATGTGCCTGACAGCATTGTCCAAACACTTCTTGAACTCTGTCAGGCTTGGTGCTGTGACCACTTCCCTGGAGAGCGTATTCCAGTGCCCAGCCACCCTCTGGGGGAAGAACCTTTTTATAATATCCAACATAAACCTCCCCTGACATAACTTCAGGCCTTGTCCTCAGGACCTGCCGCTGGTCACCACAGAGAAGAGATCACAAAATAACGCTGCTCTCAGTATGGACCCCCTGAGGGATACCTCTTGTCACTGATGCCCATTATAACTCTCAGCCATTGATTGCTACCCTCTGGATGCAACTAGCCAAACACGTCCGTATCCATGTAACAGTCCAGCCTTCTCCTCTGTTAACTGTTGTTACCAGTTTTCCAGCATTGTCTTTCAGCAGGGAACGCGTTCTTTGACCTTCCTTTTCTGGTTAACATACTTGTAGATGCTTGTTATTTTTTACTATCCCTTGCCAGGTTCAGGTCCTGCTTCACCTTGGCCTTCCTCACCCCATCCCTACACAGCCATACTTCATCCCCATACTCTTCCCAGGTTGCCTGACCTTATTTCCATATCTGTACATGTGCTTCTTTCCCTTTAGTTTGACCAGCAGTTCCCTACTCAGCCATGCTGGTCTCTCATTTTCCTTAACCAATTTATTGCTCCAGGGAATTGCTAGCTCTTGTGCTCTATGGAAGACTTCACTAAAGATCTGCCAGCTCTGTTCTGCTCTCTTGTCCCTGAGGGCAGTCTCCCAGGGGACCCTATTGTCTATCTCCTTGAGGAGATGGAAGTTTGTTTTCCTGAAGCCCTGCCATACCATGTTTGCAGTCGGGCTGTCACAGGAACTCAGTTTGCAGCAGAGATACAATCCTGATCACACAATACACTGTCCTCCATGAGGGTCCAGAATGGAAACAGCTTTATTGAAAACTGTCCTCCAGGGGATAGCAGGATGGGAGATGAAGGAAAACATACTGCAATCAAGAATTGGCCATGAAGAAATACATGTGCGTGGGCTGGCAAGTGCTGGATCCAGGAGCACACAGTTTTATATAAGCGTCAGACTCTCTGCACTTTCACCATACACGCAGTATGTGCACATGTGCAGTAGGTTTAATGTGACACAGAAGCACTGGATTTACTGTGCATTCTGTAAAGTTCATCAATGTCCATGGAGTGAAAGTGTTTGGTATTTGGGAGGCAGAACCTGGAGAAACAAGGACTGAGACTGGGAAGGCAAGAAGTCTGAAAGAAAAGCAAGGGCTAAACTGGGGACACACAACCCTCATGTGTCAAACCTTTCTGTAATCTAAATAGCAAAAAATTCCCACTGAAAATCTGGATAGTGAGTAGTCTGGTTGCTCCTAACTACTAACTGTGTCATTCTAAGAAACAAGATTGCAAGAAGCTTTTAGAAGGAAACACAACACCTTAATAGCACCTCCCGTACTGAAGGATATATCACTACCTCAATGATTAAACACTCCCAGGGTTGACAGTGGCAGTTGACAACTCTGCTGAAACTAACCCCAATTGTCTTTATGGCATAGACATGTCTGTTCACACTGGAAATGGCCTTTCCGTTTCCTTCTCTACTTGGCAAAAACCATTTTTCTAGCATACTTTTCAAGTTTGGGATAATTAGAGCATTGATCCTGAAATCTGAGACATCGTGGGATGGATGCAGAGCTGTAGTTTGTGCAGAGTCTTGTGGGTTTCAGGCTCCATAGTCCCATATCTGATTGTACATTTGGGATGTTTTATTCCATATTCACACAGGAATGTTCTGCTGGGGACAATCGTAGTAAGTGCTAGCAAATATTCATAGGTTTTATAAGGATGGGAAGACTCCCATTTTTATCAGCTGCAGCCCAGATTGTAACACTATGCCTGATGTACAGCATGCCAGAAAAAAATGGAAATCTGGGTTCCAGGAGATTTATTGTACCCTCTGTAGCTGCCTTTTGAACTGGAATTTACTTGTAGTCCCCTCCAATAAACTGTAATTCAAGAAAGAAAGACAATCCAGTAGAGCACATAGAAATCATCTAGCTTAGAAGTGGATTTTTCCTTCACAAAATCTATTTATTTTCCTTTACAAATTCATGTAACTGTGCTAAATGAATATGTAATCTGTTAAAAATAATACACCACATGTTCACTTATGGTTTCATTTTTTCAGAACATGATCTTTCTATGAGTTGTTTTTTTTATTTATAAGCAAATTATCAGTCCAAGAGGAGTTGTTTCAATTCACAAATCATAAATACTGTGTGATTTTTGGCTCACTTTGTTTTAAAACCTGACATCTTTGTCAAAATAGTTTGAAACAATCCACTACATCAAGGGTTAGCTGATTTCTACATCTCACATGACTAATCTGGATCAAGAAAGGAGGAAAATGGTTGCAAAAGGGGCTGTGTAGGGTGCAAGGTGTGAGCTGAAAAGGAGAAGAAAGTGTTTGTGTTTGGTTCTCCAAAGAGATAAAGCGAGTTCAGAGGTGAAGGTCAAGGTCATGAGACATCCTGAGCAGTTTGTCCTTTCAGGTGGTGAATTTGATGCAGAGCTACAATCCTGATCACACAAATCCAATCCATGGTTAAGAATACAGAATAAAATGTGACTGTAAAAATTCAGTGAAATTATACCTTTTATTTGAAAATCATATTTCCTATAAGGCAGACATTTTTTAAAAAAGGTGTTCCTTTTTATATGGGAAAATGTTGGTATTGGAATAGCTTCAGTCAATCAGCAAGGGCATAATAAGAGTGATTCTGGGCTTGCAAAATATCATCAGCTGAATTGCTTCAAAACCAGAAGCTGAGCCAGCTTGTCACAAGACACCACATCTCTGCATCCTACTGCTCAGATTCCAAACAGGCTGTAAAATATTTCAGTTTTGGTGAGGCTCCAGCTAGTGTTTCCAATATAAAGCTTGTTATCCATGCAGTTTTGATGCACCTGGATTTCCCTGAATTTTTTCGCTAAGTAGTTGGGGATGTGACTAGATTTCACCAAGTGCTGATACATGGAGCACTCTCCAAATCCAGCTCTGTGAGCCTGCGTGGTATCTGGTGAGCAGCAAAACATCTGGCTACAATGGATGGGCTTTGCTGGCAGTGCTGGTGTCCTCTTGAGGAAAGCCAGAGTTGTTTTGACTGCCCAGCACCAGTCACCACTGCAAAGGCTTCCAATCCTCCCTGAGCTCTCCTTAAAAAAATGGAGCTGCCCCGAAGCAAGTCATTTGCCACACCAGGGATTGTCATTAACCCTCTGGTGCCAGAAGTCACAGCTGAAGTTTAATGGATTTGCCTGAGGCCTAATCCCTTCCTTACATCCTACACCGTGCCACGCACCTGCAGAGTGTCCCTGCTCAAAGTCCTGGTTCCCACAAGTGCAGCTCTCAGAGTAGATCCAGTTTTTAGGATGAGGGCCTGAGTGAGGCTCGGGATATGGCTATGCAGCAAAACAGATTCCTGTAGCTTTCCCACTTCCACACCTCTGTGACTATCTTTGTGCCTTTGCAAATCCTCACTGAAAATGTCTCCCCTGATTGTTCAAATGCTCTTCTTCCAGCAAGCACATCCTCTGCAACAATGGGATCTGCTTGTTGCTGATTCGGTTCTTTCACAGTTTACTTCTAGATTTATGTGCCTTTTTCTGTGCCCTGGACAGAATTGTGATGCAAAGAAAATGTAGTGATGGTATTCAAGACTTTTCCATTACCCTTGTCACCAAATTTCCTTCAAAAACTCAACTCATATTCCTTTTGTTCACAAAGCCAGTTGAGAATAGCTAATCAAAAAAGGTGAAAAGTGAAGCAAACAACTGGCCCTCAAAAATCCAACAGCCTAAATGAACTTTCCACCTTTCCTCAATAAAGCATTCATAAGCACGGTAGTTAGATACTCCCATTATTAATGATTCACTAGAAGTGTATTCATTAGTAATAAGCACTAGTGTCATGTCAATAGTGCATCTAAATTGAGCTAATTACATTACCTGATGCCTCATATTTTATGTGTATTATTTATTCCCCATGGGATAAACCCTTGCCTTTTCTCCAAAGACAGGCAAAGAGGCCTAGTGTTTTGTTCTCCACTGGAAAAAGAACAAAGTATAATCCTTTATATCCCATCGCAGTCAACACCCTCAGATCTGTCCAGTGGTCCAAATTTTGCAGGAACTGTGACATTGGCCACTTTTTCTCATGCAGAGGGCTGTGAATGGTCTTTTTGCCTCATGTTTGCTCTGCTTTTGCTCTGTGCCCTCACTCCTTAGCCCAAACCTCTGAGGCAGCTGCAAGTCAATGGGAGAGGAGACACCTCAGATATATAATTTGCCACAAATACCTCTGGGAAGGAGCTAGTATTGTCCTTGATCAGTATCTCTGTGTTGCTTTAATATTACCCTAACTGTCTGCAAGTTGGCATGCTCTTTGGAAGGTTTCCAGACATTGAAAAAGACACAAAATTTTTTGAGGTGTCATCCTGCCTTAGGTTAATCACAAGCCATTTTCTCTCCCCCGTAAATTGAAATAGGCACCCCTTCCAGAAGCAAAGTTCTTCTCTAGGGAGTATGAAGACAATGTTCACAGCAGGGAAAATCTTTAGAACATTTTCAAAGGATTTTTTAATTAAAAATAGTGACATATGCCTTTGTAAACATTTTGGATTAATGTCTTCACTCTCTGACCAGATATGATGGGTTATGTCTTTGCATCCCCATCTGCTGAGTGCCCATCTTTAGAAGTCTAAAGACTAAGATGGGAGATATAGGCAATAGAGACAGTCATACTGTCTAACATGTCTAAGTTCAGGAACCTAACTTTAGTGAATAATTTATCCCAGGCAATTACCCTGGACTTTTTCTGTAGTCAGTGGAAAAAGATACTTCCAGGCATATATTCAAATCACTTAAATTAGGTTCCAGAGGTGGCACACCAGATGCAACCTTCTTATTTGCATTTGGGGTGGTAATTTGCTTTCAAAGGAAAATTCAGAGAGCTTATGTATACAACCTTGCGCACAGTTTAACATCTCTCGTTTTGCAATGCCTTGATAGATGTAAGTCTAAACACAGTACATTTTGATTAATCTATTAAAAATTATATATTGAAAATAAAATTATGGACTTATCTTTCTGAAAACATGTTACATCAGATCCCTCAAACAGAAAGAAATACTCCAAAGAGGGTAGCATGACTGTGAGGATTTCAGGACTAGCCAGGTAGCTGGAACACTACCTGGAGTTCATACATCTTCTCCTAGCACAGATTTTAAAAAGAGTTCCTGTGAAACATTATGTCCACCTAGACAGAGAATTACAGTTGCCTGAATGCTCCATTCGCCCCAGATATTTCTGTAGATCTCCTCTTATCTACATGGCAAAGGCATCTATGATGTTAATTAGCTGTTCTGATTTATCACACACGTATAGAACTTTTGCTGGTGAAATTCTCCTGGGGCTGTGAGTGGGACTTTACACTCTTCTGAATTAGCAGAAACTTTGTGAGAAACAAACTGCTCATCAAGGGATGAGTCTCAGACACCTGGAAATTCAGATGTGCTGAGGGAGCGAACCCTGGGGACTCTGACATATACTAGGCACTACAGATACCTCAATTTCTAACAAGGGTTCAAGAAATACCCTCCTTAGTAGCATATTTTATGGTACAAACTTCAACTTCAGTAGTAGAAAGAACACCAAATGGCAAATTTCTGTCAGCTGCCTGCAGCATGTTGCTGAGGGTCATGCTCTGAACCCCAAAACCCAAAGAGGGTTCTGTTTTCTGCAGTGGGGCTGGGATTTTTCTGTCAGTGTCCTCTCATTCTTCTTCTCAAAGTGCTGGAAACAAAGGAATAAATGCTTAGAGCAAGTGACTCAAAACTCAGGAAAAGTTCATTCAGCAAGGACTGTATGGAAAAATCTAAAGGAAACTTTGATATAAAACAAATCCAATACCTATTCCTACCAGAGTCTCATATTACAGTTGTACTGACTGACATATTATAGCTGGCAAGGACAAATGCTACTGTAAAAAAATCCATGATGTCATTTTGACTGCTCAAATACTCATGAAAATAATTTTTGAAAAACTTTCTGTTCAACTTTAACTACAAACACAATATAACTAGCTAGAAGTGAAGAAATTGCTGTTTCACTTCAATTGACACAATAGAAAAATACCATAAACTAGGGAATAAAAGTATGTTATTCTAAACAAATACTTTTCAATATGATTTTATTGTCTCTTTTGCTGTCAACATTTGACTTCTCATAATAAAAAATATTTTATTTTATTTATCCATTCTACCTGAGACTGTGAATCTTGAGTTCATGTAGCAAGGTCAGAGAAGTTTAGGAATTCAGTGGTCTCAAATGAATGTCAGTTAGCTAAGAGGTGCTCAAGGAGGGTCTATTAATAATAAAAGCTCCAGGCAAATGTATAATGCAAGCCCTTCAGATCACAACACAGAGCTCGCATTCTCTTGAGAGTCATCTGAGGACAAGATGCTTTGTTATAATGAAGAGAATATAGTGTACAGTGACAGGAACAAAAATCTGTATTGTGCGTTCTATATATGTGCTTTTATATCACAGTGTAGCTATTGTGACATAAATATTAGCAAGAGACCCACAATGAAGACATAGTGAAGACTTCAAAACATCATTTTCTAGCATGCATTTTTTAATATTTAAAAATAGTAAAACAAGTAAAAAGTCCAAATAGACACCATTGTATATATAGTCATAATCTACATACACTAAACACAGTTTCATAGTCTAATCCTACATCTGAGTTAGGAACAAAACTGACTTCCAAGAGAGGCATAAATGTAAGAGCTTAATTACCAGTATATAATATACTCAAATCAATTTATTTTTTAAAAAAGTTAGAAAGTTTAAAAAATTAGAAAATAGTGGTTGTGATTTTACTAGTTAGGAAAATAAAAAAGGCATTTTCTGTATATTATGAATGGAGTGCATAAGAGTCACATAACAAATTAGTGGGATTGTAGGACTGAAGGAGAGGTTTTGCTGGTTCCTAAGCCAACACTCATACTACTGTTAGAATGCCAAGAGATGCAGATAGGCAGAATTTATATTATTTTGGCTTTTTAAGGACATGCAACTCCACACTGCTCTCAAGACCTGTATAGGTGATCCCTCATTTCCAAGACCATGGATGGGTCCTCTAACTGCTTGATGAGAGCACCAAGCAGCAGTCCTGCTTCTGCCTTCATCCATCACCTCTCCGGATCACTTCAGGCGCTGGGTCGTTTCAGGGTTACATCAGCTTTGCCCATGACAAACTGAGCCAGCATAAATCTTGTTCTGGGGTCCCAGTGACAGTTCACAATTGTGTGTGAACACTTATAATTCCATTTTCCAAAGACAACAAACAGTAAAAACATTTCTTATTTATAGTACTAAGTAATAAATATTTGTTATGATTATTTTCTACTAGTCTTTTTAATGCCAATCCACAAGAAGAAAGAATGCAGGTTACTAAGGGTGCTGTTTATTGTAAGTCATTCAGAACTACTTAAGTCTCACTGCAATTCTTGTCCCAGGCTTCTGAACCCATATGGTATTTTCTCAGGCAACTGTTCAATTTTTTTTGTTTGTTTAGTTACACCCGTATTCTGTCTTATCAGCTTAGTATTGCTAAGACAAAGAAAGTCACAGGTATATCTTTTAAGATAGTTCACAATCCTAAGAGCTTTTAGCCCTAGACGGGAAAGGATGCTGGGAGGTTGTAGTTGCCAAAGCACATGAAAGGTCACCTTCTTCAGTCCCATGTGGTTTGTCTGCTGGCTGGTCTTTAAAGAAAAGCTCCTACTCTGGTTTTGGGAAATGGAAAGAGTTTCCCTCCTGGGATCTAGCAAGAGGCTCGTGACACATTTATATAATAGAGATCAGAACATTAAAGAAATTAAAGAACAAATGTTTTATCCAGGATCAAATGCTTGGGGAATATCCAGACTGGTGCAATATCCAAGAATGACTGCTTAGAAAGCTATATTTTACCCTTTACCAGCTCGTGAAGGAAGGCCAAGCATTTGTCACCTAGTTTTGTATGATATTTTGAGATCTTTATGCTGTTATTAGAACTGGTCCCAACATGAATTTATGAGAAGGAACTTCATCTCTGTATGCCACCTGGGGAATGTACTTGTCAGCTTACATCTGCTGTTACAGAAACATAGTTTATAAAATCAAATATATGATATAACCATAACCTTCAAGAGCCCACATATGTGCAAAAAAATCTAATATAGACAAGGGGACATGTAAATAAGCAGAATGATGAGATTTTCACGGTATGTGGTAATATATTTACTTCAGTAAGAGCATAGAGGGACCATGTCAGTCAGACCCCTACACCTGTTAACTCCTCACCATCCAGTAGGTTACAGATGTCAAAATACTGATAGTACTGATAAACAACTAATTTGGTTAGTAGCATTTCATGTTGCAATGTTCTGAGGACACAGATTAAATTGGCACCTCATAGCATCTGGGAATTTAATTTACTCCTTCTCTACTTCATTTCAAAATTCTTCAGTGACCTACTAATCCCTTGTGTACACTTTGCATCTGATGGCATGCACACGAGAAAAGTATTGAAGGTTTAATCATTTGCCAGTTGGGCTGGGGAGAGACAGTTGTTTGTTTCAAATGCAACATGGTTTTTTGGAAGTGTTTAACATTCCTACTTGCAGCTGTTAAAAGTTTAAAATGTTATGCTTCAATTATGACTGCTGTAGGGGACTCCAGAAGCAGTTCCATGATGCGAATGTTTAGGTCTCTGTTACAAATCCATTTCAGAAGTCCCAAGTAGATACAAGCCTTCTTCCTCTACCCTACTTTTCACAGGTGCTGAGCCCAGAAGGGACCTGCATCAATTCCCAATATGTGCTCTGCTTTGAACACAGCCTTCACTGGGGCCCAGATTAAGAAACATGCCACAGAGTGCCTAATCCTCGTAGACTAGATCAGCATTTAAAGCATCCTAAAACACAGGATTATAAAGACAACTGACTTTTTCCCCTTGAGGCAGAGATAAGACAATTCAGAACTCATTAAAGCACCTTGACAGGATGTTTACAAAGAAAAATGCATTGTGGGGAGACAATCTTTCACATACCACCATGGACATGTCATTTAAATTGTATAAGGAAGTTCTTCATCACTTTTAATGGGAGAAAAAGCAATTTGCCTACCTTTTTCTCCACTCATCTCTTGACCTCCAGTTCAGAAAGAGATCGGATCTAGGAACCAAAAATTCATGTTTACAAATAGCACTCTAAAACCCATATAGCCACTAATAGTAGATGCCATTTTGTTGTCCATATTCCTCTAGCAGGAATATTTTTTTATTAAAAAATAAAGTCATTAATAACTAAGTAATTAGCATTATGCTAAGGAAAATTCAAAATGTAAAAGCTTCTCTAAAGATGTTTACTGAAGCTCCCTTGATGCAATTGCCTTTGGCTATATTACAGCCACAGCTTGTTTTGAGGAGCTTGAATGTCTGCAGTCTGAAAAAAAGTGCTGACAGGAAAACTTAAATGTAACAAATGTTGTATAAAAAAGGCTAAATCTGTAATGGCCATTGTTTTGTTTCCACTGTGACTTGAAATGAGAAATGAGAAGGAGGTTTAGGTTGGGGTTTAAGGAGAGATTTTTCACTTAAAAACCTAATTAGGATATTGAGAAGTCTAACAAAAGATGAAGATTCAAACAGCATGGAGTTGAAGAGTAGTGAGTGGAGAGCACTTTGGGGCATGGCTGATGAATAGCAGTCCAAAGAAAAAGGGTAGATTAGAAAGACCAATACTTCTCTTCGTACTAATTTCCCAAATTTCACTGTAGTCTTTGGAATGGGGATTATTATTAATTAGGCTCTTGCAGGTCCTTTTGAACGCTTATTATCTTGGCTAAGAAATACCATAATTAAACATAATATGAAAAACATGGTGTTATTGAGATTACATTTCAATCTACAGCTGCACATGGGTACCTATGCTGAAGTCCTTAAGAAATGTTAAAAATGCTAAGTAATTGAACATTTATTTTAACCTTTCCCCTAAAACATTAGAAATCCATTTTTTTTCTGCCTAAAGTCCTCCCACCCTGGACACAAGGAGAGAGAAAGACAAGTTGCTGACTCTGTGGATCAAACACACCCAAATTAATGTTGTAAGGGTCAGTGTAGACTGGGGATTTAGGAGTAAGATCCACTCTGCAGCAGAATGGTGCCACCAGTCAGTAGGTCTCCAGGTGTATTAATCTGCCAGTAACTCATGGAGTCAACCTGGACAGTGCCTCTGGATTCTGGTAAGTGCCTATGGTCTTCATTTCACTTCACTTTACTCCATTCCCAAAAAAAAAAAAACCAAAACAACTCTAAAGTAAAGAGAGATCTAAATCTATATGAAAAAGAGCTCAACTCCCAAGCATGATTGAAGTCTGGTCACCTTTCTCTGCACCCTGGTTTGGACTAGCTTTCTTAGGCATTTACACTCATGTCATGACCAGGCTTGGATGGGTCCAGCAACCGAGGAGACCATGATAGGCTTGCTCTGGAGTATTTCTGTGCTGAAGGCAATCTGATTCAGACTGTCATGGAGGTTTCTTCAAACAGTATCTGATTCTCAACAGAAGATACAACCTCCTTTTGACCTCAGACATCACCACTGGAATTCCTAAAAAAACAATGAAATTATTTCAAGAATTCTTTATTACATTGACTTAAAGGAAAGAAAGTTCAGACAAGAATACGGATCATTGAAAATGGACTTTGGTCCTGTAACCCACTCAGGAGGTGGAACAAATTTTTTCACAGGACTGGAATGCAGCACTTTAAATTTTACTGCTATGAAGCATTTATTTCTAGACAAGATTACTAGTTCATTTACAGAAGATTTTAACCACCAAAAATATTCAATTTCTGCAATTAGAAACATTTTGTAAGTGAATGTCTAAATGCAACACTTAACACTTCCACTGCAGATATTCAAAACTATTGGATAACCACTTTTATTTAGATGCCAGAATACAGATGTAGGAGTATCTGTATTTCAGACTACAATTCCTGTCTCAGCTTTATTTAGAATAGATTAAAAAAATAATACCTAAGACCTGATCCAAATATGATTCATTTGGAATTTTCTTGCACCTAGTGTTATTAAGCAAAGGTTGATAATTGGAAAGGGAAATCAAAGTGGAGATTGAGAAAAGGACTCAGAGAGAAGCGTGAGAAATCAAGAATGAAGAAGGGAGTGAAAGGGTGAAGACAAAAGAAACAAGATTAAATGGGACATGGTCTGGGAGAAAAATCCTTTCTGGCCAGACCTATGGAAACTGATGGCCTAGTGATTATAATATTATTTGTAGATTTTCTCTGAACCACTGCCAACATCAGATAATTTAGCCATGGTTGGAGTTTAGGAATGAGTTACCTTTTTCCTCTGTGGAAGGAAAATCATTTTGCAAGACATTTTGTAGGGCATTTCATTGATTCAAACTGTTGCTGAAGTTGGCACCTGTTAATAGCAGAAATTAATTTTTGGGCTGTGGCCACAACACAGAAATCGAAAGAATTAAAAAAATATATACACCTTCAGAAAGTCTGATTTTCAACAGTCACTCATGCAAATATTAAGATATCACTCATGTAATCAGGATTCAGAAAAAAAAGGGGACACGTGTAAGAGTATGATTGTAGTCTTTGGTGCATACCACATAATGAGTGAAACAAGGAAATTAAAAGCTATGTTATGCAAAATGAATATGAATGCAGGATTATTTTGACAGCTCCTTTGGAAAGAAATATTGAACTTCTGTAAACTGAAGAATAAAACATGGGTAGTTTAAGTAGGTGTTTAGTGTAGGGGGGGTTGCAACACAACTGCTTGTTGTGTTAGCAGTCAGTCTTCGATCACAACTGGAAAATCTGACTCTGAGAGTGGGAAAAGCATCATGCCTCAGGGTATGGATGAGAGGCAACTGAGTAACTTCAGATTGTTTAGGGGAACTTTCTTATGGGGTGCAGATGAAAGGAATCACAAGCTCAACTATAATCACAGGGCTGAAAAAACTCTCTAGGGACATGTGAAGTTTGGGAGAGTGATCTTGGAGAACACAGATAGAAGCACACTCAGTGAGACGAGGGCTAAAGCCATGTGTACTTCAGCCTGTTTGTCTGAGGACGTTATTTTTCTGCAGCTGTAGGGGAGCTGCTGTCCCGCACGGTGAGAGCCATCTTTTCCTTTAGACATCAAGCCCCAGAGACCTTTGTCTCATTTACAGCTCTGTAAATTATTTCCTTCTAAAATTATAGTGAGCTTTAAATGGCAGGTAACCTTTTTTTCAATGCTGATGTAATTTGTTCCATACTGTAGTACTTCTCCCAGTGTCCTGTCTCTTATGTCCAAATTTCAGAGCTGGGAAGCTGAGGTAGTCAGTACAAGCAAAGAAAATGTGAAACTATCATTCTTCTAAGCACATCACTAAAAGCATCTTGGAAAACAGCCCAGGCTCTTCCAACTCTGCCTCTTCAGTTATTAGAAATGGAGGTCAACAAATTAAAAACAAAAAAATACATAAAGGGTCTGGGCTCCTGGGGTCTGCATGATCACCTTCTCCAACAGCACCCTGTCCCTCTTCACTCACAATTAACTCCAGCTGGAGGTCTCTCTGAGACCATCACCTGCTTTGACCCTTGCTTCCATCTCCCTCTGAATGCAATAATACAGCAGCCTGGCACAAAGTGCTTTTTCTAGACGTAGCAGTTTCACAGATGTATACACTACCTCAGTTTTCTAAAAATAACAAAGGACAGGAAATGCTGAGCTTGACTTCTTCCCCCCTGTATCACACAGCATTCAGTGGCATAAGTGAAAATGAGAGTCATAAAGCAATATCGTTGATATAGACACTCAGGGAAGTGGGTTAGTAATATATAGCATATTTTTTTATTATGTAAGAAGTCCAGACTTCTTAATGTCCTGTGACATATCTGAAGCATTATGTGTACATGCCTGACCAATTAGGTTAAGTCTACACATCATGCTGTTTCATCACTTACTCGAGTTCAGTGAATTATTTCCCAGCCAGATTTTATTTTCTGATGTACTCAACCATTCATGTGAGGGGCAGAGCAAAGGAAATGTGTTTCTTCTTCTACTGTAGAAAAAAAGATTGTTTCGTAACTACAGAACCGAAATACCTCTGTTCTTGGTCCTGTTGTCATGAAATATATTCTATGAAGTTTGTTTAACTAAGGCAAAAATTGAGATGTCAGTGTGATTCCTGTCTTCTAAATATATGATCTAGAAAACTGAGAAAAGTGAAGATCTATTATAACCGAGTAAATATCTTTAGGCATGCTAAAAGTAATCCAACAGGGGTGCTAGATTATCTGTGCAGAATGACTTTTTGTAATTCTGTGGACATTTGTGTACTGGCACTCAGTAACAGCCAGCTGGGCTAACAAATGCCCATAGAAGAAAATCCTGCTATGCAATACAGATGCTTTGCACTGCTTCAGCACCCACAAGGTTAACATTGCCAGCTATCTCAGAGGTTTTAAGTATTACACATCCAGATAAGAACTTTTCCAGTGTTTCTGGACAAATATAAGTGGTAAAGCTTGGCTGGAAAGCAGACATGACACCTGGCTTCTCTAATACTTTTTTCAAAACTTTTACTGCTTGGCTACTGTTTCCAGCAAAAGAAGGCTGAAACAATGCAGTAGAGTCTTTCCCAAACAGTCAGTAGAAGTAAGGGGGCAAAAAAACCCCAGAGAAAGTCATGAAGAAGTGCAAAGGTTTGAGAACAGGTTTGAACACTGTTCTAACAAAGTAGATTGCAGTTTCAGGGACGATCAGTGATGCTGATAGGAATTCTTTTAAATTGTACATACAAGCAAATGTGAGAGCGTAGAATATATGCAGAAGAGTTGAATCAAGAGGTAACTTGTTATAGCTGTATTCTGATAACAGCTGCAAAAGTTGCATCAGTATACAAATAATAAAGATACAAAAAAAAGCAGGTTTTCTCCTCTATATTTATAACACTGATCAGCCTTTTATGCCTTCATTTTACAACTATTATATTTCTAGTTTACCTTCTTGGCAATCAAAACTGAAAAGGCACTTTATAACAGCTGTATGCAATTTTTATAGACACTAGTGATTCATAAACTTTTTCAAATACATTTCCTACAACTCTTCTTGCTCCACAGGACCACATGAGTTTCCCCACAAAAATGCTTGATTTGTTTCCCGAGTTTATCTCAAAATTTCTGTTGTCTTGGGGATGAAGTGGTTTTGTTACAGCTCAATCATTGGGAACTATTAACTCAGCAAGTTCAAACAAATTCCTGACTTAGGAAAGGGTCCTTTAACCTTTTTTGTTCAGAGCTTCTTTTGTTGCTTTTGTTAAATATTTCTGTATTGAAAAAAATACACAAAAAAACCCCAGAGAACAAATCCAATAACAATTGTAATAATATAGTTTGAACTTTATCCAGATTGTTTCCATGATTGAAACAGACAAATAAAATATACATTAAGATAAGGTGGGAACAAGTGAGGAAAGAAAGTTGTAGTCAGTTGGGATAAATTGGAACAAATGTATTCCTAACAAAAACTGGAACAGGTAAATACGCAAATAATAAAATATTGCTCTTGACAATGCTATTACAAGAGCATACATTAAAATGCAGTCGGGGTTGAGGCCACACACTGGTAATTTCAACCTTAAATGCATTTTGAAACTCTCTTAAATATCTCACATGTAATTTTATAACCTCTGCTGATAAAACCATTATGGGAACCCCAAAACCGTATAGTTTGTTTGGAACAACTGCTTTGCTGAAGTGGAATTTCAGACAAGAACATGTCTGATCCATGCTAAATGCAGTCATCCTTGCCACCACATCATAGTGATGGCTTGGAAGTGACAAATGAGAAGGGAATTTCTAGCAAGTAGCATTCTTATGGGCTTGTAGTGGGATCTAGTTTGTGCCCAGCAAGTAAATACTTCTTTTAAAAAAGCAACACATAAGGAATGAGTCCAAGATGTGTAATTCCTGCAAGTGTTTGCTTCAGGAAAACATTACAGGATAAGGAGAGATTGTGGATTCTGAGGTTTTATTGGAGTAGTTTCAGGCATTGTTGTACATTTAAATTGAGTGCAATAAAAATATTTGAAAGTATAAGAAAAAGGAAACTTCTCTAAAGTCAACAGAGAGGTGGGTTTTATTTGGAGGGGTAAGGCAAGATCAGGTACAGTCATATAGATATTTTTGTGATTACCGTTTTGAAGATTTTATGGTATTAAAAAAGCATGACTATGCTTTCAACCAGTTGTGGGGTCTCACAGTTCCCAGTTATTCAAAGAAAAACACAAAAAACAAGGTCAGAACTGTTTAGCTTTAAAGAATTCAGTGTATCCTGCCTAGGTGAGTTAGACTAAGAGCTAGGAAATGCATCTACATCTTTTCAAATCTGATCTTAAAGGTGCCTTTCAGCAGGAATTGAATCCAAAAGATGTGGACAAGAGTGTTTTCAAGATGGGAGTTCTGGGTTTAGCTTGTGTCATTCTTCTAGGACTTTTCTAACATTACTGGTGAAGGTATTTCCTGACATGCCTCCTGCTTGCTTAGGAGGCTGGCTGAGAATTTGGTGCACACTGACCATTTCCAGCATGATCTGATGAACTCACAGCCAGTAGTGATGAGTTGAAAACTGGACCAAAAGAAACGTGAGCTCTTTCAGAAAGAGGTCATTTACTTCAGGTGCACACTCCTCAGAGGGGATTTCCAGTGACAAGAGAAAATATCACCAGCATGGATCTGGTTGACTTCCCAGTCATACTCAGACTTAATGTCTTACAGGGCTACACTAGCAGTACAGAAGGTCTATTTGCATATAACCAAAATTATTACATGGTTTAGGATGGAAGAGGAAAATGGACTTTATTCCCTAGCTGTGTTGGGAACCTTTTGAAGTAAAAATGGCTCTAAAATGGTCTTGCAGTCACTTGAGCTCAGTTTGAAAGTCGGTTCATATTTAACACAGAATGAATGGGTGCCAGAAATAAGAACACCAAAGAGTGAGATGAGTCAGTCTCTGACAGAAAAAAGTATCAAACTACCTGAACAATACTCCTTTGCAGATACCTGTAGACTTTTTCTACTTGGCTTCTATCAGACAAAATTCTAGGAAAAATGAAGCATATATTTTTACAAAGGTTCTTAATAATAAAAAAGAAATCTTTCTTGTGGCAGGGCTACACTTTATCAGGCAGACCTGTAGGCTTGGGGAGATGTGTTTTGTGCAGGTGGCCTCATAGGAACATCTGCAAATGTTGTCTTCTCATAGAACAGGGAACTGGTGGCTCAGAGGGATTTGGTCCCCAGGGTTTTTGCATGTTCACAGTTCTTATTTCTGCTGCTAGGACAATGGAGAAGGGTGTTGCTGGAACAGAGCCCACAGCAAAGAGATTGCTCAAACAGAGGATCTTGATGTTAAAATTATGTGTTACTGGAATTTCAGCTGGTAGTTGCCAACATCTTGGAACAGTTTAGTCTTCACTATACTATTGAAATTATTTTCAGTGGGAACATCTGGAACACAAAGATGTTAAGTAAAGAGAAATCCCACTGAATGATGGGAGAAGGTATCATCTTATTATATGGTGTGACAGGGTGGTCTCCTGAAGGAATGTTATAGTGGAGATGGGGGTGAATGAATGGAATATGTATAACATGGAATCTTATCTTTGCCTTGCTGTCTTATCCTTTTTTAAGTATCAAACCTATATATGGCTGCTGCCTTTCTGTTGCTCAAACACTACATAACCTATACAAGAAAGAGCCAAATATGTTGTGTGGGTTAGTCTAAAAACCAAATTAACCAATTGCTTAAACCTCATTGGAAGCTGACCTGAGGAAGCTACAACTGTTGCCCAGTTTCTGTGTTTGTGAAGAGACCTGATGAGAAAAGGGACTGGCGTTTCAGAGCAGAGAAAATGTGTGTTGGCTGGGTGTCTTTTTCCTTCTTCTTCAGTACAAGGGTATTTCTAAATTGTGGTGGAATGTTTTTCCAAATAAGCCCAAACTGTTGCTTCATTTAGCCTGATAACATACCACATATACTTGGGACATGCAAAGGATTAAGATCCTGCTATTATTTTAAGCTTTGGACATCGCAGAGGTAAGGGAAAACGTCTGGTAGACAGAAATGGTACAGGAAATTGTGTCAGGGAGTTTCACTTCTTTGGCTATTATTTACACTGAGAAAGAGGAGCTGTCTAACTGTTCATTTAAACTGCATAATTAGTTCAATTAAACTGCAGGATGGCTGGAGCACAGGACTTACACGCATGGCTATCCAAAGACATTTTATTCAGTACCAGAAAGACATAAGCTCTGTGAGGCTTGCAGCAAGAGGTTTCCACTAGTAAAGTGGAATATTTACCTGAGGACAGACAAGAGACAGATGGAGGGGGTGTAGAGTAAAACGCATTACTAGAAAGATCAGAGGAAAAGAGAATAACTTCCTAAAAAAAAAAAAGGACACTGCTATAGCTAGAATTTCTGCAAGTAGAATGATGCAGCCTATGAGTTATGCCATACCTTTCAGCACAGAATGGATCTATGTCCATTTATCTAATCAATACATGAACCTAGAAAGAGAATCACTTTCTCTGCTCTACAGCAAAATGTTTGCAGCAAACGGGCGCTCCCTCCTCCACAACAGTAGTAAATGATATGGAATGGCCAAACATGGGCTGGAAAACAAAATGGCCCGTTTCAGGCCTTCTCCCATAGCAGTCTGAGGAAAGAAATGCCAGATTATGTCAGGCCCAGCTGGTTCATGCAGAGAGTAGGTTGGTCATACAGTTCTTCCATTTCTGTGCATGATTTTATAATCATCTCCTTGATGCATGCTAGTTTTTAAATTCCCAAGAAGAGCTCAGGGGAGAGTGTGATATTTAAGCCTAGACATCTTTTTTCATCTGGGTTTCCTGTCACAATGCCAGTGTCTGTGTGTGAAAAGTTCTGGCAGCCTGAAATACTTTGATATATTTTTTCCCAGGCTTCAAAAGGAAAGGTAAACAATGGGCTTGCGACTCCAGGGCAAGAACCAGTAGCCAAGAGTTTACAAGGTAGATCATCTTCTTTATGATTCTGGCATCACTTTAAGTATTTTGCCATGTGTAAGGGATGTATGAAAGAAAAAGAAAGTAATTTAGTGGTTTTTGAGGCTGCAGGTTTGATGCCTTAAGGTGATTTCTGGTCCACACCGGTTTCACAGGTTTTTGATTCTTGCTAGAGGTAAAAGAGAGAGCAACTCTGCATCAAAGACTTAATAAAATCTATTTAAAACCAAAAAGTAAAGTGTAATTTTTACTAGCTACTTGAAAGATATTTGGACTTCCTTGACAGTTCAAACAATATCTAATTTTTTTTTTTTAAATGGTCGTGGAAGCTTAATAGTGCTTTGAATATTTATTTTAAGTGTTTTAAATATACTAACAGGGCAGTAGTGAGTTCAGTGTGCATATAGTGTGTTTCTTTCATGTTAAAATACTGCTATATAATCTAGTAAACATAATCTTGCAACTGGTAGGGTCTAAACATGAGAATATACTTTAAAAGCTGATTTTGTATTGTTTTTCCTGGACAGACAATTCTAAAGTCCTTAATTGTTCAGTGACACTTCTAATGAGTAATCCAATAATCTGGGGATGGGAGGATGACATTTAACAACTGAGACTGAGAAGGGAATAAATATGAAGAGCAATGAGATGTTCCTAATGGTCTTTTCCAACCTAAATGACTCAATGACTCTATGGAGCAAATTGCAATTTAGTGCGAAGTGAGAAACAGAACCCTCAGAAAAATGTAAAGCAGCAAAACCAGGAAATAGTCTAACAAAATACCAGGGGAAACTTCTGACAGGACAGGGTATAGATGATGGATTAATAATTTGGAATATTTGATTTACTGAACATTGGCAGGAGCAGGCTGTTTTGTCACCATAGTAGCCTACCAAGCCATTGTAATTGCTGTAAGTAGCAACGCTGCTCTGTATAACATAGGGTCTTTCTTCTTTTCGTTTTTGTTACAATGAATGTGAAATTGAAGTTATTTAAATATAAATATAATACAAATCCAATGCAGTCTGGAAAAGTAGATTGGATGACCGTACAGCAATTTGAACTCTCTGCTTTACATCTGTCTCAGCTTAGGGACTGGAAATCTGGTTTGTAATACAACAGTGAAAAAGGCAGACCTTGTACTAAGAAGACTTTTGGACATGGGACAAAAGTCATTGTAAATAATCAGTGCATTCACCAAAGCAAGAAATTGAGATAGTAGAAAAACCTCTGTTAACAGGAAGTCTTTACCTTTTCCCTTTTTCTTTATCGTTTTTTTACCCTTTCCAAGTGTGCCGTTTCCTCAAAAACATATTATCCCTCAAGAAAATGTTCTGCAAATTTGGAATTGCATTAAAGGAGAAATACCAGTAACTTCAGCATGTCATATCTGAATACCAGGAAAGCTTCCCTCTGCTTCTACCAGATGCTGTTATCATGTGTTGCAGCTCAGTCCTCCCTTAGTTGTCTAAGCTACATTACAAATTTTGTATATCCTTTTGCCTCATGTTCTTAGAAGGGGGTCTAAAAAGACAGACTTGATTTGGGTGCTTCTAGTTATTGGAGAGATTGAAATTGAGTTCTTTTTGTACAATATCATCACATTCCATTTACTTAATTTCTTAAGATGGAAGACACTGCCCAAAAAAGCATTTGTGGCATCAGGGGTCTAAAGCCTCTCTGGCTGGATTAAGACCTTCTTTGCTCCAGGCTGCTAGCTTCTTTCATTCACTTGACTTATACAGCCAGGGAGCTCTTGTATTTCACTAGAAATGACTGTATAACACATTCCATTACAATTGTATTTCCATACTGATTTAATTTAGTGCCAAGCAAAGATGAATTCTGCCCTTCAGCTTACTGGTATTGTCATCTGTTTTCTTGAGTATTTACGTAGAACCTCCACCTCAGAACAGACATTCAGGCAAGGTGAACTTCAGCTAATGCCAAGGCCGCCAGTCCTGCCATCAACTCTGTGTTTGCAGACATATTTGCACGTATAAAAGTCCCAACGCTATCAAAATGCACAAGACTGACTACAACAGCTCTGAAAGTATGTGAGAAATTTGACAGGGAGAAAAAATTATTTTACAGTTCCCAGAAAGGTGCTGCTGTATCTAATTTATTACACAAAGTTTGGGGATGCAGTAGTTAAGAGTCTTTCCAAATTAGATGGTATGCTAGTGGGGCCACTAGGATGTGCGCGGTGGATTTTGATTGTATGAAACTCACTGAAGAATATGGATCGCTTTTGCTCAAAATCTCATGCTCACAAAATTTCACGTGTCAGTTTTAAGTGCAAAATGAGTCTCCTGAGATTCCGGGTTTTGAAATACTTGTGGAGATGCATAGGCGCTTTCACACAGCTTTATCTCAGCACTGTAAAATTCCCATGATTTCTCCTGAGTACTCTGTAACTGTATAAAACCCTGAAACAGTTGAGAAGGATCAGATCAGCCTGCTGTTGTAATGGGGGGAGTTCAGACTACATTTGCTCTAAAAAAAAAAAAAAAAAAAAAAAAATCTATATATACAAATGTTGTAGATCTGTTAGCTATTTTCCTTGACTAAATATAGCATAGTGAGCATGTCAGTCAATAACCTGAGGTTTCCTCAGCCTTTTGGGGGGATTCTTCCCTTCAAAGGACTTTTTAGAACCTCTTAAGAAACCATCTCTCAAGCTTTTATTTTACTGTCTAGTCCCACTGTTGCTGAAAAAAAGAGATTAATCAGCAGCTAAAGCCCCTTACGCTTGTCTCTCCGCAAGATTTATGCATCAAAGAGCACTCTGCTCCAGGGGTAAAGGTCACTTTCACAGATACATTTCCCCATATATCGCCAACTGTTTCTACTTTTCAAAGAGCAGTGGGTTCCCTCATACCAGCTACGTTTCATGACTATGTTAAAAAAAAAGCAGTTTAGAAGAGAACTTCTCTTCATTTGTCTCTTTGGAAAGGTTTTACAGAAAGCTGATAGTGTTGATTTTTTTTTCAGTTTTTGCTACTTATTTGAAATGTATTCTGTGCTACTTTAAAGATTTTTGCCATGTTCAGAACCCCAGTGTGGTAGACACCAAATGAACCTTGATGGTGTCTTTGCATTTGAGACTTCTCTGGAGACCAAGGCAAGGAGAAGACAGAAGAGAGAGAGGTGGTCCAGGAGCATCTGGCTAACCTTCATCTTCTCAGTGTGAACAGGAGCATTGGGAGGGAAAATGAGAAAATTCTTAAAGAAACTGAGATTAGAGCTAAAGAGGAGGAAAAAGCAGATCAAGGAGTTAGGAAAGTACCAGGTAAAGATGAGCAAGGCTTGCAGAAGACAGATTAAGAATCTGAGAAAAATTGCTACTTTTGCTGTCAAACCTAAAATTATCAAGCATTAAATTAGTTCAACTTGAAACATTAATTGTTTGTATTTAAAACTGCTACTATGTCCATTTTCATAGTCAAGACCTGTAAACATGAGGACTTAGATAAATCAAATTTGTTGATTCTTCAGGTCTATAGATATCCCTGATGCTTCACCTAGAATAATTCAAATCAGTGCGACAAAATTTGACCTCTCCTTTTTTTACATACCCATACTACTGTTCTCTGAAAATGAGGTTATAAAAGACACTCTTCTACTTTTTCACTTTTCAACCTGCCATTTACTTATATTTCTAAGAGGTATGTCCTTGGAAATGCCCAATACCTAACATAAGGATTTTTAACTTGCTAGAGTTCACTAACCATTCCTTTCCATGTCCTGTCTCCTAGACTTACAACCTTTTCCATCAGACACTCCATAATATCTTGACAAAAATTCCATGTATTTAATTATTAAATAAGAAAGTCAGGGCAAAATTTTCTTAGTAACTTTATTACTTTCCAATTAGTTACAAAAAAAGTCTGTCAACAAAAGCAAAGAGCAATCTTCCAGCCCTTCAATAAGCAGCAAGAGTCTATTTTTGTTTAAAATGTTATTCTTTGTAAAATTATAAGTTTGTCTTCACCCAAATATCAAATTTATCTATGGGCAGGTTTTTTTGTTGTTGTTTTTGTTGTTGTTTTACTTTGGGGTTTTTTTCTGCAACCAGAGTTTTTCAGACATCTTTAGTTCTTTGTTAAATGAGCAAAAAGCACAAGCCAAAACAATTCTGGTATGACTTTGTCCTCCCCATTTCAATGACGTTTTTAGAGGACATTCTGGTTTCCATTTTCCATGTGTATGTTGGCTTGACAGGCTGCAGATATACATATGCAATTGTAGATATACTTATACGATATATTTCCCCTCTATTTTAAAGACATGGTTTCATTTTCCGCTCCTTTTATTGACAGACTTGTCATTGATTCCAGTGTTCATAAAAGCAATGATGACAGATAGATGTCTGTAACTGAACAACCCACAGTGAAGTTCACTTGTTCTAGCAGGCATTTCTTTTTTTGCTTTTTCCTACTGACTTTGTTTCCCTTTCTCTGGAGCAAGTATATTTAGGGATTTATGGATTATTTTCACTGAACAATGTCAAAAATATAGAATTTTGCTGGACAGCAAAATTTCCTATTGGCTTTTTCTTCCCTACTGCACACGTTTACATTTCTTTGACTTTGATGAAGTTTTAAAAGTTTGATGCTAACTGATCTCACATTTTGTTTATTTAATATTCTTCTGTTTGCAAGGGAGAATAAGACTTCTTGATATCTTGTAAGAGCACATAATTATCTCTGCCATCAACCCATGTAATATGCTAGCTGTTCCACAAAAAAATGTTCTTTATTTTCTGTGGATCATTCCACAATACTCACGAAAATATTTACTTTCAGCTCTTAAAATGAGTTCAATGAAAAACAAACTTGCAAAAGGTACCAGTGAGAGAAAGATGGTTGCGGGAAAAGGAGCAGCAATCACAACATTAAAAGTGGGGAGATTCTTTATGGCAAAGCTAGAGCTTTCTAAAACAAAATACATGTTGGCAGCTTGTGAGACAGTTAGTAGAACTGGGGTTTTAAGCAGAACTTGGAGAGAAGTCCAGGTGCTTTTCCAGGCATTTGAGTCAAATATGTCATCTGGAGTGATCTCACCTGTCAGCACAGACAGTTCAGGGGAATACCGAGATCTCTCTTTTTGTCCCTGTTTTCCAATGTAGAGCAAACCCAATTTAACACATAAAACTTGCTGTTCCCTCCATTCCCCTGCCCCTTTCCTTTCCCCTGTTTTATTTGTCTAGCAGTTGCCAGCAGGGATCAGACACTAGGAACAGTGCAGTCAGCACCTTTTTCTGGGGCACAAGCAGCAGACCAGAATTTATTGGCTTTATTCACTGCAGGAATGATCACTACATCCAAGAAAGAGCCTCTCCTGCGGGGCAGCGATGCTTTGCCACCAGCCCAGTCAGCCGGCTCTGACGGAAGGTTTTAAGCTTTGTTTCATGCCCCTCGGGCTGAGAAAAGCCTGCCTCTTCTGGAATGCTAACCATCCTTGTGGGATTGGATGCTTCTGTTTCATCAGACAATAAATTAGAGAGCTTGAGATGGACTGGAAGTGACCACTTCACCTAGCTTGGGGTGGGGATAAAGAGACGTTATTGAGCTCTGATTTAAAAGACCGGCCAAGAGCCATATTTATCAAACGGATCTCTATCCATCTTCTGGGTGGAAAACGGTAGCTGCAGCACTTCCCCTGCCGACCCACACTTTATAAAGCCGTGGGGGGGTCGGGGAGGGGGTTAGTGAGAACGGGAGGTGCGGGGGCTGCTTTTGTGGGGCAGCCTGCAGTGACACGGCAACCCAGACATATGGTGTCATTACTCAGCCGACACAAATTTGACACTTGGTGAATTTATTATATTTTGGTTTGCTCCTGGTGCCTGAAAGGCTTTGCAACTGTCTCTTCATAGGGCCTGTCACAGATGTTGATGTATTTTCCTCCTCCACAGCCAGGTTTTACTGTGGAAACTGATACAACTTCACGATAGAATTTCTGGATGAATTATTCACGCATTGCATGCTTTCTGCACATAGGGGGTTGGAAGAAATCCATCCTATTCAATAAATGGCCTCTTTAATCCCCTTTAACAGAGAATTTTCCCTGACTTTAAGCCATTTCTATTATCACCTTTGTGATCCTAATGTTTTGGGTAACATATTTATAGTTAATAGCTTTGTTAAATTTTTCACTATATTTCACCTTAACACGCAATTAAATTCTCCAGACACAGTGATGAAACTGATACATCGAAGAGACAATAAACCATATGGCCCAGATTCACATCATCTTAACTTTTGGTAGCCCTTTTTCTTTTCCTCTTTTTTTTTCTTTTTTAAAAATCCTTCAGATCATTCCACGTCCAGTGATTTATAGGCTAATTCCTGAAATATCTCAATATTTGTTGTTGCAGACAGAATGGGCTGCTGCTAATGCCGGTACCATCTGCGGAGATGATTTTTTAATTGAAAAGAATTTTCAGTCTTGAGACTAGAGAGTTGGATGAACTCATCACTGCCCCCTGAGAGAAGATTAATGAAATGAAAACATATCGTACTGCTTTAATACCTGGAGAAGTAATAAGGATGCATCAAGTGACAATATAGAGCATGGTGCGTGGGGGTAAATTGCTTTAACATAACAGGCAAAGTCCATCCAAGAATTAAAAACTGCATTTGCAGTTTTAAAAACTATTGAGGTATTAATGCTTTGCATCAAAACTCCCGTTTCCATTTTCTTTCCGACTTCTAACTCCAGAAGCAAAGTTCAGATTCACATTCTTTTGCTCCTGACCCCACATGCTATAATTCATATTCCCAAAATAATCCTGTTAAATTTAGTATGAAATAGCTATTTGCCTATAACAAGGTTTTGAAATCAAATGGCTGCATGGACATTAATCTTATCCTCAACTAGTGATATTACTTTTGAAAGACAGACCAAGTAAAACTATGTAAATTGATATTCGCTATCTAAAATATAAGAGTTCTAGTTTTTTCTTAGTATAAAGCTTACACTGCCTTGACAAGAATTGGTAATTTAAAGCCGATTACATTTTTCCTCAGATTACTGTCTGCATACATAATACAGCCTGCATTGCTGAGTCGCCAGTTGTTAAATTGGAATTTATATTCATATTTTGGAAAATTGCCTTTCTCCACAATGTTCCATAAATTAAGATCTCAGCCCTGAACCCTCATGGCAGTACTCAAATATGGAAAATATTGAAACTACCTAGCCTCCACTCCAGTGTTTTGTAGAAGGATGACTAATAAGCATTTAAGGTATTATAAATATGAATTTCCCAGAGTGTTTCAATTTACAAAATAACTTTAAATTAAATGCAGAAACTACATTTTTTTTGTGGCTTTAGTAAAAAATTTGTGAATTTTCTTTATTAACTTTGTTCCCCAACAATTGCATATTATTCATAAAAGTACTGTATTTAAAATAAAAATTTAAATTGACAAAATCCTGTCATTGTTGCATCATGGTTCCATGAAATAAGAAACAGTACAGCAAAATATCTTTTGATCATTTGATAAAGAAAATTTTTTTCAATGGCTTGTAGCTTTCTTTTAAGTTTAGGTAGAGCACGAGATTTTCTTCTCAAAATGGATTAATCTGAACTGGACAGACAGCACGATTTCCTGATCTGAACCCCAAGCTCTAGTTTCTCCTGGTCTAACCAAGTTAGTAAAGGAAAACAAATTGCAACATTCCAGAAAATAATGTTTTAAATTATAAATATCCCATTGATAAATCAGAAAATGGAGCAAATATGGAATTCAAGTACATATTTAACCTTGCTTTTTTGACATTAATACACATACAACAATCCAGTGAACTGCCAATGATTTCGGTGTAATATTTGGAGACCCATTTCTGGAGCTGGGAAATCAGAATGTGGGATATTAAGTTCACAGTCTCCCAAGCAGGTACTTTACTACACTGCTTCTGTAAATGGGTCAATTATACATTCTGAGTGATGCTTTTCTGCTCTTTTAGTCTTTGAATGTGTTCATAAGCTGCAGGAAGCAGCTCATACATTGAGAGAAGAAACAAACCATCTAAAATCATGACCTAAGAGACAGCAATAGAAGACTTTATTCGTACTGGTTACAGCCATAAAGATGTATGACGCAGTTATACCTTGGGCAAAAATAAATTTTTTAAAAAAGGTGCTTAGGTATTTCATTTCAGTGTTGTGAAGAATTGTATAGGTACACCTTTCCTTTATTCCCTTTGGTTGGTATCTCTTACACATGCCACTTGCCATGAAAACGCTTCTCTGGTTGGAAAAAAAAACAAAAAAAATTAAAACTAATAGTAGCCAGCCAATTGCTCCATTATGAATGATGATTGTTCTTGGCTCAAAAAGAGTTAGCAATTACTCACCCAACAAAAGTTATATAAGTTTGGGAGTGTTTGATTTTTTTTCCCCTATAGGCACTGGCGCAGTTGAAACTCCAACAGTAAAGCTGAGATGTGCCACTGGATTTGCAACACCTTGCAATGATTCTAAGTCCCAAAGTTTGTATTTTCCGGAGTGGACAACTGCACCTTTTCACTTGATGCCAATTCTTTTGCAGCTATGTGTCACTGTGCTGTCACAAGTGCATTTGAAGGTTAGCTCTGCTGAGTTTCTGCTGCTCAGGAAATGCCATGGAGGTGCAAAGGCTGGTGGAACAGTAGCCAGGAGCTGCTGTTAAAAAGACAGCCACACTGATCCACTGACATACATCTTTGTTTTATCTCACAAAAAAGCTCTCCATCTCCTTTTTCCAGGCTGTCTGCATATGTGCTGGAGGTACAAAGAGCAATGAACCAGAGGGCCAGTGCCATACCCCATGCCTTGAAAGTCTCTTCAAGCCTGTAACCTTTCCCCCCTTGAAGTCCCTCCTGAAAACTCATCTCTGACTAAGGCGTGTATTAAGTTACAGGCATATAATAGCCAGGAAGGTTGGGAGCTATCTAGGAATGGTGTGCATCCAGGCAGTTCAGCTGGAAGATCAGAGCAGCAGTGCTGTGCATTGGTTCCCTCTTCAGTGCACACCCCAAACACTTGTGAAGTCTGTTATGGCTCTGAGCTGAGCCTCTGTCATGCAGTCATGCCTCCAGATATGAGCAAGACCAGCCCTCAGGAGCTGCAATATTAGTGATATTAGTGTAAGACCCCATCCCCTTGCACGCTTTCCCTGCCCCAGTTTGCCCTACAACCCTGTTACTTCAGACTGAGCCCAAGAATGACACTTCCCTGTAGCTTCTAGCACAGTGGTGCCAAACCTCTCAAAAAGCCCTGTACCAGCACTGAAAAACAATCAGGTGAATATCTATTAAAGGAGAGCTGATTACAAGCTCTGAAAAAGGGAGTTTTCTCCTTTATTTTCCCATTTGCATGATTCTCAGCATTTAATCTTTCTCAATGCTTTGGTGAGTTACCTGCAGTTCACAGCCTTTGGAAGTGAAAGTAGTTCAGCTTCCAGTGCCATCACTGTGGTAATACATAAGACTCAAACAAGGATGAAAGGAATAGCAGGAGCAAGCCACAGAAATAATCCTTTTGTCCACCAGAAATGTTGAATGATAATTTATATCATCAACAACAATATTTTAGAAGATACGAAGTTTTGCTAGTAACAAATATTTAGCATTCAGTCCTCCATGCAGACCACCTTTAAAAGCATCTGATTCTACCATGATTTTTTGTGCTTCTAATGGCAACTATTGCAACTAGCTCTGTAAATCTAATTTGGTTAACCTAAAAAAAGAAATGCAGGTGACAGGTCTTTAAAACTTGATAGTCATTGTTAAGCATTCTCCTGGAAAGCATGGTTCTAAATTTATTTCATTTCCCTATTTTCTAAAGGAGAGCAGCAAGGGGAAAAGAAGAGGGAAGGAACTGAAAATTATTCCAGGGGCTTACTCTATTTTACTGAGTTATGGTTCTGTGCTTTACTTTAACAAGCCAGCTTGAAACTTATAGGTGGCCCAAAAATGGATGATGTGATACAATGGGAAACTGTTCAAATTCAACACAGCTGAAGGATAGCCTGTTACTTGGCAGGTATTTTGGCACTTACAAATACTTTTCCCCCTGCCTTTTTCTTATGCAATATTTAATCTCATTGTAACCCTTTTCCCACTTCATTCTGTTTGTCATTGCCACCTTTCCAGTTGTGTGTCTGTAGACTGTATTTTAAGTAAGATTTTTATATCTGGAACTTTGAAAGTAAATATTTTTTTAATGTGTATGAGAGTAAGCAGGCTTTAAAATCTTCCATTCACCTTAGAGAATTTACATTATTTTTATGGCTAGTGTATATGTGCAAGAGCAGATGGACAGAATAACAAATATATGACGTAATAAATATTGCTTGGTTTGGTGTTCAGAATAGAAGAGAATATAAATTTCTTAACTTTTTTTTTTAATATGATAATACTAAAGAATCTGGAAGGCAAATCTTTAAAGTGCTTTCATTTCAAGTAGAAAAGGAAGAAAGGTTAAAACTTGCAGGAAGGGTAGTCACTGACATTTCCATCTGAGCAACAGCAGTCTCAAATAATATGGAAAATAAACTATCCTGGCTCTGTTAGTATTCAGTGTACACTTTATGTTCCCCATTACCCAAAGCCAGATGTGTGGTATAATAAGCTTTAGCTATATGAGCAGAAAATTTGAACCTAAAATATTGTCAGGAACTTACCTCTCACACCTCATTTATTCCAGTAGCTTCTTTCAGGGTTTGGTGTTTGGGGTGGGGTATTTTGGTTGTGTTTTGGGGGGGTTTTTTTAGTTATTTGTTTGGGGCCTTTTTTTTGTTTTGGGGGTTTTTTTTGCCTTTTGGCACAGTGGGGGCAATTTAAAGAAGCTAAGTCTTTCACCATCTCTGTTTTGAAATTCATGCCTCTGTCATCCTCAGTCTATTGTTTCTACATTGGTCTCTAGCCATTCCCATGTTCTGCTTTCATTTGGTTTCTTTCTGACTGAAAACAGAATAAAGTTGACCCAATTAAAGAAATTTGGGGAACCTTTAAACCTTTAAAGGCTCTCTAAGCCAGCTCCTTGGATCTCTTGCTAACTCCTGACCCTAGAGGAAATGAGCTGAAACAAATAGGATTATTAATACAGGTTTTGATGCTTTTTCCTAAATCCATACTGCCAAAGACCTCTTTGTTGGCCCACTACTCTACTGTTGGGTTACAGCTGTGTGGAATGGAAACAGCAGGATCTGTGGAGAGAAGAAAGAGGAAGGGCTGTTCAATTTTACTAGTTATGGTTTTTATGTATACCTAGCGAATTCTGCCTGGCCTGCTCACAGCATTTTTAAACGGCTTAACTCAGAGATTTCTGAGGTTTTCAGCTAAATGAAAGTCAAACTCACTTTTCTGGTGTTCAGATATCAGTACACAGAGTTAACGGTAGTTGAAGCAGTCTCTTATTTTTGATACTCAATCTTATGATCAGCAGTGAATAAGCCAAGTAGTGATGCTTTTTACAAATCTGCTAGAGAGGCAGATATTGCCCTGGATGTTAGCAGAGTCTGAGGTGATTCAGGAAGCACATAGAGGTCTCTAAAAAGCTTTGGCAGAGTTTTTAATGAGTTTTTTTTGGGAATTCAGCAGTCTCCATGAAGGCCAAGTCTGTTTAAAGATAACAACTATTTACCTTAAGGGTTCTCACAACATGAGCCAGGCTTTTTGGTCTCTGACTTAGAGCATGCTTGCATGCAGTAACATTTTTCCTTTTAAATGGAAAAATCTACAAGTACAGAGTAAAGCACATCTATTTTTGATTGCATGATGCTCTTCAATGTGATCCAGGGTGTATTTTAGGAAGAGGAGGCTGCTCTTTAGCAACCACAGTGCCGAGTGAGATCTTCCCAGTAGCACTGGAGAGACAACAGTGGCTTACATAAAGTAAGAAAGGGGGAAATTTTACTTATTTTATGTAGAAAATTACAACTTTCAACTCTCAGAGCAGCCTTATGTATAACAGTTCCTTCTCCAGAGAAAGTAATTTTCTCTGTCATATACCTTATGTGATGCTTCTTTTCTTTTTCACTCAATCTTTTACATCTCACAGATAAAAAACTTGTGGAAAATGCTGCTTCTAAAACACAGAGACTTTGCTTTATGGATAAAATACTGTAAACAAGTTTAGCAAAAAGCTTTTGTGGATAAATGCTACTGTACACCCTAGAAGTGGGCAGAAAGTCAAATCCCTAGATCTGAGCACTCTCAAATTTAGAAAGCTTGGCTCTGAGCAGATTTTTCTTGTGCTCAGAACATGTTTACCTAAGAAGAATCAGAATTAAAATTATTATATCCCAATAAAAGTTAGTAAAAGGAGACTCCGTGCAAAACAAGTAACCACGGTGTGAAGTAGGAAATAATTTAAATACAACTTTTTGAATTGTGAGGAGCTATCTTCTCTGTCCCAGCACCTGTAAGAGTTAAAAGTTAGATCTTGCATATATGGAAAAATCACCAGTTGAACTTTAGTTGTTACTGTAAAAGATGTTTTTAACTTTAGCACTCAATGTGCAACACTTGTAAATTGTTGTCCAACTGTGCACCAGTCTGTGCTAGTGCCACCATACTTGGGATCAACACATTAGGAGTTTGGGTGGGTCAGTGATGGGTGATGTCTGTATTACTAAAAGGGAAGCATGGTAAAAATTGCAACCCTTATGTTCACTATCATCACCTCCAGCTGCACTGCAGACAACTTCTGGAGAAGGATGTTTGATCATTCCATCACTTCCTTTAGTTAACCTTGTGGTGCTGGTTTTGTACTTAAAGCTCTTTTCTGACCTAAATGATTCAGTGATTCTATCAGGTGCAAGAAGCTACACGGACGCTTTTGCTTTTTCTAAATCCAGACTTACTTTGCGTATCTTTGCCACACAAAAGAACAAGGTCAGTGACAATGCAGCCTTTTGTCAGTTATTTTAAAAGCAGCTCAATTATTAGTTTGCCTGTGCACTTCGAAATTTTGCCAGCCATTTGATTAGGGATATGATCTGCCGTGGTGATGTGTTCCTCAGGCAGAGTTGTAGCTGTATGCTTGCATTTATCCCAGTCTAACTGTGTCTGCACTCAAATGTGATACCAGTATGGATATCAGCAAGACATTCCTAGCAGAGACAAAACCTAAGATGCTGAAAATAGCATCTTATGCCACCATTACCTCTTTCATCCCAGTCCTGGCCCCACATGCAGTGGTGCAGAGGGCAGGTTGCTGGGGAAGCTGTGCACCTGGTGTCGTCTGCTTGCTGTTCAGTGAAGTCTTTGCTTTGCTGGAAAAGTGTGTGCATGGCCTCAGCTGTTTGCCCAGCAGTGTCTCTGGCTGTACCTGACAAGCCATGATGAACTGAATCTACTGCAAAGAATGTATCCATGTGAATCTGTATTTCTGTATTTATTTGCTCACTGTCCTAATCCTACTGGCAGATCAAATGTACTGCAAACTGTCTTTCTGCTACATTCAAACCGGGCAAATTAATGTTTAGACTGACAAGCAAAAGGGAGACTGATTGACACACCATGGGCAACCAGATGAGACAGACTTGGGATTGTCAAGCAGATATCACATTCCTGCTTTGTGGCAAGAAGCTGCTGCTGTCCATAGAGCGGTGATGTAAACCATCTGCAGTGCTGTACCAAGATCTTTCCGTACTGCAGGTACAGAGTCAGAGCTCCGTTTGCAAATGCTGATTTAGCACACCATAAAAATACATCTCTAAGATGCACACTGACCTTCAGTCTCCAGACTAAGGGGAGCTGAGGAGGAAGCTTGTAGCAGGTCAATTACTGAATGTTTTCCACCTAAAACCCTCTTTGAAATATATCATTATATATTTTAAAACACTAAAAAACAAGTAGTGTAGTTCTAACTGCACCATGGAAAAGATAAGTGTTCAAGGAGGTAGAAAGATGGAGAGAGATTTTTTACAAGGGCAGGTAGTGATAAGACAAGGGTCAGTGGCTTCAAACTGAGAGTAGGTCTAGATGAGATATGAGGAAGAATTTCTTCACTGTGAGGGTGATGAAGCGCTGAAACAGGTTTCAGAGAGAAGTTGTTGATGCCCCTTCCCTGGAAGTGTTCAAGGCCATGCTGGATGGGGCTTAGAGAAACAAGGTCTAGTGAAAGGTGTCCCTGCCCATGGCAGAGTGGTTGGAACTGAGTCTTTAAGGTCCCAACCTAAACAATTTGATGATGATGATGATTCTGTGATGTGAAGAAAGACATGGCCAACTAAAGAAATGCAATAAGCAACCAGAGGAAATGGTATCACATTGTTCCCTTGAACAGTGTCTTATTATTTAATTGAGATACAAAAACTCATCACCAATAAACAACTTTTTGCTTTGCAGTATTTTGAAGACCTGTAATTGAAAGTACTTATTTTGCAGAAAATCAAAAATGGGTAATACAAGCTTTTGACATATGTTCCAATGTTTGACAAAAGTGAAAAGAACTCGCTTATATTATAAAAAAAATTGAAAACACAGGCTCTGTGTGCTGGAAAAAACATTTAGTCACAGTTTTCAACTAAATGAATAGTTCTCATTATTTAAACTACCATTACTTAAAGTAAGGATACTCTAAATGCATAAATAATCAATTACTAATGAGGGAAAACTGATAATCAGATTAATCAACTTCTTCCCTATTCAAAATCAGTTCAGCTAGTGTTTTAATTTGCTATGCAGTTACCAATTTTTTTGTTGTTCTTGGCAGCCTGTGTCCCTTTTTACAGTGCCCTGCTCCTAGATCAGATGATTATTTGAAACACACAACTTTTATTTAAATGAAACAGTGTCTTTTAAACTCTTCTGGTTTTGAAGACTCTCTCTGAGATATACTCAAAGCATATCTCTAAGAAATCAGGAATAAACAGATGAAGGAATCATCAATTGTTTATTTATAAAACTCTTGGGATTTTGCATCATAAATTTTGAACTTTTGCCACAAAATCAAATTGACTCTGAAGGAAGCCAGGATTTTCCAACACTTTGGAGTTGATAACTTTCTTATAAGTACTTCTAAAACAGAAATATCCAGTCTAAAATAGCAACCACTAAGCTAGTCTTGTTAGGATAATGGTAACATTGTGCAGTGGATCTTGAAGAAACTTGTGCTGGCTTCAGAGGACTTCATGTTACCTGAGAAACATACAGTCCAAAGACCTTATATGCTCCTAGGATTTAAAGCTGGTGACAGAAGGTGGGTGCTGGTTCAGATGTAATACATGAAGAGTCAAGTCAGGAGGGCAAGTGAGACCAGACAGAGCGCTAATTACACGCTGTTTTTTGGATTTGGTATGATAGATACATAGCTGGAGGGGAGCTCTGTTTCCAAATGACATTTCTGTGTTGTTAACATATTACACATCCCTGCCCAAGTCTCTTGAAACAGGGAGGAAGCAAAAGAGAAAGATGAGATACATATGATGCTCTCCCTGAGCAATGCAGTAGACATGATGTGTCTACAATGAGATATATTTGAGATACACAGCAAACAGCAAATCAGACTTGTGGAAATATAATGTTTGATATCATAGCAGTAGGTGAATGCAAAAACCTCTTCAATTTACTAAGTGTAGCAGTTCTCCAATGTGAACACGGAAAGATAAATGTGAATTTTCTTTTCACCTTCTACTAATAAGAAAACAATTAAAATAATGTACCTTCCACTGAGCTGACAAGAAGGTAGGCATCCTTGGATGTTGCTGTGAAGACTAAAGAAACAGTATGTAGTTGGGCCTTTGCTCCTGCAAAGTGGAGAGGGAGCAACAGCTGCAGAGAGCTGGGCAGATTCTCTCAGCTGAATCGATCTTCAGCACTGGTTTCCATCAGCTGACATGAGCTCTGACCCCATGCTGTGTGTTTGCTTATGGCTGCTCCAGCTATTGGGTGCAAGAGTAACTGCAGAATAGGCAACAACAAAATTCAAGGCCCAAGTCAGCATCTGCTGCTGAAAACTGACTTTAAGAGGGCTTTGGTAATACCTTTTGTATTTATATGTCATATTAGCTTGGACTCAGTGCCATGCCTCATCTCTAACAACATTATGCTTCTCAGGTAAAACACCTCAGCAGCTGGGATTTGGTGGTCTAAAGCAAGAAAGGAGAAGATGTGAGATGACTCTAAAATACACCATAACATGAGAAGAATCACTGAATTGTGTATAGATTCATTGGCAGGAGGATCTTTCAAAAGTCATAGGGCAAATATATATATTCTTGTAAACAAATCACGGTGAATACTCATACCATCCCTTGAACACAGCATAAAATATTAACCAGGGATATTGCACTAGATAGTCCTGGTTCTCCATGGGACAACTTGTGTACGTTCTTGAATGTTAGGAAGACATGAATTAAAATGGCTGCTGTATTCAAGAATTTTAATTCCCTTTAATAATCCATGTCACATGTGAATTGTTCAAAGAACCATCTAAGACATGGTTCTGTTCCCTCTGCTGATTGAAGTGATTAGTGCTCTAGTGACATCAAAGAAGTTTTGTCCATTTCCTTCAGCAGAGCATTTGGCCTTAAATCTATATTCAATATACTCTGTCATATGTTAGCCCAAAAGTAGCCCTTGCGAATAATGGTATGTAACACTTCTCCTCTCCTCTCCTCTCCTCTCCTCTCCCCTTCCTACCTTTTTCCTTTCTTCATTCTTCTCTCTTTTGCATCTTTATTCTTCCTTCTGTCTTTTCTTTTCCAAAATTCAAAGCTTTTCTTCTTGGTACAGATTTCATACATTTATCACAGCAAGCAAACACCCATGAGAAATCTTTCAATAGTAGGAAACATTTGAGACAATACAGTGCCTTCTAAAAAGAAATCTTTTGAAAAGCTGCTCACATTATTATGGTATGTATTGTTGCTAGTGGAAACAGTCTCTATAGATAAAGCTTTAATGATTGAAATATACTACTTGCATAATATCTCTTTAAGGAATACTGCTCAAGACCTATGTTTATTAGTAACTGGATCTGGTTACAGTTCACAAATCTCTGATATCAGACCTCAATTAAAATGCCATTTGTTTAGTGAAGTGTTGAAGTCCATGACTGAGTGAACAAGACGGTCCCAATTTCACTTCCAGTCCAGCTGTGGTACATCAGTTGATCAGCTCCATAAGGAATGATTTCCCATTGCACGGGAATCAACACCTCTAGGAGGTTTCACACAGATGTATGTACATAATGCTAAGAATAACCTTTAGCTACAGAGTTTCTTTTAAATTTCTCAGACTGGTAGGTCTACTAGCAGAGTAAAAGTACCTGAGCTAACATAAAAAAGTCTTGTGCTCTCTGACAAGTGATTTTCACACCCACTGCTACAAGAATGAAACAAATATAATTGTATTTCTTGCCTCTGAGCAGCACCCAAAGACAGAATTTGTAATCTTCCCCAAATGTCACGCCATTTCTACACTACAGCTTGTACATATTTTTGCAGTAAAAAGGTTTGCTGTGCGTGTAAGCTCCTCTGTCTGCCTTGCTAAAGGAAAAAGTCTTCTAATAAAAACACAAAGATCTGTATATTTAATATAGTAAACAGATGGTAGTCTCTCATGGCAAAGCATTTTTGTTCAGTAGTTTTCAAATATGACTTTTACAGAAAGTTCCTGTCTACAAAGGTTTCAGTTTGGGGGGATGCACTTTTGTAGTTGAAATAGTTATCCAACAAGCTTTACAAGCCATTGGTTCCTGTTAGAAACTTACTGCTTACTCATTTTCATGGGTTGTTGCCACTTTAAAGTAACAATGGAATATGTGTTAACATCTTCTTTTGTTTTAAATTCTGTTTTTAAATGCATTTTAAGATACAGTTTCAAATTCCTGAGCTGTGAAGTTTGGTTTTTTCCTACTTTCCAACATTATGCATAAATGAGCATCTACTTCCTTCTTTTCCTCTACCCAGACTAAAAAACACTACTCACAATAATATGTGTCTATTCACTGTACTTCATGAAACTGGCAGCACGATTTCTCAACCCAGAAAAGAGAGGAATTATTTTCTACTCCTCCAGATCAACTGTCATTCTCTGTGTTTTGGGTTCTGCGTGTAATCTAGATGTAACAAAATCAAACAATTAACATCAGTAATGAAGACCTATTGCCTTTGGCTCAGTATGCTGCAAAGCTCAGCAGGCTGCAATGCTTCCCCACTATTAGGTCTTTTCCATGAAATATCTAGGCAACAACTTTTGTTTTTCCCGTATCAAATATGCAACTAGGCAGACTCACTTCTTAATTCCAGTGCTAAGAGAGCTACTCCAGGGACCTCTACACTTCGGGTCAGCAGCCATGTAGCTCTGTACTTCAGGGACCTGCCAGAACACAAGACCTGCTCCTGCAAAATGAGCAATTCTTCTGGAAAAAGGATGTTGGGAAATTTCACACATCATCTGAGATTAATACCACGACTCATTCTTATGAATAGTCCTCAAATTAGAATATAGATTGCATAATTTCTGGTTGCGAGAGGAACTGCTGAGTCCTGCCATTAGGCTCGGGTGGGAAAAGCTGCTTACACACCCCTTGATGAAAATGGATGGAAAGACGTGAAAAATGGATTGGCTTTCGTGAGTAACAGCTGTTGATTTCTCTGCTAGCCTCTTGCCTCCATCTTTAACTGTGTCGTCCAAAGTGCCCTGAACCAAAGGCAGGACCACTGAAGGGTTTCTCATGTGGGCAAAGAAACAATGTCTGGAGGAAGCAAAAACCATTTATTGAAACTTCTTCTCCAGACCATTTTGCTAGCAGCTAGCTGAGAATTCTTTCCTCAGCTTTGTTCTCCAGTACTGGAGCACACAGGCAATTATCAAAATTGCTTGACAAACAAAACCCATGAAAAATAGGTTTGGACATGATTTTCTCAAGTGACAAGGTCAGCTGGCCAACCAAGTCCAATTTAAAAACCAAAAAGAATGAGTGCTTAATTTCTCTTTGTTTTAATAAAGAAAAAAACCTCATTTTATAACTTACAGTGACCAACCTCACAATCATTACCACTGCAGTTCTATTTGGGTAACTTGGGAACATTCTATATTTTCATTCCTTTCCTTTTTGTTTAAATAATAATGCTGCTAGTCATGGTGCACAGTCACTGTTTTAATCAAGAACTGTGCATTTTAAATATTTGTGTTCATTGTAGCCAAGAAGTCTGCAGAGTCAGTGTTTTGACCAATTAAGCTTTAATCAGGACAGAATGTTTCAATGTTAAAATATACAAATTGCATCTGATCCACTGGCATATGCTACCTTTCTTGTTATAGCACTGTCTTTCTTCTTAATCTGAATGGCTCAGCTACAGGCTTTCATTTCTAAGTAATGACATGAACCTCCCATTGCCAACAGAGCTGTTACAAGAGCAGAGTGAATGCTGCCTTAATAGCCCATCAGCTGGGTACTAGCACGTCTAGCAGGCAGTACCATGCTTCTTTATTTTACTTGCCATCTCTCTTCTTTACTCTGTATTTGAAATTTTCTGTCACTTATGTTCTGTAATGGAAGATGCATGGGCATTGTTTTGGTACTCCAGGGAGAAGCTGGGTTGTCATAGCCCGAGGCACATTGAAAGGACACAGGAATTATTGGATTTTTTTTTTTTGTCTCGGGCTGAAAGGCATAATTCTTCAAAACCATCCACCCACTTCGTCCTCTGAAAGTTAAATTCACTGTATCTCTCCTGCCCCTTTGCTTATTAAAGGGGTCTGCAGCAAAGGTCAGAGGTAATTGATTTAGTCCAGTATAGAACCCCAATGAAGTACAGTTATCTCAGATACCATCTGTTTCTCAAAACTATGAATCCTTGCTAATCTTCCCACTTGAGGAAATTTCAAAACATGTACTATAACTGTAACCAGTATCATGAGCTCCGTGCTCACCTTGCTGGCTGCAGCAGTTGTAGAGCCACTGGCTCTCACTTCAGTTTTGTTTCTCGGCATTTCTTCTACTCAGTTTTCTGCTGTTAACTATGTGTTTCAGTTTACTTTCTCCTTTGCTTTCATAGCATTCATATTCCCAGGTCAGATCCTATTTTATCCTTTTAGGCCCAGTTGCTAATTTCCCTAGACTTAGAGAAATTCTGCTTATCTTGCCCGTATCTGTAAGTATTCTAAGTTTGGGAGGGCCCTGAAGTGTCCTTTAAAAGGACCCTTGCTTTTATTTCTCTATCAATACTGTACTGTACTACATCTGATCCTCAGATCACCCTATTAGAGACTTTCCCCTTATTTGATGTTTTGCCATTTAGGGTGATCCTAATATACAGTGTAATATAAACAGTCTTCAGTCCACTTGACAATTTTCCTTTTCAAGCTAATTTGGGTTAATTTTGATCCATATTATCCAACTCCCTAAAAAAAATCCCTTTGAAAACAACAGAACTCTTCACATGAGCAAGCACTTATCAGAGTGAGTAAAATTTCCACAGTCTATCCCTCAGAGGCTGCTCTTTTTATTTTGCAGTTCATTCATTGAATAAATAACATATGTTCATGACAAAAAATTCTAACTAACCCACTTTTTTGATTTTAAAAAATTAAATTGAGGTTATAATTTTTTCTACCACTTTTCCCTACCCTTCTGGCACCCATCCATAACTACAAAGGAAGTGCCAATATGGCACAAGGATGATTGTTATCTGACTTTTAAGTTTCAGAATGGTTTGAATAAGGTTTTTATGGGAAACATCAAAATTTTTCTTAGGATTCACCTTTAATTTCTGTGTAGGCAGGTTAGAAGTCTTGATTTCCTGTATTACCCAGTTCTGAATGGATAACACAGTCATGTATTGTTACTTTTAAGGAGGGAGAAAAATAATTTATTGCTTTCACTGAAAAACTGAGATGCACTTCATAACACTCTAGCCTGAGAACGAAAGTATAGAACACCCTCTTATAAATCATATTTTGTTCATTTAATGTTGTTGTGGTGAGGTGGACCAGAGGGAAACACAGAACAAAGCTTTGATCGATTTGATCAAGCACAGACCACCTATCGGGCTCCTGGGTGCCACTGTGCATCATGCACATTTTCAAATTTTTGTCATAATAGCTACCAGTCATTGTAGCTGAGCTAAAATAGTGGATGGTGATTAAACATGTGATTGAATCCAGACATTTTAATCATACCCCTTCTATCTATTCTTACAAAGCATGCTGCCTGCTTTCCCAGCAGTCCTCATGAATAGCCCAGGGATGACAATTTGCATGCTAACTGAATTCATGTACAACACTGATTGTATGGAACATCTGTTGTTGATTGTTTTGGTCCTCTGCTTTTCAAACTAATATATGAAAATGCAGAAGGTAAAAGGCAAATTATCATGCCAAGGGCAGAGAACAATTTGTTCCTTCTCTTTTTGTTGGAACTCCATGTTGTAGCTATTGATAACTATCACTACACCCCTGCTGTCCCCCTGGACCTGCACTAAGATATTGTGCTTTAAGTTGCTGCAATTTTCCAGATGCTTTTTTTCCTTCTCAATCTAATTTTGGCATAGCTTTGGCATAACCACATTAGATGTGATTAGAGAAAACCCTTCCCCCATCATCTTTCCCAGTACACATATCCACCACTGTGCCTCTAGAACTGACATTTCTGTTCTTCTCTAGATAGATGTAAAGGAAGAAGGCTCCCCAGAAGCTTGTCCTGTCCCCAGAGTCTCACTTTGCTCAAAAAGGAAATGATTAATCTTCTCAGGAATGGGATTTTTCATCTTCATGGCTGAAAATTGAGACGCTTCCTAATATCGTCTGAGGAAGCTGCTCCAGCATGAAGCAGGTTGCTGCCAGGATAGTTCTAAAATAAGAGGAAGTCTCAATACAGAGAAATAAATCCATACTTCTAGATCCATAATACATCAAGTTTCAAAATAGTAAGTTGGATGTTATGTGAGTGAGAAAATTACTGAGGAACTACACAGCTTCAATGGTAAATTTCCTTTCACCCTGCATGCACTTATGTTACTGTTTGGAGGGAGGCTATCAAAATTGCCAGCAAACTTAGCTAGTTTTTGCTAGTGGTTTTGCCTAATATGTAAGATGTAGGGGGCTTTTTTCACCACAGGAAGAGACAATATATCTGTGCATGATGCAGTTTAGTATATGAGCTGTCTGAATGTTTTAGTTTTCAGTGTGCACAGAAAGAAGATAAATGGCTTGAAATAACCATTGAGAAAATATTCCATTAAGCCATCAGCAGCTGTTGATTCAGAGTGCAACTGGCTACAAAGATTAGTTGCATATTCAAGATTGCTACAGGAACAGCTATGGATTATATCACTCTGACTCTTAAAGTCTGGCTGCACTGCATCTCACCTTCTGTACTCTGTGTGTGAATATTGTATTTGCCTTTGCAAATTTCCAATATGCAGGTTGATCCTGAGAAATACATCTGTGTCTAATTCCCCTGATGATTCATCCTCATGATTATTGTATGGCATCTTGGCTTTCATTTTTGTCTTTGTGCTCATTTGTCCTTCAGAAGGGTTTGTTGTGAAAGAGAAATTGTTGTTGTAGCATATATGAACATGCGTGGTCATTGTGGGAAAGCAGGGTCAGACGTCTGCAGGATCTTTCATGCTGAATCTCCAGCAATCAGCCCACAAAAAGAAGAGAAAAAAACAAACAGGAAAAATATCTAGTAAAAAAGTGCAGCTGGGGTGAGGGCAATTCAAACAACAGTGACCTGCATGCACTATCTCAGTCATGCCTTCACTTGCCAAAATGAGATGATAGGCATCTTAACACTAATGAGAAATTTGGACAAAAAACTCTACTGCTCCAGAGATTGTTATACTTGATATTCTTCACTAACTTTGTCATGAACTGAAAATTAGTTTTCCATGGATTTTAGTGTTAACTAGAGTGGTTGCAAGAGTGAATATGAAGAGTGAGTGGAAAAAAACATTCAAGTGCTGTGAATCACAATTAATTTCTAATTCACTGAAATCCATTTATTGCTATCCTGGCAATTCTTTTCCGTATCAAACTGAAGGAAAAAGGGGGGGTTTTTTTGGTTTTTTTTTTCTTTCAAGTGGGTTTTTCTTTCCCTGATCCAAATTATTAATTAAAAAATTGAGAGTTTCATTTGTGTCATCTTAAAAAAAAATACCCTATGGTTTCAGTTAATTCCATTGTTCAGGTCTGTTTAAAGACATCAGAATGACTTTCAGGTTTCTTGCAGATTTTTGGGAAAAATAGGACTGGGTCTAAACTACTCATGTGAAAAATAATGGACAAGAAAGTATTTCTGATAAAATCTTCAGGCCTCCTTTGCATATCACAAAGCAGGAAATCAAATCAGTCTCTGTCTATACATCATATTTAATTTCAGAAGTTTATTATAGTTTGAATAATAATTTTTATTCTAAAACTGATTAAATGAGTGCATATAAATGGTAGGAAAATGAAGATGATAAAATGTATGCTTATTAAAGAAAAATATGTTTATTAAAATTCAAATAACAGATGCAGTCTCCTAGTACAGAACTCATTATAAAATTCAAAATATGGCAGAAACCAAGATAGAACTGCCAAGCAAACTGCTTCCTCATAGTCTCTCTTTTCATGGACTTTTTTCTTTTGATATATATGACAGAGAAGAACAGACAGACTTTTGGGTTGGCAAACTTTAATCTTCTCAGTTTTTCATTCTTCTCCTGAACTAACTCTAAAATAATATGTGCAGTGGTAGATCCCACACTATTCAGTTTTTGTTGGGATTGTCCCACAAATCATGGCCTCTGCTTTCCAGACAGTACCACAAGATGTAGGATTTCTGCAACTTAAATGCCTGCTTTCTATAATCAGAAGTGACTAGTGGTTGTTTGCCATGGTTTGCACCAACTTGTTCATACTGCAGAGGCAGAGCCACAGCAAGAGCTGGAATCCCTGTTAATTTTCCATTAAGTTAGTTTGACAAGTCAAATACATTATTCTGTAAATATGCAAGCAAAAGAACTTGATTCATTTGCTCCTGTGGTTGTTGGATAATTTAGTAAGGATAGCAAAAATAACTGTGCTTCTACAGTCACAAACTGTGCCTGCATAGCCAAAACTTTTTTGTCTTCAGCCTGGATCAAAAGCATGCCCCTCGGCAACATCCCATCTTTTTATTCTGCTGCTGGTGTGGAATGTCAGTGATGGAATGTCAGTGTCAGACACTGATGATGGGTGTGTTTGTTAACCAGCGGGGCTTCAGAGCTCCAGACAGGATTTTGCACCCAGAAAAGCAAACTTGACATGACAGGTGAGCTGACTATACAAAGCTCAGAAACTCCCACTTTGACCCACATATGTAAGACTCCCATTTTTTTAAAACCAGCTCTGTTCCAGAATCACCATTCATGATACTCAAGATGAGTGTTTTCAGTGCTTGAGAAAAATATTTGCCCATATTTCTTCTTTCTCTATTCTTAAGGAAAAAAAATGTATTAAGAAAGCTACCAGGTATACTGGGAGGGTTAAGCTACCTAACATTAAGCATTTAAATGTAAGACTGGTTGCCCATAGAGTGAATGGAGAGCAGACACTGGAAATATTTCCCCAGTGCAAGGATTAGGCAAACAGGATACTAATTTAGATTTACCAGTTAAATTCTTCAGTTTAGGCAAAGGTAAAATAATCCTGGACATAAATGAGGATTGCCACTCTGTCTACACAGGCTAGATGTGAGCTCCTTTTTCTTGTGGTTGGCTTTCCTATCAGCATGTAAGACTTTGGACAACCCAATCATTCCTGTAAAGGTGATGTGGTGAAAGATTCTGAGAAGGGATGGTTTCTGTTGGGCATCTAGCATATCTAGAATCTAGAATGCTAGAAATGGAGTGCTCCTGTGGAATTTTCTAGTTAGGCAGATGACAGCAGCTACAGAGTGTTAGTCACATCTGATCAAATGTTCCTACGCAAAGATGGGGTACAAAGTTCAATGACAAATTTTATCAGCTGTTTTGATCATTGATCAGGAAATTTCAAGGGTCAATATGCCCAAATTCACCAAACCAGTCTGATTTGTGTTTGATTATAATGAGCTGAAGCCCATGGGGTGATGTGGGTTAACCCTGGTGTGCAGTTCAACCTCAGCTGGCTCATCCTCCCCCAGGATGGGGGAGAGAATTGAAACGATAAAAGTGCAAAAACTCCTGGGTTCAGATAAGACAGTTAAATTAGCAAAGCAAAAGCTGTCTGTGCAAGCAAAGCAAAACAAGGAATTTGCTATTTCCCATCAGAAAACAGGCATTTAGTCATTTCTAAGAAAGTAGGGCTCCATCACTTGTAATGATTACTTGGGAAGACCATAACAGAATTTTCCCCTCTTCCTCATCTTTCCCCATCTTTTATTGCTGAGCACAGCCTCATATGCTGTGGGATATGCCTGTGGTCAGTGAGGTCAGCTGTCCCAGCTGTGTCCCCTCCTGACTTCTTGCCCACCCTCAGGGCACTCACCGGCAGGGCTCTGTGAGGAGCAGGAAAGGCTTTGATTCTGTATAAGACTTGCTCAGCAATAGCTAAAACATCTCTGTATAATCAACACTCTTTCCAGCACACAATATAGCACCATACAAACCACTATGAAAAAAATCAACTTTATCCTAGCCAAGACCAGTACATGGTGTGATGGTCAGCACAGACTGGGAGCAGCATCTCTGGAGCCTCTCGTAGCCACCTCCATGAAAATTCTATTTCAGATTTGTCCTTCTGGCAAGGACAACCTTCCACTACAGGCTCATCTGAATTCCTGCACTTCACTCCTGCAAACTCTGAGCTCTTAGGTTAGATATGAACCATTAGATATTATTAGCACTAAACTACTCTCTGGACATTCCTGATGAAGATAAACATATCCTACCTTTGTTTATATGGATCAAAAACTGAAGCTGATACAGAATAGGTCCTGAATACACTGAAGGCAGACATGGCCTAATGTAGATTCAAGTTATATGACTGTTAGACTCTTCCAATATTTCTCACTTCTTCACACAGCTTTTTAGATTGACTTGGCACTGTGATAGCCTGGCCCTGTGAGTTCAGTCATGTGCACAGCAAACTCATTTTCACACACTATATCCTGTTTTGTGGCTATTTGCTTCCCACCTACTCTCCTTGTGCAAGAGAGCATGAAATACCGCAAGACAAAATCCATTTCTCTCGAGACCACTCAGTGTTTCCTGCATAGAAACAATTACAGATCTCAATAAAAAGAACTAAAGTTTGGATGCTGGGACAGCAGAACTGCTGATGTCAAATTTTTCAGATACCATCATTACAGCTGAAAAGGGAAAAAGCTGTGGAAACCATGCCCTAACTGATTACCTCAATTGATACCCTCAACCATTCACCCTTTTCTCATGTGTACCATCGATCAGTGATCTCAGTTATGTTGTACCTGCATTTTTAATCTATGTTTCCTTTCAGCCATGATTCTTCCTATTTTTTTATCTTGTTTGTGAGCAAGCAATGGACTAGTCTAGTCTTGTGATAATTAATGACTGAACCCTGAACTGAAATGGTTTGCATATGCTGTGCTGCGTTAGGACCCTCTGAACATGTCAAACTTCACTCTTCTCTCATTTCTTATATAGCAATAAATAATGGTGTGTAAAATTCAAAAAATAGAAATAAAAGAGTAGCAGAAAACTATAATATTACTTTGCCAAAGATAATTATCCTTATTGCCAAAAAGATGGACTACCTTGTAATCTCCTACTTTGACACAGAGGTTCCCCTTTTTCCAAAACAAGCAAAAAATGTTAGTGAAAATTTCTTTCCATTTCAGTGATGTTGAGTAGCTAAAGTTCTAGCTGTTTTTCAAAATCCACACTGTAGGAGGAGAGTCCTAATGAATAACAGAGGCCAGGTAACATTATTTAAAATACTCAAAATCTACTGGTTTCCAAGGAAGAATGCAGTCTTATACACACCAGTAAAACAGTCCCTGCTTAGAAATACAATAATATATTGTGGTCTAGGACTTGAGTTTTGGTGGAATGATGCTATGAGACTAATCACACAACAGCGGGGCTTGTACGATAAGCAGAAGGAAGATACATTCATTACTGAACATTTTGTAAGGGGCTTGCACACAAGCAGCTCTGGTGTAGTTCATCATCTGGTACCAAGGCTTAGAGTTTAGGACATCTGTGCTTTTCTTTCTCTTGTAAGTCCTTTTCCACAGAAGCAGCACATAACACTCCATGTGAACAAAGCAAAGTCAGCTGATTAACATCTGCTGGTTTGATTAAAGACATATAGACTGCAAAATTTCAGGTTCCAGTAAGACAAGCTTGCTCTTGTAACAAAGCCACACATTGTGCAACAAGCTGCCTTTGCTATACCTTCTCATACGATTTAGAATCATGTTTCACACCTGAAAAGGGGGACCCAGGCTGCCTGGAGTGGTTGTACAAATTCCCTTTTATGTTCAACCACTAAGAGATATTAGTAAGCATGCCAGCTACTGTCCTTACTACACAATAATGCAATAGAAATTTTAGACTTCAGTTTATTTTGGACAAGTGAGATTTAGGCAATGAGTACATTGGGATTGCCTTGTTGGTATTCAAGCTGCTCCTATTGTGGATATAATTGTGCTGGTAATTGCATCATGAATGACTGCAGACACCTTAGAGCAAATTTTGTATCAAAGTAGGTATTAGAGTGCAGATGTTGGAGAACGCAGGGGCATATTTATAGATACCCTCTGCACACTTCAAACAGATTCTCACGTTGTCAGGGAGGGGTCTAGAAATTTGAAGGAGCAAAATAATGTTCTTGTCAGTAAGACTCTTGTCTGTGGCAGACAATTTTTCCCCTGACACCTAAGTACCAGTTAGGTTTAGTTTTGTCAGTGGTTATCTTGTACCACCACAGTTCAGATTTAGAACAAAGAGAACTTCAGACAAGGTCAAGTGTTTTGTGCCTGAGCAGCATAGGATGTCTAAAAGCATGGCACATGAGTGGAAGGATCACAGCTTGCTACATGAGCCATTTCTGTCACCAGAAGAAACTTTTTCTGGAAGGATATTGGTAATCTGTGAGTAAAGAATTGGGTTGGCTGATGATCTGCCTCAGAAATATTGTCACCATACCTTGTGTAGGTGTCTGCAGGATGCAGTGGGCAAAATAAGCTATCCACAGGGCTGTGTTAGCACAGTGCCATAAATCAGCTGCATGTGGGACATACCAGGAGAGCAAAACAGACACATTACTTTTGAATCAGCATTAGATCATGTCTGCCTTCAGTTCAGTGTAAGGACATATGCTATATCAGCTTCAGTGTTTCAGTATAGCCCCAGTGCTACAGCCACATTCCAAACACCTGTGCACACCCAGCCTCTGCTGTGCACTACATGGCTTTTAAAGTAAATAACACCATCTTAACACTTAAGGCTCTGGTGGGAATCCGGGTGTTGGGAAAAATTGTCCCATGATAAAGAGCCTCTTCTAGCTGCAATAAAGAGAAGCAGATATCACACGTAAATAAGAATTTCAAAACCTACCATTTTCTACCCAAGTGACAAAGAAATGTAAAGGCTGAAATGAATATGCTAAGTCCCTGACACAGCATCAGAGATTTTACTGGTCCCTCTCTTTGGACTAGAAGAAAAGTCAAGTCAAACACAGATATGTCTGGCTGAACAAAGCACAGTGTCAGTGATGCAGACTGATCTACTAGTTTTTCAACTAAAAAAAAATGGGATAATTATTTTTCCTTCAAAACAGTGCAGGAGAGAACTGGGCTGACACCTGACCAGTGTGAGTGATAGGATGCCATTTTCATTGCGAAGATACAGAGGTATTTTAGCTGTGTCCCCTAACTGCTGAAAATAATCCTCTTAAAGTTTACTCTATGTGCTAGCACAGAACATCATGCAGCCTGTGGCTAGGAGGACTCTGCAGGTAGGCATCATAGTCCAAAATAAAAAACATGGTTCCAACTTAATTTTCTGATGCATCTTAAAGACACTTAAAGTCCTGTGCCTTTCCTTTGATAACTCTCAGGGTAGCTAAGGTGAAATTGCCACTGCAGTTCCATTTGCTGAAATCACTAGGTGATGGCAGCAAGAAATAACATCAGCTGAAAAATGTGTTTCTCAGATACTTGAAATCTTTCAAAAAATCCACCACTCCCTGTGAAGCACATTATCATCACCAGGCTAATTATACTCAAAGCTGATATTCTAAAGGAGTTCAGGGATTTCCTTTTATATAAGAAAATGGGATGATTAAATGCCCTTGCAGTGTCTATTTCTTTCAACAAGTAGATTTTTGTAGAACTGTTACAGTCTGAAACGTCCCAGATGGTGCTTTCCAGTTGCACTGGAGCATGTATTTTCTGGTAATTGCACAGCTTACCTAATTCCCTTGATCCTGAAGTCTATTCTCTTGTAACAAACTTTTCTAAAGGGAAGCATCTGTTTTATGCAAAACCACACTTACCATTTTGAAGGGGTTGGGATGTGGAGTACATAAAAAGCATGATTTTGAAGACTGTAGGGACTCATCTGGAAATTATAAATAAAATGTAAAACTTGAAAAAATTGCAAGTAAATGGTAAAAATTCAAAAATTGTAAGTAAAAGGTAAGTATTGAAAGACACTGAAAGCCAAGATTAGCCTAGAACATACAGAAATGATTTGTAAATCAGGCCTCTGTGTATTGTGGCCTCTTGCCTCCTCCAAGTTACACATATCTTTGTTCACAAATCTTTGTTGCTTTTTATTTTTTTTATCACAGTAAATTGCAATGTGCCATAGCAATCTATTTAACACTTCACTAAGGATTCTGCCTAGTGCACTAATATGAACAATTACTGCATATGGTTAAATGCTTAATCAGGTATGTGGAATGAAATTAAATTTAGTGATACATCTGTGATAGCACTGTATTGATAAAAGCAATCATTAGAAGCAGAGGCATTTTGTTCAGTACCTGAACACAAAATCTTTGGAAAAGGGACAAAGTTAGGCCCTGTGAGTAAATTTAAAAGGTTTTTTTCCTGAAAAAGATTGGCAGAAGCTACTGAGGTTGATGCAGGGGAAAGGGAGTTTGAAGTTCCCTGGGAATGGGGGGCAGCTCTGAGGAATTATCCTAGGAAATGTACTTCACAGATAACTTCATCGAACAAATTCCTTTCCAGTAAGAACAGCCTGGTGCATTGATAAAACCCTCAGTGAATCTTGATCTCTTTCAAGTGTGCATAGTAGTTTTTAAAATTTTTAAAGCTCTGGGATTTTTTGTACTAGAAGTTTTGGATTTGCTGTTGAGCATGATGGGACTGTGTGTGGGAGAGAAGGGATCTGTGCCAGAGACGTGTAGACAGCAGGGTGAGTGTGAGCCAGATATGTCTGCAATGAACAGCTATTTCTGGCTGCTCAGGACAAGGACACCTGGACTTCAACATGAGAAAAAAGAAATTAATAAAGTTGAAGGGACGAAAACCCTCTAGGCTATTGCAAATGACCTGATATATCCTATTTGTACTCTTCAGTGACTCATGAATAACACCAGATCAAACTGGTAGCTGACATTAGAACAAGCTATAACTTAATGAACTGACATTGCAATTTTTAGGTTTAAAAAAAAATTAGTTGAGTGGCATATAGCCACTGCAACTTTTTGTCCATACATTTTATTATTTTCCTCTGAGTAAGGTAGAGGGGAGGCATAAAGTTTTATTCAAAAATGCATATGCATTGTCTGGCAATAAATTATTCAATTAATACTTTGATCTCAATAATGATGCAGCAAATACTGATAAGTATTTTCATCATTAGTGAAATGGTTAACTTTAATGAAAAAGACAGCACCATTAAAGTAAAGTGTCACATACTTATCTTTATTTGGTTGTCGCTCTAATTTTTTTTTAATTAAAAAAAAAGGTATCAAGCTAGCTAAAATAAGAAATCAAAGCCTAGTTTTCCTGCAACCACACAAATGCCATATTGTGCATTTCCTTTAGCAGAACCAAACTGCACAAGGCTGCTTTTGTCCATCCATCAAGATACTCTGTGACAACAGGCACAGAGATCAGTTTAAGAATCAGGTCACAGTTCTGTGTTTCTTTTGTGTCATTTACCCTGTGTTCCCCACCATCACAAATGAGGTATTAAGGAGTTACATGGTCTTCATCACATAACCCATAATTCAGAAAAGTTTCTCCCAAGACTGCCCTGAGGACTCCAAGCCAAATGTCAGATCCAGGACACAACAAATACCTTCCTTCATCCTCAAAAAAAATCAGGTTCATTGTCTAAGAAGTCCATATGTATGAGCACAGAGAAACAGCAAGCCAGCACCACACTGGAATTGTGTGATTTCTGCAATTCCTATCAGCTCACCTTATGGGCACTTTTGACCTGACACATTTTATGTGGCCCATGACTTGTCTGGGGCAGCCCAGAGCACAGTGTCCACACATTTACACAGTAGCCACATTTCCAGTGCCTGCAGAAATTTTAAGTGGACATCTCAGTCCATGCCTTTGTAACTCCACAGAAATAAAGATGAGTCTGGCAGCAACTCGACCAACTGCTGCACCAGGCTGCTCACAGAGAATGATGTTGTCATGTCTTAAAAGTGTGCCAAAACCTGCAGCAATGTGGGCAAGGTAACACCTTCGGCACTTAATTGACTGGTATATGGATAAATAATAGTCCTAGCCTGCGGCTTTCACGTGCTGGGGAAGAGCTGGCTGCTTTCACAGTACACAGACACGCATCCAAATTCCCTCAGCACCACTGAGGGAGGCACTTTTTCTGATTTCATCTGTTTTTGAATACCTCAAGTGCAAAGACATTGTTCCTTGTGTAAACATCCATTAACTCTAATGCATGCCTGGACCTGCCCCAACTTCCTGAATCACCAACTCAGAAAGCATGAAAAAGGAAAACATGACAAATGCCACTGCAAAGTGAACTGGGTCCATCTCCATAACCGTGTCACATAGAAACAGAGGGGTCTCAAAATATTGTCAAGCCTTTACTCTCAGGTGGGTTCAATTTTACATCTAGGCCATCCCCAGCAGGACTTTCATAGGTATAATTAATCTTTTCCTATTTCCCTGGTAAACCTTTACTAATTAACTCAATGTCTCCAGTGGGTTTTACTTTATAAAGCTCTTTTGCTGTTGCCATTTTGGACTAATTTAGCTGCACCTTTTTTGAAAGGAGATATGCCAATAGAGAAGTGTTGGTCCAGATAAAGCCTGATAAACACAAATAAAGTATTTTTTCTTGAATTCTAGCTAGAATGTTTTTGACTAAAAACTAGAATCGTTTCCCTTAGGCTCTTATTTTTTCATTTATTGCAACTTTATTTTTTAAACTTGCTTATTACTACTTCAACCAATTGTCCTGTACATTGAAAAGGTCTTTTTTCCTATCCTTTGAATTTTCCTCTATTGAATTCAATTAATTCAATTAATTGATTTCTGACTTCTCAACTTTTCAAAGGTATTTTAAACGCTGATCCTTTCTTCTAGTCTACAGGTAACCCTTCACAGACTTCTATTTGCATATTTTGTAAACATGTTCTCCAACCTCTAATCAGGCAAGTCAATACTGGAAGTGTTGAGTGATACTGGCTGAAGTCGTCCTTCCAGGATCCTGCTTACATGCACAACAGAAAATCAGAAATAACTACTGTTTGCATGCAGGTTTTCAAGCAATTCTGCATCTACTGATCTTGACCTAACTTTGACCCGGGAAAGCCAAAATACTCTTTTCCCATTCTTTATGGATATGGCACATGGAGCTTGCATTTTAAAAAAAACTTTCCTAGAGGCAAAATATGTCACTATTATTGTTTCCTGCCTATCCATCACACTACTTATTCAAAAAGGAAGAAAATTAGATTTGGAACTAGCTTTGGCTCAAACTGCTTTTGGCAATCTGTTCTGACTGGTTTTCATCATATTATTACTTATTATATTTTTATTACTGTTTCTCATTCCTTTATTGCTTACAATTTTGTTTTGTGTAAGAGAGTGTTTCTGTATCTTCCTGGACCCCTAAGGTTAAGCTTGACTGATTCATGATTCTTCAGAATGTAAACATATAAACCATCCATTTAGTCCAATGAAATCTTTCTGGCTGAACAACAGTGATAGGCACAACCAGAGAAACTGCTTTTGTGATTTATATTACGTTAGTGAGTTATGGTAGAAGAAGTCCAATATATGATGGCAATCCATGCTGATGTTCAAACAGATATACATTTCAGGACACAGAAGAAAATAGGGATTTCTACCCCAAGATTCATAACCTCTTTCATATTGAGAGTACTCATTTCTATTCTAGGTATAACAAGTTTTCTGAAGCCCTTTAGCTGCAAGAGGTAAACTTGTCAGATATGCAAAATATCCTTTTACTTTCCTGGCTGCAGTCATGCTTTTTTCTTTGAAACTTCTGTTATAGTTGCACATACACAGAGCTGTGGACAGCTTCTGCACTTCAGTCCCCAAGATCCAACATACTTCTTGAGTGATTTATACAAAGCTCCTACAGACTATTAAGGGAAACCTTACACACAAGACTAGCATCTGAAACTATAATCACACATCTTCAAATATCCTAGCATTTAACCTCACTCGTCCTCTCCCTCTGCCTTTCCAAACAAATCTGTGGAAACAGATAACCTTGAGGGAACTGTATGACAATATCTAGATTATGAGGAAACCCCTGGGAAAAAAAAGGGATCTTTCCAATTAAGTATTCCTTTTTTGTTTTCTCTCTCATGGCAATCATTTTCAGGAAGGATTTTATGGTAGATCAGCAAGCACAGTCCTGCTACAGATTCCTCATTTATACGAACACTAAATCCACTGTCTTTATCACCAGAAAAGTTGTGATAATCCAACACATTATTAATTAAAGGAGGAATGAGAAAGCAGCTCAGTGTCCAGGATACTTTAGGGAAAAGAAAATCAGAAACATGAAGAAATGGTTGCATAGGAGTTCAAAGCTAATAAACCAAATATAAGCACACAACCAGATTTTTTTCCCAACCAGATATATAATACATAGGGAGCCTATTTTCTTCAGTGAACTGCATATCTGAAATGGACTGCAGACTTCCCAAACAGGCAAACTTTTCCACAGTTCTATGGAGAGGGACAAGATTCTGATTCTTGGATTTTTCTGTGCGTGTAGTTTCTTCTTCTACGACAATTTCTGTGTGTGTAGTTTCTTCTTCTATGACAATTCATCTGAAATAATTAGGAGCTGCAGCAGAAGGAGTGAATGTCCCTTGTACAGAAGCCATGTGTCATGCATGTTATACCCTTGAGCTGACAAGAATCCTGAGAGGCAAGAGAGAAATTGAAAATTATTAAAATCATTTCTAGAACCATGAACTCATATTTACAACATTAGGAAAGGGGTTTTTCTCTTTTAAAGCAGGCTGAATTTCTTAATATAAAAAGATTAATAACTACTTAGACTGAGGAAATTGCTGAAGGGGACACAAGGATACAACCAAGGGAAATCCCAAGGATCAGGGGCACAATGAGAAGGTAAATGGTGTGAGTGAGAGAGGCTAGGAGGTTCTGAAAGGAAACATGGTACTAGACCAAACAGGAATCAGATGGGAACAGGAGACTTGGATCATAGAGAGGAAGGAGGCAGAAGAAAATGGATAGAAAGGGAGGAAAAGGAAAATGGATAGATTGTGGGAGTTGTGTATCCCATCTCAGAGTCTCAGGGTACAAAAATGAAGTCTTCTATTGAATGGCAAGAGCACATTTTTGTATATGCACCAAAGTCTGAATTTTTCAGACACAGAAACACAAAATCAATAATAAGACCATATAGGAAAGCTCAAAGCCGGAAAAACATCTGAATGTTTTTAATAATTTTCATATAACTGGTTTGGGAATAACATCCTTGATTTTTTTTTAACAATTGACATTAAAAACTATAGTGCATTGTAAAACAGAAATAACTAATGCTGTAAAGTGTTTTCTACAACCTGACTCAAGTAGAGGTCACGTTGAAAATGTAAACTTTTAATCAAGAGATCAATCTGTAGGGATATGGGGAATTAACTATGTCCTTTTCTTGATTACTACATTCTGGCAAAGGCCCTTCAGTAGAAGGAATGTAAATGAACAGGACAAGTAGATTAATTACAATGCATGACTTCCAGACACGTTATTATTTAATCTTTGCACTTTTCAGTTGGCTTTCATCATCAGTCAATAAAAAAATTTCTTCATCATCATCTGTTTTCTATTTACAAATCTAACTCAGTTATCATCTCAGAGTCCAGAATCCCAAGTCTCCCTGTACTCCTTCCTTTTCTGCCAACAATCTTTATGGAACATCGGAAAAAAATGGAAAGCTTTGGCTGGTGAACAGGGCATAATCATAATATTTTCTGTTTCTACACACAGCTGAATATCCCACACTACGCCTACTGAGACTTGCACGATGACATCATTAGGGATTATGGCGCTTCTTATGCTGAGTTTCAGCATAATATTCATTGCACTGATGGCTCTAGAATCCCTGTGTAAGAGAGGCATTGTATCCACAGGAAAAGTACTGAAGATGGATTAGAAAAATATATTTTCAAATTTACTATTTATTCTAAGGGGGAAAAAAAAATTATTTTTGCCTAAAATGGATTTGCAGTCTTCCACTGGACGGAGACTGCAAGACACATTTTGTTGTCCCAGACAGCACCAAAGGAGAGTAAGGCAGGCATCAGCTTTCCTTTTTCCGCTCTACTTTGTATGGAATTCTTTAGAAATGTTACTTTGATGTCATTTCAGCGCCTGTGATGAGACCATCTTTTCCACGGAGAGTACGAAAAGTATGTAAAGAGCAAGCAGGAACTACAAGACAATGTACTTCATCCAAATAGCTAAAATTCCTTGAAACAATAGATGCACAGACCTCTTGGTTTCTTTGTGTATCACATTCAAGCACTGAAGTTCATGAGTGTGGAACACGGCAAAGGAGATCTATGGTGTTGATTTAGTCCCTAATCTATTTGTTTGAATGTAGTCCATATGATTCTATTCTGTGTTTTCTAATGAGCTTACCTTAACAGGAACAAATCACTTTGATTTCTATACAGCAGATTTTTGCCTTTAATCATTGGAAGAAGTTATTACAGAGATCTGGTACAGCATAGTGAATTTTGTTGCTGTCTTATTGTGCAAATAATACTGTTCTCAATTGTACAACATTTTCTTCAGTGAGTCCATATAATCTATTTTTCTAATTTTTAATTACCTGTATAAAGCAGAAAATAGATAAATTCCCATTTATATTTTTCTATGCAAAAGCACTTCATAGCAAGAAAAATGAATTATTATTCACTGCATAAACTGAAAATGGATGGAAAGCAAACTAAAATAGTAACTTAATCATCCCAGCCTAACATGGTTCTTTTTCGGTGAACAGGACAATGAAGAAAAAACATTTCATCTTTACTTATACTTCTTCTGAAGTCACTGAAAAACTTTCCACTAAATGCTTAGTGCTTAAGTCCTACTGTTTTCATATTCAGCATGTCACAGGATATACTTACTATGTCAGAAAACTAGACTCAAAATACTAAAAATGGAACTACTTAAGATGGAATTTTATTGACTATGAAACACTTTGTTTTGAGAGATACAGAGAAAAGCGTAAGAGAGGAAATTGTGGGTTCTTTTCCTTCCCAATTCAGCTACCTCTATACATGACTGAGTACCCCAGGGAGAATATTTAGTTCACCATATGCAGATTTCTGTACATATTCAGCTAAAGTATCTGTTTCTATGAAGTGAATAGGAGGGGTTTTTTTCCTAAATTGTTCAGTTCTTCCATGTGTGGCTCTCAGCACACTCACAGAGTTTGGAAACGCACTCTGCTATGAATAATAAATAAATATTCTCTGTGCTCTTCTTACAAGCTGAACCTGGGAAGGAAAGAATGAGTAGAAATGGTGAAACACAAAGTCCAGTGAAACTGAAATAGTGAAGGAAAAAAAAAGCCTGACGGCTTTATCCAAGAGTAATGTAAAAAAAGAGAGTAGATTTTTGTGAGCTTGCTGTTGAAAAGTCTGTCAAGAGCAGATGAAGCTGAGTAGGTCAAGTACAGGTCAGAAACTGTTCAGCTTGCACTGCTTTTAAGCTTTATAGAAGGCAGCTCTCATTTGTCAGAAAGTCAACAGGACAAAAATACTCACATAAGTAGCTTAGGATCAGTCAGTCTTCTTTCAGCATACAGAGAGTCTCACAAGCAAAAGCAAAGACAAAATTCTCTATTATTGTGAAAAAGGATGGTGTAAGAAAAACAGAGGTATGGAATGAAAATGTCCTGTTATATGATCTGCAAAACCAGTCATTTTTGTCTTGTACCTAATGCATCCATGCAATGCAAAGTTCCTGAGTTCAGTTAAAAACCTCAGGCACAAGCAAGCCAATTTCTTCAAGTCACTTCAGCCAAGACACACAAGAAATGCCCCACTCTCCTCACTGAAACACAGCCTGTCTTGCCTGTGAACCAAAGGAATTCCAGTTTCTCTCAAAAGTCTTCTGTCTGAGCTTGTAGACCAAGCTGGGCAAGTTAACTAACACTTCAACATCATTAAACTTTGAACAAGAGTCTCAAACAAGACTTAAAATTATTTTTTGCATCTCAGTTGATCCCCATGAAAAAACATTTCTGTAGATCCCTTGGAAGGAATCCTTCATGTAAGAGCCGATGAAAAACTAAAACCCAAAGGGAAAGTGTGAACAAATACAATAGGATGCAAAATTTTAGTCAAAATGGGTTCAGTCATTTTGTGTAAGCACCATATACAACCAGCACCATTTATGGATTCAGAGATTATGGGGGTTTTTTTCACCAATAGCATACACAGGCATAAGTACTATTCTAAGGCAACAGGCTTCTCTTGTACAGGCTAGTGTAGATATAAAATGGGGTGCATGCAACTGATAATTAAGTGTCGTTGGCAACTCTGGAGAGACTGACTGCCCAGAAGCTTCCTGAGGCTATGAATCTGATGTCTGGGATCTGTGGAAGCTGTAAGCTGGGAGACTGTGGTGGAAATCTTTCTCAACTCTTTCTCTACTACGTGTGCCTTGCACCTAAGTGATTTTAGACTTTTAGCATGATTCATTGGTACCACCGTCCTTTCTTCCTCCACAGGGTCTTCCTGCCCCTTTTAATTTAGAAAGTATGAAGAAATGTGCACGTGCTTCCACACAAGGAAGTCACAGGATGTGCTCAGGTTCCCAGGGCCCTGTGTGGGGTGAGTTGCTCCGCTTTCTACAGCACGTGCAACAGAAATATCACCCAGAGAGGCACTGAGGAATATATCAGTGTGATGTACAGAATGGGGATATTAAGGAACATTTTGTGTAGGAGAAGCCATGTCACGCAAAAAAAGCTTGGCAAGCTTGCTGGCTGGTGAGGCAATAGACAGGCAGCTGGAGGTCCACTGGAATCTACAGAATTACAACTGCAGTAATTTTAATGAGATTACTCTCAGAATGAAAGTTAAACTTGAAGAGCTTTGGTGACCTTTACTGAGAGCACTGCTTAAGTCAGTAGGTCTACAGCATGCCAACAAAGCTTAAATATGGGTGCTGCACAGTCAGACACACCAACCCTAAGTCCTTTGAGTATTTACAGAGTGCTTACTTTATAAACACAATGTTCTTACAGGCACTTGAGGCTGTGAAGTGTCAACAAATATTTATACTGCTGTGGAAAGAGGTCCTTCACACAAGTGTAAGGGGAAGCTTTGGAGTGCAAAGTAAATTAAAAACCAACTGTATGTGTGTTGTGTTGCTTCTGTGCTCTACACTCTCTTTGCTTTGGCTCCAATCCAGACTGAAATCCCAACACTCTCCACAAAGGTGGGAAAAAGCTGTCTATGGGACTTAGTCTTTTACGCCCCGGACTACAGCTGAATATAAAACAGGAATGTTTTTCCATTTTTTAATGGAAGACTGTTTTGCAAACAAAGTCATATAAATAAACAAGTCTGTTTGCTGTTCAGAGAAAAGAATTATGAAGAATGGCTCCTTGCCACCTGGGTGGAAATTCCATTAGCTGCAACAATTCACTGGATATGGTGAAAATGGTAATTTCACACAGTGCTTGTTATTGATCCATAATTATCCACCAAAATACAAGACAAAGGAGGGTTGCACTTAGTGTGCAAAACAAAGAAAGGAAAGCATGATGCAAAAACACTCAAACAACACTGATTAGCTGCACCTCCCAGGAAATTGGCTAAAACTAAAACAAATAAAACAAAGCAAAACAATAAAGCAAGCCAGCACCCTCACCTCAAGAAAATTAAAATCAAAATCAAAAAAAGTGGAGGCTGGTGGTTTCTGAAACACTGTCATGGTGCTCTGTAGACTGCACAACATGTGCAAAGCATGGATACAACATGCTGGCTAGATAGGTTCACTGTGCTGCAATCTCCATGAGATGGTGAACCATGACAATGTCATGTCATGATTCTTTTGAGAGCTGTTTTTCCCTGCAGTGCACAGCCCACTAAGACAAATAAAACAACAGAAATATAATCCTCATGAGTCTCTGAGGCAATATAGTCAAATAAATAAGTCTTGGTTTTCAGAAATTTCATTTTTCAACCCCAAGAGACAAAATTTTTTACAGAAAGTAGAGGTTTTTTAATGAAAAATCATGTTTCATCCACAATCCAACTTTTTGTCAACAGAATTAATATGAAAAATCTGACTGATGAATTTCAGGCCCATTTTCTTAAGAGCCCAGATCCAGTCATGGTATAAATCATCATAGTCCTATTGAGCTCATCACTGTGTTTACACCAGCTCTGGCCTTACACTGATTATAACTGAGTGGACACAATCATCAGTTTTAATTGTCTGTGATACAAGAGAGATCTCTGATGCTGAAGTACAGTTCTTTAGCAGTAGTTCATTTTAGAGGAGTTAAAAAAAAAGAATAAAAGGACCAAAATGTCAGCTTAAGATGAGTATTTCTTAATTTTATCAACAACCTTCTGAAATCCCAAAGTGTTTCTTCTTCAGGTGCTTTCAAGGGAGGAGAAAAAGAAGGAGCAAATTAAAAGGAAATAACAAAACCACCTCAGAGAGTGCAGCCTGAGGCTGTAATTCTGCTTTCAAGAAGAGACATTAAAAAGAAACCTCAGAAAAGCCTTCAAATATCAGGTAAAAGAGTATAAAAGGCATTCATGATGTGTTTGATGTGGTGCCCTGACGTGGATCTTGGAATCGGTTTTATCAGCTGCAATTGAATTGAGATGAAGGAGATGATTCACACGCCCTCCCCATCTCAGGCTGGGGAGCACCAGCACAGGGCAGCCCTCAGTCAATACCTGATCTGCTATCGACAGTGGAGAAGCCTGGTAAAGAGCCTCTGGCTTGTGCAGTTTTGCAGCTCTCGTAGAGTGCCCATAAACATATGTATCTTTGGAAAACTATCATGTGTTTTCAACTTCCTGAAGAATTCTTGTAAAATATAACTGAACCACATTACCCTTTGTCCTGTGCTTTTATTCCACTAATGGACAAATTGGGAGGAGGCTGAGAACAAATGTGCTATTAATTACCCAGATGGCTTTTTAATAGAACCTTGGATGATTGCGCAGCCACTAAACATTGTCCAGAAATTTCTTAATAACGCTGGTGAACGAAGCACTCCTTGGGAGAGAATAAAGATGCCATTGACCGGGAGGCTAAGTTATGTCAGGTTAGTTTAAGAGATAGCGGACAAAGGGTGTGTATTGTATGGAAGGAATGACAGGCTGTATCCTAGCTGTCCGGCTCCTCCAGCAATGACAGATTTTCTAATTCACTGCAGATTCTCATAAAAGTGGGTGGTCAGTTCTGGTGAACCAAACAGTGGACCTATTGATAGTGGGTGGGAGAGACGTAATTTCGAATTAACCTGGGTTGATTTAATACAGCAGAGAGTCTTAGTATCAGCATAAAATTAGGATTAATACATTAAATGTTAGGTCAGAATGTTAAATCCCATTGTTGAAAGACCTACATGCAGTCAGTCAGGGCTCAATATGAGGATTTCAATCAATCAGGGCTACAAGCTGGAGTGTGCCACACTTCCACAGCAGGAACTAGGCATGTAGAAATCAGAAACTGAAGATATTTTCCTGTTTCTCTGCAAACAGTAACTTTAACAATTCACATTTTTAATGTATCTATGTCCATATTAGTCTTCCCTTCACCTGACATCATAATGGATAAGAAAATAACCGGCTCAGGCTTGTCCCAGCATTCAGGGAATTATCTCACATAAAAAGGAGCAGTTCATCATGTTTGCTGTCCACTTCTGCATTCACTTTCATGGAAGATTTTTGATACACCGAAATTTGTATGGAAAATTATTCTATCCAGTATCATTACAGTTCCTCAGGCAATAGGATTTGAACTCAGGAGGAAGAGAACTGATCTGGCTTGGAGTTTTTCCTGCCAATAACGTATTAAAACAAAAAAACAAACAACCCTAAACAAACAAAACAAACAACAGAACCCCAGCCTAACAGTTGGGTAAATTATGATAACTGCAATAAGGAATGTGTAGCATTAAACAGAGTTGGTACTGGCAAACAAAATACAGTAAGTGAATTATCTGGAGACGAGAATGAAACAGAAGCCAGTAAGATCAAATATAAGAAAATCCCTATATAAAAACAGATAATCTGTGAGCATTTACTAATGTTTGCTTTTTTGCTTCAAATGTTAGGATTAGCGGGAGCTCCATCCATGCATATTTTACAAAGACATGAGAAGATGTCAGAGAAATTTCTTTTAGCAGCACTCCCACTCTTCTCAGCCAGATGACAGTCCCTGAGCTCTCAGCACATTTCAGAGACCACCAAGGGAAGGTTAGAGACCAACAACTGCAAATCCAGCATGCTGAAGTCAATCTACTGTTGCAAAAGGCTGCATTCTCTAAACTAGTCAAGGTCCTGCAATTGCTCTCCCACCTGAATATTTGACAGCTCAGGTTGCTTCTGCCTTGACTACACCATCCGCTGCTTATCCCTATTTATTTGTAGCCTCCTGGATGCTGGCCTTCCTGTGCTTACATTTGTGGGCAGTGACTGCGTGATCTCATTCTAAGGAAAAAAGTTCTTTATTCACATAATTTTGTTGTGGGAAACTAGCAGTGAGAAAAGCTACTAATCCAGACAGGGACAATGGCAGGGTTTTATAGGGACATCCTACACAGGAATTATTAGTGGTTAAAATAATTGGCCCATAACTAGGGTCAAAATTGTGGTTTCATTTTCACATATTTTAGCCTTTATAAATGCTTTTCCCATTATTTTAATTTATTTTTTCACCAAGTCTTTTTGCCTCATTTTGGTATGTCACTTTCAGCGCTGTACAATAGTCTCTCTAATTAACCCAGTTCTTAGGAAGGCTTAATAGTGTAAGGTAAGGTGTCACTCATAAAAATAGATTTATGCTTTTTTTCTTTCTTCCTCCCTTTTTTTTTTTTTTTTAAATCATGTAGTGAGCCCATCCAGTATAGCCTTTACAGGTCAGGAGAAAATCTCCTCAATTTTGTGACCATAGCAGAAAAGCTATTATTTCTTTTGCATTTAAGAAGCTGAGGTATCCCCATGTGCTTGCTGCATTTTCAAAGATTTGTAACCTTCAGGCTCAGATTTTAGCAGTGCCACTGCAAGGCAACTGTCTGAAACAAAAAAACTCACCTGTTGAAACTAAAGATAGTTTTATTGCCAGTGATCCTTTTTTCTCTAGAGTACATCAAGTGCAGGCTGTGCTTTTACTCAAGGAACTCCCATTGAATAAAAATATTTAATGCACTTTTACTTGTACTGCTTTTGCCCATCCTGGTTTGTTATGCTATTGCAAAAATTATTGGAACACATCTTTACCTTCCATTGAGTTACAGCCTTTTTGCATCTGTTCCACTCACAAAGATGATCCCACGGGCATCTGCACTACCCTTCCCGAGATGATGTGTCAAGGTCAGAACTGTGGAAAAGACACTCCATTCTGCTGGATTTTACAGGTGTAACTCTGATTCTTCACAATATTTTGCCATCAGTATTTCCATTTAATTGCAACATACCAGTGGGATAAATGGAGAAGAACAATCAGTCCACACTGCACTGTCGGTGCACTTTTTAGAGAAACAGGAAGCTCTTTGGCTTCCAACCTCTCTCAAAGACTGCAGCAAACAGTTTATCAAATGGTGAATGCTTTGTTCAGTATATAGAGTATTAGAGACTATTTAAAATTTAGGCAATTTTACAGATTTTGCCTTTAGTCTCTTAGTGAGCCCAAAGTAAACCTTATGAAAAATTCCTCCTTGAGAAAAAAAAAAGATAGGAAAGAAAATAAGGATTGATAAGCATGAAATAGTTTCCAGAAATATTTATATTGTTTTCAGTCCTTAAGTGTCAGCTTTGAGTAGAACTACCTCTTGAAAAAGGTACTAGCACAGAAACAGTAACTTAAGTACAAAGAAGCATCGAGGAAAGTATCTGCAGAGGGTGAGTTTGTCTTGCAAAGACAACATTGCTACTAATACACAAAACAAAATGTGATCCATGGGGTCAAGACAGAAGTTGCCTTAGCTCTAAATATCCTGGCAGTGTAACAAGCTAAGCTTGCTGTCTGCCAAGAAATACCTGGCCAATACAGTCTAATATCCTTTCTTGTTTTCTTTTGGACATATTTTTGTAATTGCTTGTCCTCAGGTACAAAGATGCTTACAGGAAGTCATTAATCTTTCATGAGACTATTCTACCATTTCTTAATTCAGAACAATAAAAGCTTGGAAAGGCATGCATTCTCATGTCACTGACTACTTCAAGGGAAAGGAAGTTTTAATGGAAGATAAATCTGATCAAATGATAGCAAAAGATAATGAAATAACTGTGTTTAAAAGAGTAGTGCAACAGAGCAAAGGAAAAAGCTCTTGAACTTCACTTTTTTCCTCTGGTACAAGACCAGATGGGCTTCACAAAACATTACAACTGAAGAAGATGTGATTAGCCCAAGATTTTTCATTCTCCTCTTCCTCACACCCCCTCCCTCATCTCACAAGCCCCTCCTTTCCCCCAGATACAGGAGATAAAAACACTTCTTGTTTGCTATCTGAAGCAGGTGTGGTTGAGCCAAATGTAGTGAAGATGTCCAGCTGGAGGGACCCATCAGCCAGCTGCCCAGTGCAGGCTGCTTAGATAAATACCACCTGTTTCTAAAGAGCAGGGGGAGAGAGGGGAAGAAAAGCAAAACAAACCTAATGGTCACAGAGCTGAAACCTGCTGATTGTCTGGTTATTGTGTAGGTGCTTTTGTAGCTGGTTAGTCCCCAAACTCAACCTAGGACTCACAGAAATGAGCATATGCAATGTGCTTAATTTGAGTCTGAACTATGATGAGAGAGTTTCAGACAATCAGGGGAAATAATTCAACTGATGCTCATAGCTCACACATGCAGAATGACAAACACCATCCAGGAGAAACAGAAGAGGATCCACAAAACACAGAGTTTTACAGGTGCTTTCTAAATCAAGGCTATGTTGAAGGAAAATTTAACTAATAATATTAAAATCATGAGAGCACTGAGATTATTTATATTCCTCTTGTGCCAAAAATGTAGATTCTACCTCACTGTGGATCAGTAATAAAATACAAAAAGTTGCCATCCCTAAAAATAACAGCTTGCTTTTCTAAATCAGTCTGTGCAAAATGTCCTGTTCTTTTATTTATAGCATCTTACAGATGCAGTAATCTCTTGAACATTATTTGATCTGAAAGCAATTATTAAGCAATGATTACAACACATCTGTGCTGCTTATGGCCGTATATGATTCATTTGACTAAGACAAACTGTTTCCTAACACTGTGAGACATTTCTCTTTCTGCTCAAATAGCCCCGAGGCAAACAACTTTTTTTTTTCCTTAGCGGCAGTGAAGCCCTGTGAACGCTCACAATCACTAGATTGTGCTCACAAAGCTAGTTTGAATAGGACTGGAGAGGAATAATTACCCTTTTGAAATGCCTTTGTCCCCTTTGTTACCAATATTGTAGATGAAATTAGCCCTAACTCAGGAGAGCAGCGTGGTCCTGTGCGTAGCATTAACCTGAGCCTGAAAACGTGAACCCTCTTCCACGCCTGCTGCTCTGCCTGGCCTGCGTGACCTTCAGTAATTCATTTGCTCTTTTTCTGCCTCAGTTCCCCACGTACGAAATAGATATCCGGGAACGTCATTCATAGTCTGGATCTCATCTTAGAAAACTGTCAGAAAATAAATGAGAACAAATATGAAGACCAAGAGTTTGAAGGTTCAAAAGGAAAGTATAGATTTTGCAGGACCATAGTTTCAACTGCACTTCCTCAACTGTTTGTAACACAGAGGTTTCACAGAAGTGGTTGGCATTTTTTTATACATATTGTTTAGATAGTGAGCATATATAAACAAAAGAGTTTGTATGTAACAAGAGCTACATATCTAAGGTGTAATTTATTTAAAGTAAATGTCTTTATACTGTATTGAGTAAATTTTGCAACAGCTAATTTTTGGAAAATTTGTCTTTTCACACTCTTTCAAGTATTACCTTCTGTGGAGAGTTAAAATCCATCTCCAGCTTTGCCTGCACACGATGTAAATGTTCTGCGTCTGTGCAAGATGCTTTTGGTCACACTCCTGGGAGGTGTCACCTATAGCTTTCTGTGCTCTGTCAGCATCAGAAAATCACAGAATGAGAGGTGCCAGGGAAGAGTGAGCACAGTTTTTGTAAAGGGATGTCATGGATCAAAAAAACCATTACAGCATTTCAAATGAGTGCCCTAACATTTGTTTAACCAAGAGTAATAGAAGCAGAAATTAGTACTAAAAAGTCATTTTCACAGCGAAGAAGTCACCAGGGATGTTCCCAAGGCTCTGCTCAAAGACAGGTGTCACTCAGTGTCATCCCTAGACAGGGAGACAAGGTCTGTTCACCATCATACAGCTGCATGAACAGTTTGCCCACGTCTTGCCCCTTCTCAGACAGGATATTGTAGAATGGAAAAGGATTCAGAGAAAAGCAACAAAGGTACTCAAAGAGAGAGGAGAGTGGCCATGCAAGAATCAGTAAGGACTTTTCTGCCTGGAAAAGGCACCTGAGGCAGACTGTGATCAAGGTCTGCAAAACAAAGAGTGGCAGGACACAGATACAGATCAACTGCTCCTTGTCTCTTCCTAACCACAGTCTGAAAGGCATCAAATGAAATTAGTAGGTGGCAGCTTTTAAGCAGACAAAATGTTTATAGGTGTACACACACAACAAATAGCTAAACTTTGGAAGTTCCTCCTACCACATGTAGTGAAAGGTAAGAGCTTGCTCAGGATTTAAGTAAAGCCTTTGGACCCCAGTGTCTCTTGTACAAATCTCACAGACAATTTTAACAGTTTCTTGGTTTTCTTTTCCCTTTCTGCTAGGTTTTATGCAATTACATTAAATTATGCTTTAGCTGTGAGCTGCACTGCTGGTCATGCCAGTTTGGTAGCGTAGTGTAGTACCTTTTCTTCCACCTCAAAAATTGACTTAATGGGGAAGATCTTGATTCCAAAATTATTAATAATAATAATAGTGAAGGACATGTAATTTCTGAATATAAAAGACCTGTTAATTCTTTCTGCATTGCAAATACCTTGACCTGCTAAACTGTCCATGTCAGCTTTTTAAAAATATGAGCTATTCCTTTCCCCTGTCACTGTAAGAAAATGTTCTGTAGGACACATTTTTAAGTAACACTATTATGTTGTCATTTCTCTGTGAGGAAAGTTGTCCATTTCCCATTATTGATTGTCTGTATGTATATATATATATATGTATATATGCAGTAAAAATACAGCTTTTACTCTCCTAACTCCCTTTAAAGTCATTGACTTAACCACTAATTTTGACTGTATGAAAGCTAGTGACCAAGATTCTAGTCTAATTCTTAACATCCAAATAAATAATGCACTTCAACTGGAATAGTGCATTTTCCTTTCTATTTTACCTGTGGCATGGCATAAAGGGAATTCTTTATACACTAATAGTGGCTTCATCTTTCTGCATTGTAAAAAAAATATTTCCTAGAACTATGGCCCAGTAGTCTGAGGCCTTCTTGCATGTCACTTTATCTATGTAATCTGACCACGTACTTCAGTTAATGTCTGTCCCATTTCTGTGACCCACTTACTTTACTAATGTTTGTAAAATAATGACTTTAGGTAACAATCAGCAGCAGTTGCGTATAAATGACTTAAAAAAAAAAAAAAAGAAAACCCTATAGAAGTTTACTATTGGCTTATTTTATTCCTAAGGGCCAAGGGCTAGATGTTGTGATATCATATATGCTGAAGGAATTTGTTTTGTATTTGAGAGATCTTTAAATGACATCCTTTGTATTGCCCTTTAAAATACGGGTTTTGTTTTAATACATACAAAAAATAAATAGATCCAAAAATGCACAAAAAAGGTCATTTTATTTTATTAGAAAATACAGAAATGTAAAATATCTACTATACTACTGTGCTGCTTTCTAATTACCGTTATTCTGATGTTTTTATTGTTTTTATTCACTTTTCCATGTGGCATCCTTGGTTCATCTTAACCATGTGTGCTTGGAACAAAAAGCCCCAAACTCTGAACACATGGCTGACTTTCTTGACAATCTCCTCTGTAGTCCAGTTGTTGTCCATCTTTCAGTCAACTCTGGGTCTGGCCAGCATTTTACAGATTAAACAGAAATAAAAGCAATGGCAAAATAATTTTTTTATTACAGTGATTGTGATGATGATGATGATGATTATTATTATTATTGGTATTAATATATTCAAATTCATTGTCTTAAGGGGAAAATAAGTTGGTCTGTTCTATTATTTTTGCACATGCCAGAGAATCTTTAAAAACACTTATTCATTTAGGCATATTAGCTGATTTCACAACGTGGTACGTGGCAACTTCTGCACTTGAAGTGTACATACAACATCAGAATTAAACCTTTCCAATTCAGAGACAGCTTACACAAATAAAATGTTTATTTTTTTCCACTCTCCAGTACAAGAAAGAGATGGACTTAGTGGAGAAAGTCCAATACAAGGCCACAAAAATGATGAAGGGGTTGGAGAATGTCTCCTATGAGGAGACAGAGAGCTGGGACTGTTCAGCCTGTAGAAGAGAAAGGCTCAGGGAATCTCAGTAATGTATATAAATACCTGAAGGGAGGGTGCAAAGAAGACTCTTTCCAGTCCAGTGGCAGAACCAGAGGCAATGGGCACAAACCAAAACCCCTCTGACCTTCAGGAAACCTGTTTTCAGAGTGAGGATGACCGAGCACTGGCAGAGGCTGCCCAATGATATTGTGGAGTCTCCGTCCTTAGAGATATTCAAAAGCCTTCTGAACATGGTTCTGGGCAACTGGCTCTAGGTGGCCCTGACTGAGCAGGGGGATGGACCAGGTGACCTCCAGAGGCCCCTTTCTACATCAGCCATTCTGCGATTCTGTAAAAGCTGACAGAATAATAGACATTTGTAGGGCTTTTCATCAATTCTTCCCCTATAATGTAGTAAATTAACAGTTTTCCCTTGAATTTATAGATTGGAAAACAGTGATCTACAGTGATAAAATACCAGCCAGCCTGCAGCAAAGTCAGGAATAGCATCCATCCCCTCTGAGTCCAAGGGCAGTGCCTTGTCCATCAGGTCAAACTGGTGTGAGCACCAGCCAGAGCAATGGAGGATGGTGCTTGCCAACCACACATATCTATGGCCCGTATGATGGAAAAAGCCTCAGCCTAACAAGAGATGAAGCTCAGTCTAAGAAGAGCTGATCTGTTTTCAAAGGGGATATTGTGTTCCCTATGTGTTCAAAGAATGCCTGTGCTGATATTTATGCACTTTAAAGCCACAAGAGCACAAGTGAAAATAGTTTGCTTTTCATTTTAATGTCCTGTCAGTTAAATGTCCCATTCCATTCCTGTGGGTTCTACCAAATTAAGAAAAAAATCACAAAGTAAAGAAATAGAACAGAAATGTATGTTAATCACAGTAAGCTAAATGTATTGATAAAGCAAAACTTGAAATACCCTAAGGTTGGAACTTTTTTCTATTATGTTCAGGTAAATCACTTCCTAAAATGAAGCAGTCACTAATTATAAACACGTAGAAGTCTGTGGCAGGTGGCAACATCATGTAGCAGAAAAAATGTAAATTGTTAGAAAGTCCATTAAGTTGTTTCAGTGCTTCTTAAGAAAACAATGTGACACTTATGATCCATTCATTGTGAAGCTCTTTGTGCTTGGTTTACATCTTTTCATTGCTGACTTCATGCAAAAGCTGTGTTGCTAACTGGCATGTCAGCCCCTGCATTTGGTACATGCCACACAGCTGGACTATTTGTCCTGAATGTTCTTTGTAAATTTAGCCTGTTTTCGCAGAAAACCATTTCTGAATTGATACTGGCTTTCTCTGAAGATATCTTTCCAGTTTCTGAATGGTTTCAACTATAATTGAGACTCCCAAACCCAGTCTTCTCACCAGCCCCTACCAAAAATATTTTTTTGTTACGAAATTCTAGACAAATGAGCCATAATTCCTGTCTGATAATTCTGCACTACAATCACTGAAAAAAAATCTGTGCATGCATCCAGCTGCCTGATCCTAGCAGCTTGCTCCCATCTGACATGGAAATTGTGCCTATGTTACAAGAGGGGGCAGATGGCAGCATGGCCAGACATACCTGGTGCAGTTTAGATTTCACTGGTTGGGTAACCTGGAAGCCAAATCCAAGAAAATTGTGCTGCTGTGAGATTTATGGGCTCCCCTTAAGGAAAGGATCGGAACTGCTGCATCTTTATTTCTGTTGGTGCTGGATTGGTTTCATCATAAGTGGTTGATCAGAAAGTCCTCTGTGCTACATATCTGACCACAAAGTGTTCAGAGTTCCTTTACAAATACTATGGTAAGAAGAAGAGGTAACTAATTCATGGGAGGGCTAGTTCAGGCCTGTTTCTGGATTTAAGTGGTCAGGGTAATGTCTGGTTTTATGGCTTGCAGTTAGTACCTGATTTCTGCAGAGAAGAAGCAATAAGTTCTTGTTTAAGCCAATATGTTCTTTTTAAATCGCCGTAGCAATTGAAATCTTTCACCAAGGAGAAAACAGGCAACAAATTGTCCCATTCTTTTTCCTGGTCCTTATGGTAAAGTGAGTTGCCTGATCTTTAGCAGAGATGTTGCTGGAGTATATCACGGTGTGGAAAGGTGAAATGTGTCTAGCACAAGGCAGGGTAATCCATTCCAGACTCATGTGTAATGCAGGGGAAACAGGTGCAAACAATTGAGCTCGCTGTCAGTAAGCCACGGTGATCGCTTTTGATATCTTAATCGTTAGTTGATCCATGTGCAACATTGGCAACATCACTGTCATAGCTGACTGCCTTCTGCACATCTGTAAACCTTTTCTGGGTGCTTCTTGATGTGTGTGTGAGTCCATGAAGCCCTGACATCATGAGAAACTAAATTGGGCATGATTGCTGTCATTTCCGTTTTCCTGCTAGAAAACCAGAGAGTTGACAAATGTCAATAACTGCTAATAGCTCACTACTGTTGGTCAGATGCCACACAGGACAGGTGTGAAGAGAAAGCAGTGTGTTTCTCTGAGCACCACTCAGCAACCAAGTCATTTGTGAGACGGCTATCTAATTGCTTTTGCAGATAAAGAAGTTGCTGTTTCTGCACTTCATGACCCTTTGGTAAACATTCAGCATTAAACATGTTCCCATTGTATCTACTGACCTCCAGCAAACCACGCTGCAGATTTCCTTGCAGGTAATAACAAGAGTTTGAAAATAAGTTTAGCCCACAGAATAGCTTTATGTGTAATGCTATCAGCCAACAAATTAGCCATTTCCTCTCTGTTTTCCTGCAGAAAACATTAACACAATTATATACACCTAATTTATGATCTTCCCACAAAACATGACAGTGAAACTAATGGCACAGGCTGCTGTGATGGATGCTTCTGTTTCTACCTCCATGAGGTTATGCCAACTTGAGGACAGAAGGTTTTTACAGAGTTCAATAAGATCTAGGTATTCTGCCTATTTTAAACTTCAATTTGATTTTGAAACAATAAAATGGGGTTTGTATCTCTACAAGGGAGTTTTTAATAAGTTGTTTGTGTTCACAGAAGGTTTTCAAGTTAAAATTGTGTTGTCTCAGAAGGAAAGCTTGTTCATGCGAAAATATGGTCAATATGTTTCATTAGTTTCATCAAGAGTTGTTTTGGAGCTCTACATTATGAGAGTGAATATTTTGCCTGGCTACGAGATACATTTCAGTCACCATTCAGTCAATTAATTCTTTAATGGTTTTGAATCATTTATTGAGAATAATATCATTTCAGGTCTGACATGCAATCTTTTATTTCATCCTATTATATGACTGCAATGTGTTTAGCCAAGCTTCTCCTACATTCACTGCATATTTCCTGACACACTTATTAACTTCCTGAAGAAACCAGACTAAAGAAGATACTCGAAGCATTTGATTTTCCCCACCATTTGATCTTCTATGACTCACTGATTTATCTGAGGTAGGTAATCCTAGGCACCTGTCTTCTAAACAACACCACAGTGAAGGCTTCCATGAAGCTCTTGTATTTTCATAAAATGTCTAGAGAGTTTCTGTATCCTGGACAGTATAAAAAAGTTATGAGGAATATGGTTTGTAGATTAGATCAGACTCAAAAAAAAAATTTTCCTTCTTTATCTATTCACCAACAGAAGAAGCAGATGGGCAGATAAAATGTACAATGGTTTTCCCCTGTCATCAAAAGTAACCAGAAAATACAGAGAAATTGTCCAGTCTCATTCCTTGTTAAAAGTGGCAAAATCAAAAAAGGATTCATTTCATGTTGCCAGGCCTTTGCTCATCTCAATATCCACTCCATCCTCATTTCAAAGGTGTCATGAAAGTTGGTTCTGTTTATGATTATGCAGGATATTTAATTTCAGTTGTTTCAGGACCAATGTACACTCATGATGAGGAACAGGTGTGTTTCACTTAGGAATTAATAAAAGAACAAACTTAATTCTAATAATGAAGGTGAGAAAGAGCCAGTGTGTGTTGGTGCCTCACCTTCTCTGTCCATGTAATACCACAGCAAAGAATGACAAAAATTCCTATGGCCATTCCTACGCCTTCTCCATACTGTTACATCAGTTTTGGGGAGGAGCAGCCAGACTTTATGAAAGAATATCCAACACAGTACTGGTTTTCTTTCTTCTTTGAAAACAGAGCTGAATGTGACTATTATTTAGTCTGCCCTCTTTCTCCTGATCCAAAGGAGGATCATCTAAACAAGGCTTGAGCCATGTTTTCTAGATTGTTCTAAAACCTTCCCATAAGGAAGATGTCTCTCATTTCTTTTCCTGATAGAGGATGATTAGAAAGAGTTTTACCTCATGACAACACTCAGATTCAAATAGAGGGTTAATTATAGCCACCTCATTAGACTGTATCTCTTCCCAACCTATAAAACCAGATGGGATACCTTCAAGTTTTAGAACTGATAACCCTTAGAATTTTAGTTTGCAAGGGGTGGGTATTTAAGTTTCCATATATGTTATAAGACACTTATTTTTATACATATGTATATATAGACATACCATATAAATTCATTTAATATATGTATATTTACAGGTCTGTATAATCAAATTTATTTACATGTGATCAGAAGTAGCATCCAATGCCTTTCTAAAGTCACTCTCCTTGTAAATACCTAGAGTTAGTGCTTCTACTTCCTCCATCTTACCTGAAATAGATAACTTATTAGGACTGAGGACATATGAAATGTTTATGATTGATAAGTGACTTGTCTTTTCATATGCCAAAACCAAGCAAGTCATATCTCTGGAATAAGGAATTACAGCACCTTCTTTCATTCAGATTTCATTATCAACCAAATGTGGGAGTGTTACAGGAGAGCGTGGCTGCACCCTCATTAATACCCACAATGATCAGATTATCTCAATAATGAATTAAATGTTACCATTTTCCTTCAAAAATATGCTCTTCCATTTCTAGTTTTTCCTACTTTCTATTCAGGAGTTTTTCAGAGATCCTCTGTCTTGACTAGGAATCTGCAAAGTGACCTCTGTGGTCCCAGGAAGCTCACAGCTTACAGTTTGAATGAAAAGCATTAACTCTGGTTTTGTTTGACAAGTTTTCAAAAGGCACAAATCTCGACACACTCTCTCTTTTTGCAAGTTATATGTCTTTATGTACTGCTATTCTTTCCCATTGGAAATATTTAACTCCTAGTGGTAACCCCTTGGAGCACCTGGCTCAGGAGAGTAAAAGAAAGAAAAGCTTGATTTATAGAGGATGCCAGTGATTTTCATCTTGCTGTGAAACTTGGCTCTGTCCATCTGATGCCTTTTAAAGCACAACCATGTGTGAAAAATAATGAATCTTTATAACTTCCTTTACCTTTTAAAACAAAATGGCAATGTATTTCTTTCAAAAGCTGATTGCTTTTCTTAGTCTTATATTTCCTTTCAAAATATATTGCTTTATATGGTATGGATCATTTAGGATGGATGTTGATAGATAATCCAGTAGTACATCATTCGGGGTTCTATAATATCATAATTAAATACTAAAGCACTAGAAAAATATACCTGGACAGCATGATTGACCTTTGAAAGAAAAGCCTTGTAGGACCAGAAAGAATTTATGTAATTAGATACAAAATTATGACCATGTAGTCAAGCCCAGCTGTTCACAGTGACATAATGCCACGTGTTTATTCCACCTATCCAGTCACATCCGTCCTCTCTGAACCATGCTGCAGTTTGCACCTCATCACATCTGCATTGTAGATCATCCACAGCCCCCCAGTCTGCGTCTGCCAGTAGCCCACTGGCTCTCACCAGTGTGGAAATGATTCAGGAGGAGCCCCAAGGCAGCAGAGCTGAGGTAGCCCCAGCCTGCTGCTGAATAGGGGGTTTCTCCTAAGTGAGTGGCCTGGGGAGTGTTCCTGGAGCCTGTGCTCTCTGCCAGCCCAGGGGCCGCTGGGGCGGGGCAGGAGAAAATTTGCATTCTGCAGACAAGCAGGTGCAAAGTTACGTTTGCTTATATTTTAGCTGAAAATATGTGGCAGAGCCTATGAAGAGACTGCCAGCACAACGTGTGTGACCATTAAGAGCCTGGTATAGAGGGAGCCAGCACGGGCTGCACTGCACTACTCTGATGCTGTAGAAAGGCTGAGAGCATTGCAGGCTTGAGGATCCACAGTCAGATCTACAAATCTGACAAATGAGTTTTTGGTTTGACAGCCAGCTTTATCAGATAAATCCAATAATTCAAACCTAGAGAGTAAAGGTTTTTTGGCACATTCAACTACATGCACCAGTAATGAGACATAATGTCTATATTAGAAGTGGAGATGGAAAGATATAAATGATAGATCAGATGTCTTCAACACAGATTAAAATGCTTAGTCTGAAAAAGAGGCAAACAAGGCAGTAAAATGGCAATCTGCAAAATCTTGTGTGATATGAGGTTGAATGGGAAGCAAATGCTTGCTGTTACACACTGTAGTAAAATTCTGCGGCATCAATGAAAAATATCTGGAATTATACTCAAAATGAATAAAAGAAGCTTAGCCCTATCCCTAGTAAATCCCTAGAACATAATGGATGCTGAGAGGTTACAGGGGTTTAAGCACTGACTGTACAACTCACAAGAAAAAGCTCCGTTGAGGGGTATCAGCAAACCAGATAGTTTGTCTGAGTAAAGCCCTGAGATGCAAACAGCCACTGAACTGTCTATTTGCTCTATTCTCTTACATCTCTGTAAGCATCTGCCATTAGATGTTACTGAAAACAGAATAGCAGCCTAAATTAGCCTCTGATCTCATTGATATCTATATAATGATATATATTCTTAATTGCACTGAAGGGAAAATGGGGGGACCAAGCAGTTTAGCAGTTAGGTGGCATTTCCACCACTCTACAGTGACATCTGGCATGTATTCAGAACAATGAAAGATTTTTCAACATAACCAAAATGTGAAGAAATTAATTTCCAATTCTCTTTCAGTCAATCCAATCCTTTACCCAACTTCTTGATCACAGCCTTAGCATTTTGCCTATTTATATAAAGAACTTCCTCTCTACTTTATCAGCTTGCTCAACCAGGATCACCACAACTCTCCAGAAACTCTTGTGTAGACAGAAAATGCCAAATACTTCAAAATTAAGGAAGCTCCACTGTTGAACCAAGAGAAAGGCTGCTCTTGAAAATTTATCTGCAGCCCAGGCTACCACAGCCAGCTAGGCTTCTACAAGCACATAAGGAATGAGAAATGATCCAAAACCTGCAAAAAGGTTGTCCTTGACTGCTATAGCCAGACTAGCCTTTACATCTGTAACTCACATTGAGGAGACTCTGGAAAGAATTAATTGTTCTGGAAGAAGCTGGATAAATCATGTTTTAAATTATTTTTGTGGGAAGGGAGCCCTTTCGTCTATTAACAAATGGCTTGCAAACTGACCCTGTATTCTATTTATGTATTAACTGAATAGTTTAATGCATTTCAGCTTTTTGTGAGTTGCTCCAAAACAGTCTGTCAGTGGTTACATGAGTCATAGGTCATTGTTTCTGAGAGCCAATTGGGTGACTGCAGATTTTAATACGAAGACAAAATGTGAAAAATAGCACCCAGAGAATAAAGCACTTAAAAAGGTCTGTGCCAAAAATTAATCAATTATGGTGAAGTTCTTTAGTTTTGAGAGTTACAGACTTTTATGCTGTCAGAGCACTCAAAACACATGGATGACATGACCTGCAAATAACAGTTAACTGGATTCACCACTTCAGCTTGGACTGTTTCATACTCTACAGCCACATCTATTTTATGTGATTTGGGTCAACACATAAAGTGTGTTTCTCACAAAACAAATTTTTCATTTGCTCTAAACTATTAAAGGCAGACAGTAAATGTATGGCCTTGACCGCAGTTGATCCAAGCTGGTTCTTCTTGCTTCTCATTCAATGAAGAGCAGCTGCACAAGCATAATAAGTTTAAGAAACACAGAAGTCTTGTTGCAGAACTGCACTCCTGCATCTGCTGCCATGCCTCCAATTTCCCTCTGACGAGCCCCAGAGGTCCTCACACACCACACAACAGGTGACTCAGCTCAGGAATCTCCCTCCCAGGGCCTGCTTCATGAAACCAGTGCAAACCAAACCACTCCTTTTCATCCCAGAGAGGACAAAACAGCTCTTCAGGAGCCTCATCTCCTTTCCATTACCACATTGAGCTTGTTGTTGCCGTACTTTCCCCATCCTTGCCAGCCTTGGTTCTTCCTGCCCTTGATACGGGATACGGTTTTGCAATTTTTAAAGTGACTGTTCCTTGGAGCAGTTGTGATGTCAGCGCAGGCAGTGAATTCCCTAGCCCATCTGCAAGCCCTGCCATGGGCTGCCCTCAGGACCACGGCCTACCCAAACACACACACTTGCCCCAGGACTTTCCCACGAGCCATGTGCCCACCTTGGAAGTTTGCAGCAGGGTACCCAAGCCATTCTTCCTGTCAGCCCCTTTGACCCTCTTCCTTCAGCATCTTACCTTAACTGCTTTCTGTCCTTGTGCCAGGGCTTCAGCTTGCAGGTGGTTGTTATGAGCCTTTTCCACTCATACACAATGAAGACACTTTTCCAACAGGTCTTTCCCACCCTGCAGAAGGCTGCAGTCACTCAATAGTTATTCAGGTTGACAACTACAATGGGGACATCTATGTTACACATAGACATCTACTAATCACCAAAGTCAGATGAGATTAAACCCTTCTGAGTCTCTAAACTCTTGAGTAAAAATGTGTTTCCTGAAGGCCAAAGCAAGCACAGAGTATATACAGCCTCAGGGCCCAGGGCTTTGTTCAGCATCCCCAAAGCAATCCTTCATAAATCATTATCTTAAAAGCAGCAGCAATGGGTTTTAAATCCCCATTCAAATGCTAAACATTCAGTTCCTTGGCTTAAATATTTGGTTCTTTGGCTTCTAAGCCATTAAAAAGCCTCTCTATTAATGTTTCCTTCACAATTTTTGAGGACCTATAAATTTGTTGGGGTTTAGTTTAAATTTAAAGTAACTGGATTCTCATGAAACTCTCTCTGGGACTTTTAAGGAAAACACCAAACATCGCAACAGCAATCAGTCTTGAGAAGCAGTTGCTCTGCCTTTCAGAGGCATTTAACTCTCACATAAATCATGGCATTTGAACTGATTCTTTGACTCACTATTAGTGATTCCAGAACAAAAACCAGAAATGTAGTTGAAATTTAGGCCAAATCCACCACAGACTGAAGGAAATGGTTGTGAGATCACTTGCACCATAGTGAGGATCCCTGGGGCAGGCGGTGGGAAGGATGCTTGTAAGTGCAGTTAGAAACCAGGTCAGTTATACTAACGGTCAAATTTATCACTTTATTTATAACCATACCTAGACTAAATAGACTTTCTAAGTTGATTCTTAGTACCCGTGTTGTTGGGAGTTGAATTTGAAACACATGGAAAGAAAATTGTCAGCACTTTCTGAAACAAGATAATTTTTGTAAAAAAGCACACGTAAACAACCTCACTAACTGTTCAGACCATTCATCTTGCACAAAATCATAGAATCATAGAATCATAGAATGGTTTCGGTTGGAAGGGTCCTTAAAGATCATCTAGTTCCAAATCCCCTGCCGTGGGCAGTGACACCTTCCGCTAGAGCAGGCTGCACAGAGTCCATCCAGCCTGGCCATGAAGGGATGGGGCACACACAGCTTCTCTGGGCAACTTGTTCCAGTGCCTCACCACTGTCCCAGTAAAGAATTTTTTCCTGATGTCTAATCTAAACCTACTGTCTTTTAATCTTAATCCATTCCCCCTTGTCCTGTCAATATATGCTCTTGTAAAATGTCCTTCTCCATATTTCGTGCATGCTCCCTTCAGGTGCTAGAAGGCCACAATTAGGTCACACCTAAGTTATTTTTTCCAGGCTGAACAAATCCAATTGTCTCAGCCTTTCCTCATGGGAGAGGTGCTCCATCCCTGTAGTGATTTTGGTGGCCCTCCTTCGGACTCCAACAGGTCAATATCGTTCCCCTGCTGGGAACCCCAGAAATGAGCACTGCAAGATCCTGGGCTCTTGCCAGATTCTTGCCAGTTGTACATAAAACTCTTGGGATTAAGCTCGCCTTTTGATGTGAAAAAGAAAACAAACACTGAGGAGGACGCCCCTCCAATCTCTTCCCATTCCATTTCACACTGAAAGACTTCATAGTTTTTACATTATCCGGGATGCATGTGAGACAGATAATGCTGTGTTATTTTTTGTGTTCATTGCTTTCAGAATATTGTGTGAGTCTATGAAATACATGCACCAAAGTGACTTTAACTTTTAAAGGGCCTTTTATTTACAGCCATTAAGTCACCAATGTCTGAATGAAATAGCAGGTCACCTAGTCCCTCAAACATCTGATATTTAATTAGACAGTGGTCCATATCCATTAGATCGAGGGACAGTTTGGATCACCACTTGCTCTGAAAGCATCTGCTAGGTGCAAGAGCTGAGGAGGGGCTGACCTGACTTCCTGCTCTTTAGATCAAGAGGTACCAACAGGTCAAAATGACAAAACTTCAGAGCAAATTATTTGAAGGAATCTGTAGCTGCTCCTTAGAGCAATTTGCCAGTGGTTTTGCATTGGCACAGAAAGATAAGGAGGCTACAGCTAACACCAGTGCAGATGCAGTACTCAAGTGAGTAGGCAGAGTAGGCATGACTAAGGACAATATCGCTGGGAAGTTATACTACTCAGAGGATTCCTAGATCAAATATATCACAGATCAGTGGTCCTTGGGATTGGTGGGACACAGACCAGAAGAGACAAGGGTTATGCTTAAAGCTGCTTTGGACAACTAGAATGGCTTTAGAAGGACTTGCAATCACATCACTGTCTACTTCACCTTTCCTCTTTATTTAAGTAGAAGAAATGCGTGGCTTAGTTTAGCGACCTTTGTAGGAATGCTTGGAAATTTCCATGTTTTCTCCTTAAATCCATTTTCCTATTGTACCTTTGTACTAATTTTTATTTAGATTTTTGTTTTATTTTTTTGAGTCAACAGATCATATCCCTGGAGGTAGATTGCATAATTGTGAAATCATAGAGACCAGAGAAACAATCCCATAAGTACTCCCCAGGGCATAACCAACATGGAAATGGAAAAAAAATGTTCTCCCAAGGCTGGTGCCTCCCAGACAGTTACAGTCTTTAATGTTCTGTCAGCTTCCGTCTTGTACATAAACCATAAGGCACATGGCCTCTTTGCATCATTATTTTGCAGCTGCTTTTATTGCTCCATCATTGACACTAGAACTCAAAAAGCAGGCTGGAAGTAAAAACGTTCACAGTTGCTGGAAACATGATGGTTAACTTGCCTTTCTCAGGTTCATAATTTTTCTTTATTCTGTAACGGGTCTTCAAGCTTTTCAAAATTGTAAAGAAGTAAAAACTTCTCTGCCATGATGCAGGGAGAACAGGAACAACTTGAACAGTGCCAAGGAGTTGGATAATCTTTTGTTTTCAAAGGGATTTCACTTTTTTTATAGTGTGGTCCAATCTAACACAGGCATGAAAAAGGGGAGGGGGCCACCTGCCTAAAATGATGATCTAGGTCTCTTCCTCCTCCTCCTCAAGACATTCTATTTATTATGAGATTTTCCATGTACGTAACAGAAACCAGCAGAATGGCTCTGTCGAGACTTCTTGGTCCTAAGTCTGTTGGTGGTGAACACGCAGCGCGCAGTGAGAATGCTCAGGTGATGTAGGTCAAGTCAGGTCAGGTGAGCCATTAGAAATAAGTCTATAGGTAAGGAGAGTCTCTCGAGGCCCAAACACTGCTCAGACCTTGCTGGCCTTCTTCACTGCAGCATCTTTCTGCCGAGCCTTGGGCTGGAGAGGGACATGAGGGCTGGCCAGTGCTGCAGGTGGCAGCCACCTCAGCAGGAGGTGCATAATGGGAATCGCTCTGGCTGCTACATAAAAATCGCTGAGACATAAACTCCTTTCTCCCAGCAGCAAAACACATTTTCAAAAAAAAAAAAAACAAAAAACCAACAACAAAAAAACCTCTGTTTGCATAATTTTTGACAAGCTAATTTTTTTTAATATTTCTACAAAGCATGATTTATTTCTTTCACTCCAGCTTTGGACTGGAATTGCACTTTTAGTTCATGTTTCTCTATGCTTCTAATGGCTTTTGGCCATGTACTCCACAGTCAAAGTTGTAATGGTGACTATAAATACTTTTTACTAACAGAGAATAATTTGGCTTCCCATGCCAGAAGCCAGAGTCTGCCCCTGAGGTACCTTTGCTAAGGTAAAACCCCTGCTCCTTTCCCACCATGGGCTGATTGATTTCAAAACCTTCCCAAACACAAGGAGGGGGAGTTCTTTGATACATCACATCTATTCGCCACAGCGATCTGTCTTGTGACAAAGTAAACACAAGAAGATGTCAAAATGTCCGGCTTTCTCTGGTTAACATTATTCACAGTAGATATAGTGTTTATGTGAGGGGTTGAAGAGACTTTAAAGCAAAAGGTAAAGTATAATCAAGGAAGGTTGTAAGGTTATTCAGATATAGATCAGTTTAAGGCTTTTGATATAACATCATTATGTCAGCTTGGGTTAAACCCTTAAGATTGAGACTGGATATAAGAGGGATAGTCCATCATGGAGAATGGGGTTTCCAGAGATCTGTAAGGTTAATCTAAATTATCCTGGAGATTAGCTCTGAGACAGCAAATGGTTCCACAAACATCACCACTGCTGTCCCAGGAAGCCATGTGATACCTTCAAACCTCAGTTAACATTTTCAAGGAGACTAATCCTGAGCACACTAGTGAGGAGAGGACATAATTTTATAGGTGAGGCTGTCACTCTCTCTCAGGGTGAGTTATGGGGCTGGGCTGGCAGTGGAACAGGAGCATACAAGTTACAGGTCAAGCTCTTCAAAGGCTGTCAGCTCAAGCAAATCCACTCTGCAAATTTAAAGCTCTTCATCCTGAAGCGTCAAGCAATTTATTCTGGTTTAGAAGAGAAATAAGCTGTGACCCTGTTCCTTATATTTCTAGCTACTATCTTTGACTTACTATTTGACTTACTATAGTCATCATTCAACTACTTTGTGAGAGGTATGTAGCATCAGTAACATGGAAAAATTCCCAGAAAGCTTTTCAGTACTTACTCTGCATGTTAAAGATGCTAAAATACCTGCTCTTTTGACAGCAGAAAGTGCAGATTGCGATCTGCAGAGATTTGCTACACAGATTTAATTCCAGGAGGCTTTCTTAAAATTAACTTTGCATGCAGCTGCTGAACACAGGTACCCAAAAAATGGCAGTGTCATGACTATAAGTAACATCTGTGTATGTCATTGCCCCCCCATCATGCGCCTACAGTCCACCTGATACATATGGTTTTCTTAGTACAATATAAACATTGAGTTTTCACTTTTCATCCCTAACTTGCTTTATAAATTACATAAGGAAAACCTGCGAAGACTTCAGATTCCAGTTGTGCAAATATTTGCTTCAGTGCAATTTTAAGGGAACACAGCGGATTCTCATTGTTAGAAAGTAGATTTAAATGGAGCTGTGGACACAAATAGGCTTGTAATAAATTAGGAAAACTTGGAGTATGTAGGAAGTGAAATGACATGGGCAACATGAAATCATACAATGACTACAGCTAGATTCTAAGTAACATTCAAATAATATCAGACTACCAGGTACTTTCAAAATCATGTTTCATTGATTATGAGCATTATCATGGTAGGAAAAGTAACATAGCTTAAGAATTCAAATAAAAATAATGCGTAGTTATGAAAGGATTATGCAAATAAAGACCAGTGCAGATGCTTTGATTATTTTTAGTTAATAGTATTTTTAAAGTGGTGGAAGAGGAATAAACTATGCATTAAAATTCAGGTCACTTTAAATATGGAAACATTTCAAACCTCTCTGAAACCAGTGGGGTTTTGTTTCAAATGCCCAGAACTGCAGAAAACTAGAGGCACATGTAACAGTTTTCTGTTTCATTTAACTTTCTTGTTCAAAATGGAAATGATGTGAGAATCAAGGAGTAGGGACATCTGTTTCTTACTGAAGCATCTGTGGGAATGTGCTGCCTTAACAATGTACCTTCTAAAATAATTTTTCCGTAAGAGCATTTCGCACTATTGGTGTTCTGAGTCTAGGAAAGAAGAAAGGAGGTGATAGCCATGCCCATTCAGGCTGGTTCACATTTGCACCTCTTTGTCCTTGTTACCAACCAACTCTAAACATCAGCTGAAGCACCCGAAGTTTTGAAACATAAAGATTTCATTTCTGTTTCTGTCAAGAACTGAAATTGTCAAATACCACAAAAAGACACAGTTGGTCACATTTTCAGCTCAGTTTTCCAGATTCAAAAAATGTGGACAAGTTGGACAATCTTCAAGTAAATACACAAACAGTTCAAAGCACAGAGGTAGATCCAAACCAAACCAAGAGCCTGGATATTAAAGTTCCCACATTTCATTGATGCTTGGGTCCAGATCCAAAAATCTCAGTGGGCCCCATTATATACAAAAGGATGAACCAAACCCATGCCAAATCACCTTTCTTTTCTTCTTCTTCTTCAAGATGTGAAGGTGCTTGACTCTGAAACCAAGTACTGAGCATCATTTCCTGTGTTGCTCTCCAGTTGGGTGGTTGTCAACAGTTGAAGGTAAACACATCCTTTGAGGCCCAGCCAGCAATAAACCAAAGGTTTGAATAAATACTGTTGACTTAGCTATGATCTCATGAGACAGCACATCTGTGTCTGCTCCAAAGACCAAAATATTTCAGATGGCAATATGAGCTACTTTATTTTTATCAGTGAATATAGTGTCACTAAGAGGTTCAGCACTTGTAGGCTTAGAAGTAACCAGTAATTTGGGGTTCTTAGTATGAAACACCATATCCTTGATTTCAAAGAAAATGCTGAATATTTTAATTCTGAAAATTGGAATGTCTTAAAATTGACAGTCTCTTTTTTTTTTCTTTCGCTTTAAAGTGTCAAGTAACAATTTCCAGAAATATGAAAATGTTGCTGCAGTAGACATGATTTCTGTAAAAAATTGACAGTCTGCTGCTTTCTCACTTCTGTGTACTGAGCATTTTTCTAAGAGATTTCTACAGATTTCTTGAAAAACGCTTTGTTGCATCAGTATTGTTAGATCCAGTCTGATGGGTGAGCAGCTGCATCAGCTGCTAGAGTATAAAATATATTAATAAAAAATAATCAGCTTCATAGGATCACAGACTTGTTTGGGTGGGAAGAGACCTTAAAGATCACCTAGTTCAAACCCTCTGCCGTGGGCAGGGATACCTTCCAGCAGACCAGGTTGCCCAGAGTCCATCCAAGCTGGCCTTAAACACTGCCAGGGATGGGGCATCCACAGCTTGTCTCGACAACTTGTTCCGGTGCCTCCCCACGCTCGGAGTGAAGAATTTCTTCCCGATATCCCGTTTTATCCCGCCCGGATTCCCCTGGGCGGGCGCGGGGAGCCGGCGGTTCCGCGGGGAGACAGCGCCATCTGCCGGCCGCGCCGTGCGGCTGAGGGGGAGCAGCGTCCCCTTCCTTCCCTCGAGGCACCACGGGGCCGGGACGGGCCGGGGAAGGGCACGGCGGCACTCTGCACGTTCCCTGCTCTGCTGCAGGGCCAGCAGCTCCCTTGTCGCTGGATCGGGTGTAAAGGACGTGGGGGAAACCTAGGGCAGCCTCCGGCCTCCGAGGGGAAATGTGTCAGAACGAATCGGCTGCACCAGGACAGGAGTTATGATAGTGCTGGTTTATGAACTGAGGGTCCCATTGACCAACGGGGTTGAATTTACGGATTGTAACCGCAAAATGAGCTCAATACCGGGGTTTAAATGCTTTTGTGAATTATATGCTCTGTGTAAAGTACTGAGGAAACATCTTTAACTTCAGTGTTGATTGATTTACAGTTTTCATCTTTGTTATTTTATGCTCCCCTTGTTTCAGTGCTGCAAGTGTTAGACTGCCCTTCTCTTATCAGTACTCCAAGAGGCCAGACAGTACCTTCAGAAATACACAATAACCAAAAAAACCAAGTGATTATTACCCAATGAAAGAAGAAAATCTAAAAAGTTTCCATATTTCTTCTGACATTATTCTCCAGCAAAAAGAATGCTGTGAGAAAGGCTTTCCTGTGCTTGAACTGATGATCTAACTGATGATCTGACTGATGAACTAACTTGGATTTCAGCAAATAAGAATCTTAAACATTTTGGGTAAAAAGGGACCATAGAGATTTTCTAGTTCCAAACCCCATGCCACCTTCCACTAAACCAAGTTGCCCAGAGCCCCATCCAACCTGGCCTTGAACACTTCCAGGGCTGGGGCATCCACAACTTCTCTGGGCAATCTGTTCCAGTGCCTCACCACCATCCCAGTTAAGAATTTTTTTCTAACATCTAATCTAAACCTGCCCTATTCCAGTTTGAAGCCATTCCCCACTTGTCCTGTCACTACATGCTCTTGTAAATAATCTCTCTCATAAATAAGAAGACACTTAATGTAGATATTACTTAGTAATATATAGAGCTAATGATCACTGTATATTCATCAGAAAACAATGTTGAGCCTCAAACACATATTTATCCACAGTGGAACCCTGTTGCTCTCTGTATCCATGTCACTCCTTTGGCAGTGGTGAACTATACCTTTCTTCAGAAGGTGTTCATTTCAAGTGTGGAAACAAACTGACTCAGTCCTTGATATTACATGTGAGGATATTATAGATCTCAGTCAAACAGTTAACAAAGAATCAGATTTTTTTTTTTGACAGTTAACCATTGCAGCCTTCTCTGGGAATGCATGCCTGGAAATAAAGTCCTTCAGAAGAAAAAGGTAAGTGAATCTTGATAGGATTTTAAAATTATTTTTATCCTCACGTCTTTTCTTTTTTTTTGGCTGCATGTTATTAGCCATAATTATTTGTGCTGGTTATAAATACATATGATCACCTATCCATGGACTAACCCAATCAGGAAATACTTTTATGGATTCCTTGCAGCACCAGAAAACTACAATACCATACTTGAAATAATCTGTGCAAAAAGCTTGGTAAAAAAGTTAGTTAGGGCTTTAAAAATTATCTGGATTTGATGTGAAATCTAAAATTGTTTTGTGTTTTCTCCGGTCATTCCAGTTATAGCTGGTCTCATGGACTCTCCAGAGGAAAACCAGTCACTGGGATCTGCTCTGCTAACAGTCACAGCGGGGTGAGAAAAATGGTTACATGCTCATTTGTGTTTTCACTTCAGAGGATGGAATATGGCATTAGTCATTCTTGGTACTTCACATGTTGCTGATATTGCGCTGTCAGTCTATATTAAATGTCAGGCGCAGTTTAAGGAGAGATCAATATTTTCATTGTGTGCCTGGTTGATTTAGAATTGTCAAGTGCACTGGGGCACTGGTAGGTGACCAGACTTTCCTTTTGTTCCTTTGCTGAAGAATAGCTTTGGGACACCGATCACAGAGAATTTCAGCGATAAAATATTATTTGTCATATTTTTCAGGTGAGAAAGATTTTTTGGAAGTCCTTCTCCTTTCTTCATTGCAGCACTTCTCTTCCCCAGTAAGTTTCCCTGCTTTCTTGGGCTCCTTCCAGCCGATTTAAGCCACCACCATCGTAACAGCCTTTTTCTATGTAGCAGCACAAGCCGTGACAGTAGATGGAGTGTCTGGGATTTAGTTATTCCTATTTGGCATGTTCCTCTTACCCCCTCCTTGCTGTCTCTGCTGGACAGATGCTGGTGTGAGGCAGCAACCTGAATTGTCCTCAATCTGTTCATTCCCAGTTTCTCTCCCCAGCCCTACTCATCCTGCTGGGGAATAGCAATGCTGTGGCAGCGGCCACAACCCCTCCCTCCACAGCTCTGCACGGGGCACCTTCCAAGCCGCTGTCACAAAGCCGGGGTCACACCAGAGGGAATGCCATTTGCTGCATGTGGAAGGTTAGGAAGATGCATAACATTTTGTAAGGCAGAAGCCTAGGAAGGAATTTGAAAGAAAAAATGTGGGCGAGGGACCAGGAATTGCTATTTGAGATATTTTACGACTTGAAAACAAAGAAGCTTAGATAATAACCAGTGACAAGCTGAATGCCCTTTCTAAATGACCAGGATAGTGTAAGTCCCCACTACTAATACCGTCCTTTCCACTCTGTTCCCCCCCACTCCACATTTGCACATACAGATACCTCATATAAAATCATACACATACACATTAAATATCACCTGATTTCAACTATGGCCTCTGTTAAGAAGTATCTTCCACAAAAATGCTGAAGACCTGGTGGCCTGCATTTTTGAAAGAGTACAAGCTCCAAAGCACTGTGTTACAAGAGCAAGTCACTTTGACCTGGAATAATGTTATGAACTTGACAGTCCATCCAGAAATGAGACCTCAGTGAAATGAGGTGATGCTTTGTTTATGTGAAAGAATATTTGTACTAGAGACCAATTTTTTATATGTGTATAATCAGTCCTAATAGATCATTATCAAACTAAAGTAAACCTCTTAAATGCTCAATTTGTGCGTGTGTAAATGAAGCTCTGCAGAAAGGCCTCAGGACAGAATGAAGTTTATGAGACTGTAAATGAGCTCTAGTTATAAAACTGTTTGGAAATTAAACAAAGGGTTGTTTATCACTTGTTCTACACAAACCATCATCTCTAACAAGCATCCTGGGACACCATACATTTGGGATTTTTTAGTTCAGAAGGATGGAAATATACAGTTCCTGTGTTTCAATACAAACAGACCCTTTTCTAGCAAATAGTCTGATTTTGAAATATACTGCAGTAGAATATGCTGAAAGTGTAAAAAACAGTGGATCAAGTTCAGTTTGTGTCAGGAAGTTAAATGTTGGTGAAAAAATCCATATTGTGTTTTAACAGTCCTGATATGTGCCCCCTTTTTTTTAGGACATAATGTTTCATGGACATTAGAAATTACTGGAACTGTTAGTCACCTTGCACTAAAATATTATATATTTATTACTCCTTGTCCTTGTGCATGTATGTAATTGCTTTATAAAGAATTTATGTCGTAAATTTACTATCTGAAGACCAAAGATTCATTTTAGAATCACAATAGGTGTGTGCTATGGTCACTGTTACCTTTGGGTTTTTTATACAGAGTGAATCATACAGTACTCAAAATAAAGTAATTGTACTGGACCTTTATGTTTGGTGCTGAGGAGCAGTGTGCAGACCCTTCCAGGCACTCATCTTCCTTTTTGTGACCCATTCTTTCAAGCCTAGGGAATTGCATTTTAGATTACTTCATATTCATAAGCTGAGCCTCTCTACAGTGCCTCTATTACAGCAGGATCTGTTGATGAAAACTATCCAAATAAGCCATTCTGGTGATTTGCTTTTAGAGTTTGCACCTGTTGAACTGTTGACAAAAATTCCATTAAGATTCCAAATAGAAAAAATTGTATGTCACACATGTAGGTTGTTGGGGTTGGAACAAAGAATACTGATCTTTACATTCCAGAAAGTCTACCCCAGCCTAGATGAAGCATTCTTTAGCCTCCTATTTAATTTTCACAGATCTGTTTTTATAGGAGACATGGTCTATGCAAAGATCTTTAAAATATAAGTATACATCTATACATATTAAAACACATGTACATACATACCAATATGAAGAGCTTGAATAATAGGTTACAATGGTTGAAAATGTCTATTTTTCTTTCTCCTCAATGAACAGAGCACAGCTTATGAAGGAGAAATATTAATTTATCTATATTTACTCCAAGTCAATCATCCAAAAATGTTGTTTCAACCAGTTTTAAATTCAGGAACTTTCTTCAAAGAAATGCAGATTTAACAGCAAGTGTTCAGCAAAACTCATTGTAGAGGGCTGTCTCACAGCCAGAGTTTAAAGCCTTATTTGTGAACACTGTCAGTGCTCAGGACTTCCCCTGCTGCCCCAGACAAAGCGTCAGGACTTTTCACCAGGGATTTCTCCCACAAGTGCTCAATAGCCACCTGGAACCAGAAGCAAATCTGTTTATAGCAAGATCTTGCAGGCAGGAGCATGTCCTGATAGTTTCTTGTGCATATGGTCTAAAATATTTCCTCAGACAGACTGAACATGAAGCAAGAGACTTGTTGCAGGACAAAATCAGATTTCTATATATCCTAAAAATGATTTTTTTTTTCACTTTGGCGAACAAAATGAAAGCCCTTCATTACAAGCCAAATTCATTTGTCTTTTAAAAAATTAAAAGCTTTTCAGCTGAGTTGGTAAATTACATCTCATGTCTGAAAAATGCACATTCTGGCTTAAGAAAGCAGGTTTTTTTCCTTTCAATAGCTGGCATGTTCTGACACGCAAACAGCTTGAGCTAATATTTAATTAGGTAAATAGAACATTAATGTTGAAGCAAGAGAGGCTGGTCAAGCATTCCTGACGCAAGACAACCTCTTAGACCCTCTGACCAGAAAGGAAATACTTCTAAATGTGGGTAAATGCAAAATGAGATGTTGTATATGCAATATTATTTATTGTTCTATTTGAAGTTTGGACAACAATTGTAAAACGTGTGTGTGTACATATGCATGTACTTAAAATAAACAGTTAATGAAATCAGGATACAAATGCTGCTGCTGATCTCCTTACATACATATATATATATATATATATATATATATACAGTG